>JAJJMB010007644.1:123015-175557 GCA_023531105.1 Papaver atlanticum
TTTTTGGAAACAAAATTGATATAAAATGGAAGAAGCCCTAAAAAAAAATATTTCTCTTCACCTGACCGACCACCTCTCCCTTCTCACGTCCGTGGAAAAAGTTTTTTTTTTTTTTTAAGTTTCGCCGGCACCGACCAGCACTAGCCGCCGCCGATAGGATTCCGGCCGTCGCCGACCAAGGTATGTGAAAAAAAAAATTCCAGAGGTTCATGAATTGTATATGAGTTGTTCAAAACCCATATGTGTTTATGCATGCGTAAATTTTATGAAAACTTGTTTTGTTTTAGGAAACGAATGTACGTCCGTCCGTTAGTATAAGAAACGAACAATAATCCCTAATATGAAAGAGATGTGTATATATTTTTGAATAGACATGATCTAGTTGCAGTGAAGAATTTTTTTGTCTATGAGCTTTCATAAAAAACAAAGTTTATTTGGACTTGTACAAAAATATAAAAGACTCTTGTTTGATAGATTAACGCACGTTCGAGCGGGAAAAAAAATTCCACGTGAGTTATTGGTTCACGTCAAAAAAAAAATTAAACTCGTGAGTTGTTTAACCAACGTAAAAAAAAAAATTATTTTATTTTCTCACGTAATTTATTTTTTTTTTAAAGAAATACGTGAGTTACTCGTGATTAAAATTTTTGGCAAAACCAAATTTTAATTTCGAGCAATTGTTGAAAGCAAACAATTGTTTGTGACGAAATAATGTTTTATGTGAATTTTCATGATTTAATTGTGTATGCTCACATAGTAGAAAATCAGTGAATGCTCACACGGTGAAGATTGTGTAATCACTCACACGGTGAAAATTATGTGAATTGCTCACAGTTTTATGAAAAATCAAGTTTTGATTTTTGAATGACAAATTTTGCTCGTGTTTGCAGGTTTGAGGAAACGAGCAAATTTTAAAGCATTAACTCTTGTATCACAATCACTACTATTAGTGGAATCGTAAACATGTAAGACTTGAAAGTTACCGTGTTTTTTTTTTTGTAGATGTGCACTTCCATTCAATGATCCATTGTTTCGTTGAATGATGTGCTGAAGTATAAATGTTGTATGGATGTCACAGCAACTTTTCAAACATGACTGGTTCTCATGATGGAACCTCCAAAGATGATGATGCTTCCAGAGATGATACTTCCACATATGCAACCTCAGAAAATGGTACCTCTGTAGATAGAACTTCTGTCGACGAATAGGAAGAAAAAGAAACTACTGGAACAAAGAATATTTCAAACACTGATGACGATTTCTTCGTGGTTCAATATAGACCTGAAAAACGTCTCCCAGGTTCCTCGTTTCGTCTTCTTATATATCCCAGGGATATTGTTCAGAGAAAATTGGCGTCTCCTCGAGCGACTATTCGATTTTGTTTACAAGGGAGACATTATGACGGTTCACACATAGACTTCAAGCTTTCTCGAAAGCCTTTAGCAGACTTCTCTCGATGGGCAAGACATATGTTGGGGCATAGTCATGTGAGAACCATGTTGGATCATGCACAGGTGACACAAGTTATTCAAGCAAATGGAGATTTGTCAATTTATCATGATATAAAAGGTATAATAGCTTTGCTTGCTCGCTGGTGTGTTCCTACCCATACTTTCATATGCGGGTGGGGAGAATTTACCATTACTTTAGAGGATGTGGTTGCTTTATTGCATCTTCCAGTCACGGGTAATTTCCCTGCAGCACTTTCGGCAGATGAGAATGAAATATCTGATATCTTGAAAGCTACTATGCATGAGATTAACAAATTATCCAGCAAATCTTCTTATGTTCAATGGTTGAAGCACTGGTGGCCGAGAGATGGAACTCCTGAAAGACCTGTGGATGGTATATTAAACATTGCTTCTTTCTTGTGCCTGTGGTTATCTAGAGATATATTATAAGATAGTAGAAACTTGCTGAAGCCATTCGTAATTCCTTTTGCCATTAAGATAGCTCAAGTGAGAAACTTCCCGTTGGTAGTCTGTTCCTGGGCTCACTGTTCTCCAATATAGATTCCTTGGTCGTGGATTCCAGTGTCAACAATGGTTTTCTGAAGGTTGAAACATTTGTTAATACAATGTTTCTCCAAGCCTTATTGTGGGAACGCTTCAAGAATTATGCACCAATTTCCCATAGCATTTTGCCAGGACCGAATGTTGATACTCGCTATGTTCTTTCTGAGAGGGATAATGCCAAGATTATGCGCTGGTCCACTAAGAAGCCTCGATGCAAGGCACGCCTCACTAGTGTCTTAGACAATGATTCTGAGTTTAATTTTCGTCATTGGGTGTCGATTCCTCCTTTCATCTCACAGTTGAACACTTTTAATGATGATGAAGAGAACGTTACTTTGGAATCTGGTGCAGACCTGAGTGATGGTGAGATATCATTCATACTAAGTTGTGCTCCTAGTTACTTAGTATCAGTAATTCATGGGAAATTTCTTGTGGAGGAGTATAACATCGATAGAGCATCTCGACAAATGGGTCTTGACCAGTGTGTCCCGGGTATTCGGAAAGAAAAACCGTCAGTCGACCAACTTAAAGCTTCTTTATATTGCACGCATTTGAGTGGGCGTGAATATTTGTACCCTTTCTCTGACCGGGTCGCCTATGCAACTCCATGTTATGTAACTTTCTGGCGTCAACAACTTGATCGTTTATATGATTTTATAATGTCTACTCAAACTCCGTTACAAGAACCTCCTTCTGTTGAGATGGTTTCTGAGCGACCAAGGTTAAAGTATCCTTTCACTGGTGATAAACGAAAAGTACTTCCAGGATGTTCACAAGTAAGTATTCTTCTTATGACTTTTATAGAGACATAATAATCTCCTCTTAATTATTTTGTTAATTTTACCACAGGATGGTCGTGTAGTGAGACCTCAGATTGATATGGACTTAATGGAAATTGAAGAAAGTCTCCGAGGCGGAGAACCCATAAGTAAGAGTTACAGGATGTTACCGAATAGTGTGCAATCCCCAGCCGCTTCTTTGGTGAGTTGTTAGCGCTTCTTTTATCACGGTTTTCTTATCCGTGTAATTAGGATCCCAAAACAAACATTTATTAATTTATTTCAGAATTTTGCTCCATTGATTATTGACGGTCTTCATCTTTCTCCCGGGCAAACAATTCAGGAATCCATCACCCATGAAGAAGTTGATGTAATTATGTCTTTTCATGCAAGCGATCATGGTATCTACTTGAATGAAGTAATAATAATTGTTGTTGATGTACCCAGGAGGAGATTATTGTGGATAAACAACACATTGATGATGCGCATTCATCCTTGGGGAATGAGGAGATGGAGAACCTCCAAAACCCGGAACCGAATGAAGATAATAATGCTACTAATGATGGTTTCAATAACATCAATCCTTCGAGCGACTTGGAAACCCCTCAAGTGAGTGTTCCTCCTGTACTCTCTTCATAGAAGTATAAAATTGTTGATTTGTGAATGAATGAGAATCCATGTGAATTCACAAAAAAATTTGCCAAAATACGTCACCAGAAAATCCAGAATTCAGCGTTTTAGTAAAAATGTTGTAGAATCTTCGTATGATGTCGGATTTTTACGGTCTACCACAGTTTGCTTATGCCCAGGAAATTTCCAAGCTTTATTGAAGAATATTTTTTACTTTTGAGCATGTTTAGGGGCCTAAATCGGAGAAACATTAAACTTCCAGGAGACCTCCAGAAAATTTTCAGATGGCATGTAGTCAAATGTTTCGGCCACATCTCTTTGCTCATTTATCCAATAGCTATGAAATTTTGATATGTTGTAGAGAACATCCATAATAAAAGAATGGTATATGACTCAACCTTATATTCCTTACCAATTGCTCTCAGTTCGTCGTATTATACAGGGCAGTGTAAAATCTCTTCAGACGAGCTTGTTGAAAAACGTGTTTTTATGACTTTCACAGTATTTGCTCATGTATTGAATCTATAGTAAATAACTTAGATAGTGTTAGTTCACTTACATGCTGGATTTTATGATTGCCTTTGGTTTTCATGCTTGGATCGCTCTAATCTCATGTAATCTTCGTATAAGGAACAATATGTCGAATCAAAATGGTGACGTTATCAACTCTGAACCTAAGGTTCATGAGAATGTTGTTACCGAAGTTGTTGAAGAGAATGATGCTCAAGTTGTTATTACTCTAGAGACGGAGGGAACCGGTCCAGAGATAGAAGAAACTATGATGGAAGGAACTGCTCTTGCTCTATCGATGGAAAAGATTATTCCAAAAATAGGAGAAGTCGCTCCGATGACTGAGACTCGCATAGCGGTGCATAAATACTCTACTAAAAGAATTGCCTTTGTTCCTCCACTTGGTGAGTTACTCCTATACCATGAACTAGTTGATGGATTAAGCGTTCCTATTGCATATGCCGGCATATATGAAGAAATATGGAAGAGATATGGTCATATCGTCGTTACCACAGACCCAAAAAGAAGTTATTTCTCGACCAATCAAGTAGGAGCTCTCTTACGGGTTATAGACGATATACGAACCAGGCTAGAAGTACTGTTACTTCAGATGTACTCTTTGATTGGGAGTATAATTTGGACCATTCTGAGAAACTGGGTTTTAATGTGGGATGGCTTCGTGAGAGAATTGAAGCTATTAAGGAAGAATTCGAGAAGAATGTACCTCTAACAAGTGATGCTGTGATGAAGAAGGAGACTAAGATCGCCAAGTTGATTGAAGAACTGAAGTTGGAAAAAGCTGTCTTGTGAGACCTGAAGATTGCAGAGGAGAAAAATCTTTCTTTGCTGATTTCCTTTAGTTTCCTTTCCATAAGCTCTTGAACCTTGAACTTCTGAGAGATGTGAGGTTTTATTTTGGTTTTGATTTTTTTATTGGTTTTGGATAAGTGAATGATTGAGGATTTTCTTTTAGATTTGATAGAGATTTTTCTTTAAATAAAAGAACTTTTATAAACTGCTGAATTCAAATACTAGATGCAAGTCTTGCAAACGTTTTGGAGGAATTGAAAATACATGCAAAAGAAAATCCTAAAAATGCATTAGGTGTCTCGAGCGTTCGTTCGTTCGTGCCTTGAACAGATAACACCCCAAAATGCTGAATGTCTCAGGCGTCAAAGGCTTTGATCCAATTCTCCTGTATCTCTGGTACACTCGTCTTGCCCTTCATATCAACCAACTTGTAATATCCTCCAACCGTCGATTTAGAAATCATAAAAGGGTCTTCCCAGTTAGACTTTCTTGCATAATGAAGATTGCGTTTAGTTGCTTTGAGAACTAAATCCCCTTCGTGAAATTTGTTAGGCTTGATCGCTCGTTCCCTAAATATTTTCTGCTGGTTCGGAATTCCTCGTACAGTGGGATTCCAGGTTTGTGGAGCTTTCCAATCTTGCGGTACATATGGACACTCGTGCAAGGGAGAATATCTAGGATACTGCTTGTTATGTTTGGCCATTATTTCAGCAATGACCGTATCAGTGAGATGATCGATTCGAAGAGGCTCCGCGTCCAACCACTCGGTGAAATATTGTTGAGGTGAGGTTATACATTCATAGAATTTTGCAATAGCTAAGTTGTTGGTGGAATGAAGCCCCCGGACTAGAGCAGCATGTTTGAAAATTGATAATATGGGCGCATGAGGGGAAATAAGACTTGCCTGAGTGCGGAACCTTCTGATGAAAGCATGCGCATTTTCTTCAGGTTTTTGCGTTAGCTCCATCAAGGCCTTGACTCCTTCAGATGCTCGAACGATGGAGTATCCTCTATTTCTTCTGAATCAGAGCTTTCTTCAACAAAGAAATGTGCAATTGAAGGTGTTGGAGTTACCTTTTCAGCATGAATCCATGTACGTCCGAGGATCATATCATATCATGGGTCCTCCCTAATTATGTGAAATTTGGTTTCCGTCCGGGCCAAACCAGTTTTCATTTTGAGAATGATGTAACCATATGCATCCCTGGATATTCCTTCGTAATCTTTGACTGAGACAGGAGCATGAGTGGCTTCTTGTCCAGTGATGCCTGCAGCTCTGAGAGTCTTCAAAAGGATAATATTGACAGTCATGCCAACATCGACCAATGCTCTCCTGAATTCATTTCCCTTGAGATTGACCATGGTAAGAAGTCCCAAGTCATACATCTCTTTTTCAGTGGCCGGAGGTTCAGGGAGTGCTTCTGGAATGGACAGACGTTTCCCAGACACTATATGGTTCAAAGCCGCAAACATGTCTTTCCTTTGATCCCTTGACAGATAAAGTAATTCGCAGATGTGCTCGATCAATGACTGAACTGCTTTTTTGACCGGTTGTTCAGAAAGTGTGAAGGTTCTAATTGGAAGAGGATAATTGTATACTCTTTCAGTCCCCAGTTCTCCTGAATCGTCCTTTTCTTTGAATATGTGTTTCAAAGTTCTGCAATCGCTTGTTGAATGACTGACATACCTATGAAAGCGACAGTAGCGTGGATTCTTCATTTCCTCCTTTGTCGGCTCTCTCCTAACGAGAGGTAGTTTGATTGCGCCGTCTTGAATCCAGACTTCCAATAGCTGGATCACCTCTTCAATGGGGAAAGGAAAGTCTGGTTCTTCCTAGTCATTATGTTGATGCTGAGTCGGTGCTTGTACGTTTCGAGTTTGGTTGTCCTTCCTTGATGTTTTTGTAGGATGGGACGTTGGAGGAGCGTTCTTATGCTGCTGCATTTCGGCTTTCCTCTTGCTTCCTTCAGCAACATTCGTGGAGGGTTGGAGATTATACTTCTTGTTGATCAGGCGCCTAGCAATGCCTCGAGCTTATCATGGTTCTTCGACTTTTGTAGCTTTTGTTCTTTCCAGTAAGGCCGGAACAGTAGTTGCTGATCACTTGGCCGCTTCGTGAAGTTCTGAGAAAGTTTGGAAACAGAGATTTTCTAGCAAGGCTCTGTAGACTGGGATCATTCCATTGATGCACAAGTCCACCAATTGTTGTTCAGTGACATTTGGGTCGTGACAATCCAAAGCCTGGATTCTTAACCTTTTTACGTAGTCGTTGGGATGTTCATTGTTCTTCTGAGACATTCTTCCTAAATCAGAGAGAGTAATCTGCTCTAAGACAAAGAAGTATTTCCGGTAGAAAGCATTAACCATTTCTCCCCATCCAGTGATGCTCCCGGGTGTAATGTTGTTATTGTTGTTGTACCAAGTATATGCTCGGCCTGTCAGAGACTTTGAGAATTCCTTCAAACGGATGACATGATTGTGTTCATGTTCTCCTAATGCTTCCAGGAATCGAGAAACATGTTCTCGAGCATTCCCCGTTCCATTGTAAAGTGTGAACGTTGGAGAAGTATAACCTTTCGGGAGAGGGATCCTCTGTGTAGCAGCAGAATATGGAGGTTGATGACGATGGACAGTTGTTGTCTTGTCTTTTCCTCGAGCCACCATAAAGCGTTCCAGATCTTCCCGAGTGATGAATCCTGTAGACTCCTTCTCTTGTGGGTTATCTGCATCTTTGCAGACTTCATCATCATCTACCACATGAATTTGAGAGATTTTGGGATCACCAGATGCTTCTTTGGCTATTCCTTTCTCCTTCTCTAACTGACGTCGGGGATGGGCTGTTCAGGCGACAACTTGTCTGTGAGGTCCTTGAGATGAGCGCACCTTCTGTGTTGTTTCCATGTCTATTTGATTCTTGGCAAGAATTTCCTAAATCTTCATGAGATCAGTTATAGTAGGCGGATTTTCTCTAATTTCCTCGGGAGATAGGCCGAAGAGAGGATGACTTCCGAAATTGGTTTGAGGAGGAGTGGTACCACCAGTACCGTTGTTGGAAGCGGGAGTAGTTTCTGGGGTACCACCATTGTTGCTAGTGTTGGCGTTGTTTATGTTAGGATTTGTAACTGAACCTAACTTAAGATCAACCATTTTGACGAATTGAGATTGCAACTGGGAGATTAATCTCCCACTGTTGTCACCAATCTATAGATGGGGGAAAACGATTCGCTGGTTGTTTAGGGAATGGAGAGACGGCCGTGTGACGGAGGCTCCTCAACCGATAAAACTGCCTAACCTCAAACAGTTGCACTGCACAGGAGTGCTTTGAGTTCGAGAGATCAATCTGTATGACTCCGGCCTAAACCAAGACAATGGCCGTACCAGAGTCAATTCGGTCACAAAGAGGGAAGAAGGTTGATCTGTAGGAGGGAAGCTAAGAAGTATGTGAGATCAATGATGATCAAGGATTGTCAATGTGTTTAAGGTTTCTGCAAGCTTTCCGTGAACTGTTGAGTTCGAATAAGTTCTGGTCGATTGATTGAATTCTTGAGAGTGATTGCTCGATCAAAATTCTTCTGTTTGACGAAAGTTGTCTGTCTTTCAATCGTGGATTCAGAAACTTATTTATATTGCTAGAATAGTAGACACATTGATTTCCAGTAAGTGTGATGGTTACTCGAGTGAAAGAATGGGAAATCGTGGTTTAACCAGTTCCAGGTCGTGCGGAGACTTGGTTGATTGTCCACCCACTACTTTGCTAACTCCCTCAACTGCTTGCACGAATTACTCACATTTTTCATCGTGGATAAACACATGTGCTGTAGGCCTCCATACCAAAACCCTAATTAATATCCCCCATGTGACGTGATTGATGTCCCATGAACGTGGAGTCTGCAAAGCAGACATGTATTTGATTAGTCAGTCGTTGACTTGATTAGACGATGAGTCTAAGTATTGTTCAGTCAAGCATGATTGTTGAATGCTCTAGGATTAAATGATGTTGATATTGCTCGTTCGATAAATTACTGAATATTGATAGTTGGATCAATATTCGAGCAATTGAGCAAGTATTGCTCATTCGATAAATTACTGAATATTGATAGTTGGATCAATATTCGAGCAATTGAGCAAGTATTGCTCATTCGATAAATTACTGAATATTAATAGTTGGATCAATATTCGAGCAACTGAGCAAGTATTGCTCATTCGATAAATTATTGGTAACACGACCAAATAAAATATTAATTAAAATATTGGTAGCCTAACTGAATATTATATTTTTAACCCATATGTTGATTGCTGGATCAACATAAAATTATTAGTGTTTAAACTCTCTCAGAATTATGATTTACAGAGCATTTGTTCGAAACCCTAATTTTGATCAATTGATGATTTACTGAAAATAGGTCATCTAGTGAGGGAGTGACCGGCTACATGGGATGATGGTCGACCATGTAACACCTAAGTGCTCGAGTGAGTGTGCACCAAAGTCCTTTATTGACCAGTTGGTGAAAGAATGATCAAATGCTGGTTTAATAATTTATTAAAATAGTGCTTGTGTGAGCGTTAGGTAGTAAAACCTAGTTATGGAGAGATGAGGGACCGACCAAGGGGTCATGGGACCGGCCCTTGGTGGTCGTGGGACCAGCTGATGGTCGATTGAGTAAATCCTAAGTTGGTTGAAGAGAGTTTGGACCCAATACGAACAATTGATAGCAAATTAGGTCAAAATTATGAAGGTGTGTGGGACCGGCTCATTGCAAGCCTTAGGGCCGGCCTTGGTCGGTCAAGGTAGCATACCCGTGTCACCACAGCATCCGTGTCTCAGTCCTGAGAGTTTTGGTATTTTCTGGTGCGCGTTTGAGCAATATTTTGGATTTTCAGAAGAGTTTGATCTTGACTGAAACTCTCAATTTTGCTCGAATGAGCAAGTAGAACTTTTCTCGTGCGACCAATATTTTGAAAATATTAAAATAATAATATTTTAATACTTGACGTGAGTGGCCTAGTCGGTCATGTGACCATTTGACTTTTTGGCTTTTTCATTGTTTGGGCAATAT
This sequence comes from Papaver atlanticum, assembly GCA_023531105.1. Lineage (NCBI taxonomy): Eukaryota > Viridiplantae > Streptophyta > Magnoliopsida > Ranunculales > Papaveraceae > Papaver > Papaver atlanticum. The sequence goes on from JAJJMB010007644.1 coordinate 132,817, forward strand.
TTGAGGAAATATTAAAAAAACTAGGGTTTTCGCTCAAACGATGGAGTTCCATGAGATGATGGAAATAATAATATGAGAAAATAAGGAATTGTAAGGTGTGGGACCGTCCACGGTTAGGGCATGGACGGTCGGCTAGGTGGCCCGGTCCCGTGACACCTTTCCCTATTTTTGTGCGATGAAAGTATGGAAAAACTAAGAGTTTCGCTCAAACGGGGGAGTTTGCTCAAATGAAGGAGTTTCCATGAGATGAGGGAAACAAATTAAAATAAAATAATGGGAGAGGGGAACCGGCTAGCCAGTGGGCCCGGTCCCACGCCTCTTGTTTATTTATTTAATATTATTTTCTTGGTTGGTTCCTAGTTTGTCCATATTTTCGAACGTTCATTCGTGCGTTCGGGTGCTCGTTCGTGCACTATTGTCTAGTACACTTGCACCATTTTGTCAGGACTTACTCGGTGGTGGACCAGATGCCCGATTGTTGAATATTTATTACTAATTCATGAAATTCGGCTGAGAATGATTCATGAAACGGAGTAATAAAATGAGTTGAGTATCTATTACTAATCCATGAATCCAGCTGGGGATTCTGGGAACGGAGTAATGGGATAAAGTGGTTATCTATTACTAATCCATGGAATCCAGTTGGGGATCAGCCATGGAACTGAGTAATAAGATAGAATAGATTATTTTCTAGGAATTCGGTTGATAAATGACACGCTGGAATTAATCTATTTACAGAATCGAGATATGAGATAGTTGAAGCATCATACTCGTTCGAATGGGGTGTATAGTCAGGGAACAACGAACGGCGTGACGTCCTGAAGGCGTTAAGCTCTCTAACAAACATTATGTCTAGGGAACCGCACAATCATTAAGAGATTCTATACACGGTCTCTCTACGTAGTCAGGGAACAACGAGCGGCATGACGTCCTGAAGGCGTTAAGCTACCTAACAAACATTATGTCTAGGGAACTGCCCAATCATTTATATTCTATATAGAGGTGATGATAAAATGTGTGAAGCATCGAACGCTCAACCGGGGAGGCCTTTCGAGAAACATGTTCATCATAGCTCTGAGAGGAAGGTTCGCTCAGTCAGAGATCGTGAAAAGGTTCACGGATCGTAAAATATGAATCGTCACATGCATTCCGGAAGCCGGGTTAGAAACATGTAGTATCATGATTTTATGATTTTATCCCTTACCGAAAATCCACCATCAACACCTATTATATCATTACACAAATATTGATGGAAGATAGGATGAACTTTTGTTTACAGAAATTAGTCTATTATATGTCTCTATGCAAATATTGATGAAAAATAGAATGAATCTTTGTTTATTCCGCAGTATTGGTCTTCCCTGATCCACATCTTTGTGTAAATACTATGCGGCTCCGTAAGTTCTCTTATGTGAGCATTTTCGATTAAATTAATCATAGGTTCTCTTGTGGTTAATTTGATTGATTACTTGGATACAAATTCATGTTTCATGTATTTTGTTAATGTCCAAAGAAATCCTTCTTTTCTTGTGAAAGTAAGGTCGCTCTTGTTGTTCTTTCGGAAATGACATTTTATGGGGGAGAGTTCTTAATTGAACTTGTGCTTAATTGCCAAATCTTTTTGGGGAGTACGGCTGTGGAATATTGTAGGGGTTATCTTGTATCTTTATAAACTCCTTGATGAATGCATTTAGTTTCGTCTTTATGATTGCATCTAAAAAAGTTGATATGTTTTTCTCTTTTGGTCATTAAGTATCTCTATGGAAATTTCATTAGGATCCCCCTAGTTTTCGTACCTTTGCATTAATGTGTAGCTCACATTACAAATACATATGGTTTACGGATCATTATGTAAGGGGGAGTGGTTTTCATGTGAGATGAAGTATCGACTAAGGGGGAGTGATACATATCACCATAGTATTGTTGTAAAAGTTGTGATACAATTGAACTTTGATGATGTGTAATAATACTATGACACTGTATAATAATGATTGAGAGCTACTGTTTTCTCATTGTTATAGCTACGGATCTTCAATAACTATGATGCTGAGTTGAACGCGTTCAGAATCACTGCAGTACTTGGAAGTGACGAAGATTTCGAGTAATGTTAAAGAACCAAGGAGATCAAGCATTTGGATGAGAATCTACAAAGTTTATTTATTTAGTAATCCATATGTATTGATAGTTTTGTCATTAAAATTGACAAAGGGGGAGATTGTTAAAGCGTTGCTCGGTCGAACTCGCAAGCGTTTCTATCTCAATCTTGTTTTTCAAGTTTAGTTGCCAAAACTATAAGTCTTGATTTCTAGTCTACTTATAGCTAAGTCTCGGATTAGGATAGAAAGTGTAGTTGAGCTTTAGACTTCACGACATTCATCGATTGAAGACGAAGAACTACTAAGGGGAGCTTGTGGAACTTCATCAACAAAAGGTATGCGGAGACTTGAACTCATCTATCACTCAAAAGTATATTTCTACTCTATCTCCTATTTGAGACAAAAGTCGTATAGCTATATGACTTCGATTATACACATTTGATATTTCGAGCTTAGTTTAACTCGCTTACATATTTCTCGAAATATGTGTTGGTAAGCTTTCTCTTTAACAAAGTTCATCTTATATTCTTGACGAAAGTCAACAGATGATCATGTGAAAATCTCCTGGTAACATCTTACATGATTTGTGTGAGACAGTCATTTGATGTAGACTCGGAATATTTCGTATTGATCATTCAATCACTTGAAAATTGCTTTGAATCTAATAGTTTGTGTGAGACAGTTATTCCAGTCTTATAAGAATGTTTCAATGGTTGAAATGTGAGTTGAGAACAATTAACCATGATTGGATATAGCACAGTATGCATACTTGTATGCTAACTGTTACAAGTTATTCCAAGTCCGGGTACCGGTTTAATGAAAGTCCGGGAACTTACCAAGCATACCCGGATGCGTACCAGCATAAAGTTCAAGTTTGGGAATTCAACTGAGTTTGGAGGTATACGAACCCGTTCGCATACTGACGAACCCAAACTTAGTCCGGCCACTTAGGTATTTGTACCCGTTTGCATACTTGAGTGGGTTATGTTCTAAAATCGGTTTGTTCATGAACTAATACATTTATATAGTAAGGAATGCAATCTTTTGCAAACCGTGGCTATAATGTTCATGAATTGATTCGAGTGAATCAAAATCGATTTTGCTTCAATTGTGTCTTGTATACTTTTATGAGAATAGAAACAATTGAACAACTCTAGAACTAGTTTCATTTGAGTCATTTGAACTAGTTGGGATTGAGATGAACAAGGTTGATATGAAAGTGTTCATATAGCTAACTTCAGTCAACTACTGTTGAGCTAACAAGGTGTACACATTTAGGTATACTAGAGTCGATTCTCCTTTAACCTTAGGTTTCTACCTAGACCCCGTAGGTTAACGACTTAAAGACTTCATTGGGATTGTGAAGCCAGACCCAACTATTTTCTTTGTAGTTGCGTGATCTGATCTTGTTGTTTCTATCCTGATTGAGTGCAATCGTAAGATTGGCTTGAGATTTATATTTCAGATAGGCAAGATAGAAAAATAGTCACAAACATCTTCGTCTCATCGTTTGTGATTCCGCAATATCTTGTTTCACTAGTCGATTAGGATTATTGTGAGCTGATTGATAATTCTAGGTTGTTCTTTGGGAATATAAGTCCGGGTTATCGATTGGTTCCTGTTCACCTTGATTTATCAAAAGACGGAACAAAATTCGTAACTAAACATACGCAACACACGCAATTAAACAAGGCTTCAGAATCCACCGGTCCCAAAAGACTTGATCTAATGTTAAGTCACTATTCCACATGCATTTTAATATGTAATTGAGATAACTTAGGTCTTAGAGAACTTACATCCATGGTTTACACTGGTGACATAATACCATCTGTCCCTGGTCAACTTTAAAACACTCAAATCCTGATATAAACCTGTAAACCAGCTCCGGAGATTGGTGAAGGATGTGATAGTACTGCTCCGTGAAAGCATTCCCAACCACATGAGTACTTGGTACAACCACCACAGGAGTTTGCTCCACATCATTGTACATATATAAGCTAAGAGAACAGATTAGAAAGACTTCGCATATACTTGAGGCTTTTTGGACTATTCTGGCAGTTTATTTCGATGTGGCCTTTATCTCCACAGCGGTAACACTTATTCTTCCAGTCTCCATCTTTACAATCCCGTGCCCAGTGACCATCAAGACCATAGTTGAAGCAACGGCCTCCTCCAGCCACCTCCACCACCACCTTTACGTGACCCCATGAATGCAATTGGCAAAAATAAGTTAGCTACTTTAGCCACAGGACCAATAATCCAGTATATTAGCATCTGAGATGTCATAGAAAACTAACCTTTTACATCGCAATTAAATTGGACGAAACCAAAACTCGTTCCAACACAAAATTGTCGTATCACCAACAAAGGTGACAAGATAGGATTCGTCGACAAAACCAACAAAAAAAATTAAACAAAATTAGATGAAACCAAAACTTGTTTCAACATAAAATTATCATATCACCAACAGGCAACAAGATTGGTTTCGTCGACATAAACTCGAAAAAAATGAAACAAAATTAGATGAAACCAAAACTGGTTTCAGCAAAAAACTATCGCATCACCGACAAAATTTAGTTTCGTCCACAAGGAGAATAAAAAGTAACAAAATCAGATGAAAAAATTGATCAAGAATATAGCTTCAAAACCTTACCCCTTTAGCAAATTCAACTATAATTCGAATGCCACCGACATCATGGCCATCTAAGAATATCCTTACGTCATCAACATCCCTTTGGTCACTAAATTCCTACAACGAATGAGGTGGACAAACATCACAACCAACTTAAAAAAAAGAAAAGACCAAACCAAAATACTAAAATAGAATCAACTAACAACATTCCCCTGCTTACTTTTGGTGGTACGCCACATCTTCACTGTGAAGGGATAATCACATCACACCCCCACAAGAAAAACTTATTTCCATCTTTTCCTGTGTATGCAAAAAACAATTATGTCATTGTTGGTAAATTCGAAGACCTACAATCAATGGACTTCACTAGAGAAAGCAAGCACAGACCAGGTACAAGTATCAATTAATCTGAAGTGACACGTATAAAATTCATATTCCCGAAACAAATAAGAAATGGATTTTTGGATGATATACCTGTAAAGCTTTCGGAAAAACGATTCTTTGTCACTAAATAATATGTGAACAATGAGATTCATTGGACGACTAACCTGTCAACAGAAAACATATCAATTCCATGAGCTGCTAAACCAGAATAACACTTGGGGAAATTAGTTCAAGTATCATACCTCTCCTTTGGTTAATTATTTATGAATATCATCTTCTTGTTGAGTGGTTAAAAATGAAATCAAACTAAAGAGTTCATAACAACCCGCCCTGGTGCATCCATTACCTTCTCGACCATGTTCTCTGGATGCTTGAAGACCCTGATAACCTGCAGTACAACAAAGTATATCATATCTCAGTATCATAGGAACAAAATAATCCCTTGTAATAAGAAAAGTTTGCCAATGCCGCGACCTTTCCTAATCACAAGAGTAAGACAATATGATGCGATACCTTAGCAGCAGTGGGCTTTTAGGCAGTGCCCATTATTAGTAACCTAGAGGTCCTAGACAACACTTTCAAAGCTCAAGATGTCTGCCTTATTCATTCACTGAATCTTGAATTTAATGGGAAATGTACTCTTTTACCTAAAACATGAAGATAACACATCCAAGATGTTTGAATTAGTATATGTGGATAAACAAGAATATATAGATAAATGAAAGACTACACCATACTCCCTTCTTCAGTTCCCTACAACAACATAACAAAACCCCAAATTCCAACAATGATCTCTGAACAAAGTAGAGGAACAAAAGTATATTTCATTACCGTTAGTTGGTGTCTAGTCTTCTGTTTTGTAATTGGACTTATATCTGGCAGAGAATTGTGCAAGGGATCTAGTCGCCCACCAGATTTTTACTTCTTCGTTTCCCTACAACAATATTCAAAGCCCCAAATTGAAACCAACAACAACAAAAAAAAAACTAAATTTGTTTACATATTAAATCCCTAAAATATCTAACATTAGAATCAACCCCTAACATCAAAATTAGAAAGGAACCCCTGAAATTAAAGGGTTTCTTTACAGGTCAAATTTTAAAAAAAATAAAATTAAATACAGCCTAAAACAGAACATAAAATCGCAGAATTTATAACGAAAAATTAAGGAAAAAATGCATAAATAAGATCAGATCTGACTATACAAATCATTATGGGAAATGTAAAAAACAAAATCAAAATCAAATTAGCGAATCGCTGAAGTAGAACCAAAAGGCAGAGAAAGCGACGAAAGCAAAAGGGAAAAGAAGATAAGTGGAAGAGTTACCATTTTCGTATCTGGTTCCAATGTCGAATCCTTAGAATACAGAGAGAAAGCATCAAGGAAATCAAAAAACATAAACGGGTCTTTCAGGATTGGGGATCTTGTAGTGATGGGAAGGGTGAAAGAATAATCCAAGGCTTTTGTATTGAAATTTTGAACGGTGCATATTAGATGGTCACGCGGATTATCAAAAGTTTTGGACAGTGGAGATGTTATTTGGGACTTCCATGCGGATTGAGAGAACTGTGTTTTCTGTTTGTGTTTTCTATTTGTGCTAAAACATACTTGTAGTGATTTGGTCTGAGCAAGAATTCTTTTTTCTTTAAAAGTTTTTGGTAGTAGGCAATGAATAAGATGTTATTACATCGTTTCTGGTATCTTTTGACATATTTCTTCGCCGTTTTGGGGAGAGTTTCCTTCGTCGTTGTGGGGCGAGTTCTTCAAATTTTAATGGATGGTTCGTGGCTTGCTTTTCTCGATTCAAAAACATCGACAGTTCATCACTACATCGTTTTCAATCAGCATCCTTGTTTGTGTGGATCGACAAATTCATGGGCAAATTACTCCTTTGTTTTAGGAGCATTTCTTATCGAAGAAGACTACAATCTGATTAAATGGTCGGAAATCATTTCCGGATATACCATCATCTCTCCCTTATACATAAAAATAAATTGGATATCTTTGCAGTTTATTGCTCTTTCTCTTCGCGATCTACTTGTAATTGATGTCCTTATTTGTCTTAGGGTCTTGATTATATTGTATTTTGATTTTTTTTGTTATTTTTGTAAGCGAACATGTAATCACTGTTTTGATTTGAATGAATTGAAATATGTTGATTGTCCAAAAAAAAAAGTGATTGAGGTTTTACTTGTGCATTCGGTTTATTTATCAACCTTCGAATTCGGCGAAGAGGTCATTAAGAATAGATGACGAGCATACATAGATTTAAGGTTCCTATAAAGATTCTAGCTTAGTAATGAATCATAAATATTAAAATTAAAATCTATAACTTAATGAATTATGAAAAACACTAGAAGAGGAATATGACAAGAGGCGATATGTAAAGGTCTAAGCATATTTCATAAGATCGATTCAATTGTAAAATTGGACCAATTTGTATTGGAATCAATTTATGTAAATCTCCAAGAATACCCAATGTTTTTTGGGTTTACTCAATTCCATATTTTTTATCAACCAATTTCACCAAATTTCCTTTAAGCTGACTCAAATTGGATCGTCGTCAATAAATAACACATTATTCCGACGAAGAATCCAAATTAAACAAACTAGAGTGGAATAACAGTGAGATAATGTAATAAATTTATGGTGAAATTGTGGGATTACTAGAACAAATAATGATATCAACTTTGAACGAATTCGTGTAAAATTGAAGAAACTGAAAATTTAATCCTTTTGACTTGAGGAGATTGCATGAGTTCAGATAATCATATTCAAAAGTTGACACTTTAGTTGTAATTTAGATTGGAAACAATTCAGAATTTTCTTATAAAATTTTAATCGAATTCGAGGTAATTATGATGAACTGAAAACAAAATTGAAAATAGAGGAGGGAGTAAACCCATTTTGACATTAGTATAAATTAGGTTTTTAATTTATATTTTTAGTTACAGAGGACATGTTACATATATATATATATATATATATATAGTTTTTCCGATCTCACTCGGTCTCAAGGATATACTTAGGAGCTTACATTAATTTTTCTAACTATAAACTTTGGTCGTTCTTAATGCTTAATATTTGCACCTTGTATGTCAAGCATCCAGGGTAGTTAGAATAATTCTTTGTTATGTAATGAAGCATATGATTATTTATGCCTTAACAGATAGCTAATGCTAAGGAGTGACATACTTTCTGAGGTTGAGTCATCAATATGACACGTGATTGTATCACATCTTTGAGGAAGCTACAACTCCTTGATTAAAAAAATAGGTTTATACACCTAGGGATTTATATACAATTATTAGGTGGATTTGAAGCCTTCATTTCTCTGTATTTGGTTTAATTTTGTTTTGTTAGTATGGTCATGCATCTTGGTCATCCAACTACCCATTAGTTCAAAATTATTACTTTTCGGGCATTTTGGATTCAATCATAAATAACTCAGTATACATAATTTCATAATAAAATCCATTTTTGTTAATGGAATCGTACTCATGTTGATGTAATTTTTTATTTTTTTTCAAAAATTAAGGTGATGATTTATATTATTTAGATGCTCTAGCGATAAATTCGCTAAGACAAATTTTGTTTCAAAAGAAGAAACTTTTCAAACGATGCTCTAGCGATAAACTCGCCAAGACAAATTTTAATTGTTTCAAAAGAAGAAACTTTCCAAACTCTAATATCTTTGCGTACTTAATAAACCATGAAACTTGGTAGTTACCATATCCTGGTGGCTGAAAGATACTAACCGCACCAAAAACTAATGTTTTGGTACAAGTTTCTACCAAAAGATTGACTTGGTGGCTACACATAGTGTCTTGAAGTATTTACCTTATACTGTACTTTGCAGTTGTTAAACTCTCGTGGCTGAAAGCTACTAACAACGCCATCAATTTGATGGTTGGTTGAGGTGTCTACCCACAGGTTGTTTAGTGGGTAAGATGAGTAGCAAAAGATATGTACCTTTTAGGTACGTTTTGGTTGCCCAAACATGATGGTTGTAGGCTAATAACAACAAATACGATATTTCGGTTGTTAAGTTGTTTATGCTAAAGCCTTCCACCCACTATCGTTGCTGGAAAATTAGTGGTTAGACATTTCCACCCACCAGAGTTGTTTTTAGTTACAAACAATTGTTGAAGAATTCCACCAATTGTAGTTGGTAAGAAAATAGTCGCTAAAGCCAAGTTTTCTTGTAGTGTGAGTTTTTTCTTTGGATGATTTCTCATAAAAGACTTCCTACTAGAGACTTACTCAGGACGGTTCTTATGGGGGTGGATAACCCACCCATATGCCATGCCAGGTGACCTGTCAAACTGGTTGTGCCACTATGAGAACATTGGTAAGCGATTGATTCTCTATCGAATGGTCGAAACACGATCGCTAGGTCAAGTTTACACCGCCAGCGATCTAGACTTAACCTCCCTCGATCGGTGCTGTATCGTGTATAAATATCACCATTCTCTTTCGTTCTCATTCACACAAGTTTCTTCTTCCCTTTTCTAGAGAGCAAACCAGTCTTTGAGTTAATTTCTTTAAAAATGAGTACCAAAACAACTCGACAAAGAAAAAAAAACAGAAAAGACAAAGGAAAATTGACTACCGCAGTATGTGATGGCGTCTGGGTCCAGGATAAATTAAAAGAGTTTGTAAATGTTAGGCAACTAGTTGGACATGGTGTATTACCTACACATATATCTAACCATCCCGAGCGAGTTGGTTTACCTAAACTAAGAGGTGGGTGGTCTGAGATAACCGATGTGTTTGGGCTCCTTCCCGAAGTTGTTCAACAGTCCTTGCGAAGATATCCTTGGAAGCGTTTATATTTCATGAAAGGAAAAAACCACAGGACTTAAATTTGAGAGTTATAGTAGAATGTTGGTGGAACACTGCAAATACGTTTTTTTTCAAGGATTTCGAGTGTGGTAAGTTCTATGTTTTCATTCAATAATTTAATTTTTAGTTTTAGATGCAGATTTTAGTTTCTAGAGATTCAAATTTTAGTTTGATTAATATTCAATTTTTAGTTTTAGATACAGACTTTAATTGTATGACCATGTTTTTTCTTGGATTCACACTGTTAGATTTGTATATGTTGACGTGAATGAAATGTGAGGATGATTTACTAAAATTTAATCAATTAAAGTGGACATCAGGAGGAAGATGGAAACAACTACTTCCCTTGTACTCAAATGATACTGAAGGAAAGCCAGAATCAAGAATATTACATTCATATGGCCTAAGAGTGTCTGGGTTGAAGGCTTTTTTGAAGCGTTATGCTGCAAAAATGGAAGTTAGCAGAGTTGTAGATTATCCCGAGCTTGAACGTATTTTTGTGTTATGGTTGCTAGGCCAAATTTTGTTCCTCAATGCTAGTTCAGTGACATTAATTGGTTTTCCGGACTCTTTAGAAGACTTAACTAAAGTGCCAAATTATGATTGGGGGGTCTACAATTTTAGCTGAGCTATACTTAAGTCTTGGTGAATGCTCATGTGTGAATAAAGATAGCTTGAATGAATTTTGGGTCGTACCGGAGGTAAGAACCATAATCCCTTTTAATTATTTGATTCATTATCGAGTTAATTATTAAACTAGTGGTGAATGTACTAACACAACAATGATCATTAATGTTATTTTTAGTATTGATGGTATACTTACTTCAAGGTCTGCGAACCTGATCTTCACGGAAGCAGAATATTTTTTAAGTCGTGTACAAGTACAACGCCGATAATTGGATTGGTCAAATAAATGATGGTCAAAATGTCATTGTTGTTTAGAGGGTGCAACAACTATGCAGAAGGTGTGAGTTGAATTGAATTCAGAATTGGGTATTTATAGAGGGGGATTTATAGTCGTTGGATCAGATCTACTGGGCGGTCTAGTTTTTACCTATCGTTCGAGATAGAAACTAGACCTTGTTTACCACATTGCCATGCCCATAGTGGGTGCAAAAGTGGCAAACTTGGGGTTGTGCCATGCCCATAGGAACCGGCCTCATAAGAAGAAGAATTGATGTACCAGATACATGTTTGTTCTGCAATGAGATTGAGACTTTCTGTCATCTTTTACTGCACTGCAATTTTTCCAGACAAGTTTGGGAGAATGTTTTGAGTCCGATGAACTGGTACTTTTCTATGCCTGCTGACATTGTTTCCTTGTTACATACTTGGGGTCTTTTACAAACAACCAAAGCCAGAAATGCAGTCTGGAACTTGGCTCCTGCATCTCCTGTGGTGTATTTAAAGGGAGCGAAACGTAAGAATTTTCTCTGACAAAAGATGCAATGTTAGAGTTGTTAGAGAACTGCTCGGTCGAACTCGCAAGCGTTGCTATCTCAAGCTTGTTTGTAAATGTTAGTGATCAAAACTATAAGTCTTGATTTCTAGTCTACTTATAGTGATGTCTCGGACTAGGATAGATTGTGTAGTTGAGCATTAGACTTCACGACGTTCATCAATTGAAAAGGAAGAACTACTAAGGCGATCTTGTGGAACTTCATCAACAAAAGGTATGTGGAGACTAAAACTCATCTATCACTTGGAAAGTCTATTTCTACTCTATCTCTTATATTGAGACATAAGTCGTATTACTATATGGTTTTCAATTATGCACATTTGAGATTTCGAGATGAGTTTAACTCGCTTACATATTTCTCGAAATATGTGTTGGTAAGCTTTCGCTTCAACCAAGTTCATCTTATATTCTTGACGAAAGTCAAAAGATAATCATGTGAAAATTGCCGATTAACATCTTACATGGCTTGTGTGATACAATCATTTGGTGTAGACTTGGAATGTTTCGTTATGATTATTTCAATAACTTGAAAATTGTTTTGATGCTAATAGTGTGTGAAAACGGCTATTGTCATCCTCTAAAAAAGTTTCAGTGATTGAAATGAGAGTTTAAAACACTTAACCAACATTGGATTATAAACATGTTGTGCACTCTTGCATATATGTGATCCATGTCCAAGAACCATAGTATGCATACCGGTATGCGTACCTATTGGTTTGATAAGTCCGGGAACCTAAGTGCGCGTACCTGTACGCATACTGGCGTAGGTTTGTGACCGTAATTTTATGATGGGTTTGGAGGTATGCGTACCCGTTCGCATACTGGCGAAATCCAAACCTGGTCCGGCTATTCAAGTATGCGTAACCCTTTTGCATACTTGAATGGTTAAAGTTCTAAAATCGGTTTTGTTATGAACAAATACATTTATATAATAAGGAATGCATTCTTTGCAAACCGTGGCTATAATGTTTATGAATTGATTCGAGTGAATCAAACCGATTTTTCTTCAATTGTATTCTTGTATACTTCTATGAGAATATAGCAATTGAACAACTCTTTAACTAGTTTTATTTGAGTCATTTGAACTAGTTATGGTTAAGATGAATAAGGTTGATATGAGAGTGTTCATATAGCTAACCTCGGTTAACTACTGTTGAGCCAACATGGTGTACACGTTTAGGTACGTTTACATAAACCTAAATGAGGGTACATTTCATTTCTGTATAACAAGCTAAGTTCGATCTAATGGTTGAAAGATATTAGCTTGAATCTAACCAGGATTTCATCTAACGGTGAATATTTAATGCTTTGTTACCAAGGTAACTTAGATTGCAAACCTTTATTTGAAAACTATATAAAGGAGAACTCTAGCAACTGGGAAACCTAATCCCCACACCTTCTGTGTGATACTAGTTACGACTAGAGTCGATTCTCCTTTAACCTTAGGTTTTTCACGAAACCCTGTAGGTTAACGAGTTAAAGACTTCATTGGGATTGTGAAGCCAGACCCAACTATTTTGTTTATAGTTGTGTGTTCTGATCTATCCATGTTCTATCATATTGAGTACTATCTTCTCTAAGATTTGCTCGAGATTGATTCTCCGATAGGCAAGATAAAAAGTAGTCAAAAACATCTTCGTCTCATCGTTTGTGATTCCACAATATCTTGTTTCGTTAATCAATTAAGATTATTGTGAGGTGATTGATATTTCTAGGCTGTTCTTCGGGAATATAAGTCCGTTATATCAATTGGTTCCTGTTCACCTTGATTTATCAAAAGACGGAACAAAACTCGTAGGTATTTCTGTGGGAGACAGATTTATCTATTCCAATAGACTTTTCTGTGTGAGACAGATTTGTTTATCAAGTTTTCAACTTTGGGTCGTTGCAACTCTTGGTTTTGGGTGAGATCATCTAAGGGAATCAAGTGCGTAGTATCCTGATGGGATCAGAGACATAAGGAGAACAACTTTACCTTGAATCAGTGTGAGATTGATTAGGGTTCAACTACATTCCAGTCCGAAGTTCATTGGTAGTAGGCTAGTGTCTGTAGCGGCTTAATACAGTGTGGTGTTCAAGGCTGGACTAGGTCCCGGGGTTTTTCTGCATTTGCGGTTTCCTCGTTAACAAAACTTCTGGTGTCTCTGTTATTTCTTTTCTGCATTATATTTTGTTATATAATTAAAATATCACAGGTTGTGCGTTGAATCGATCAATTGGGAAATCCAACCTTTGGTTGTTGATTGAAATTGATTGATCCTTGAACATTGCTCTTTTGTACCGTTCAAGTTACTTCTCTTATATTCAACCGGGCTAGCAAATTCCTATTTGCTGATTGCAGATTGAATTGCGAGATAGAGATATAAAACTCTTTGATATACTTTTCTCTAGATTGAGTCTAACTGTCTAGTTGATTCTCTTGAAAGTATATTGGAGTTTGTCTATTTAGATTGCCAAACGAAATATTGGGTGGGTTGTTAGACCCCCGCTTTTTCAATTGGTATCAGAGTAGGCAAACACATTTAAGACCTAATAAGTCTGTGTTTGTAGCGATCCGAATATGGACAGAAGTGTTATCTCTATAAACGTACCACCAGTCTTCGATGACTCAAATTACTTATGGTGGAAAATTGTTAAGCATGCCTTTCTTCAAGCGCGTTATTTTCAATCATGGGTTTATGTGGTTAATGGCTATAATCCTCCGGAAGTTACAGAAGGCGATGTAACAGTTCCAAAGGATATTGGTAGAAATGATGCTACCGAGATTCTTGCTGCAAAACAAAATTTTGATCGGCTAAACGCTATCATTCATGCCATTACCCCAGAGCTCCAGCATCATGTGACTAATTGCACAACATATAAAGATGCTTGGGATATCTTAGAAACCGTATTTGAAGGGAATACCTGTGAAAAGGAAGCTAGGCTTAAAAACCTAAATTATGATTGGGAAAACTTTCGTATGGCAGAAGAAGATTCATTTGATTAGTTTAATCACAAAGTGTCTTAAATTGTTAATGCATCTTTTGCATTGGGTAAGACTATTCCTGAAAAGGACATTGTGATAAAAATCCTCAAATCGTTGCCATCCAGATACGAGTCTAAGAAGCATGCCATCGTTGAAGGAAATAACTTTGCAACTCTTTCCAGAAATACTCTGGTTAGGAAGTTAAAGATATTTGATCATGAGCATACATCCAAATCCGGAAAGGATGTTGCTTTCAAAGCACAAAAGAACACTAAATTACTTGACAAAAGTAAGAGTGTTTGCATCTCTTAAGATGATCTTTCTGAGGCTGATTCATCAGATGAAGATCTTGACAAGTCAGTCTCCCTGATCACTAGACAGTTTAGGGATCTTCTTTTGAAGAGAAGTAAACGATTCTCCAGAGATAAACCTAGGTCATCAGTTAAAGCTCATAATCGTGTTCCTCCTTAAAACAGGGATATAGATGAAACTGATGACGAGGATATGCCTTAGTGCTTTAAGTGTAAAGGTTTTGGTCATTTTGCAAATGAGTGTCCAAATAGTAAGAAATACACTGGGAACAAAGGTCTAGCTGCAACTCTTGATGAAATGTCTGACAACTATGATTCTAATGAAGACGAAAAGCCAAGTGTTGCACTTCTTTGTGAAAATATTGATTTTGATAATTGTAGCAATACATACATCAATCTTGATATTCTTTCAGAAGAATTCTCTACCGGCCTGGAAGAAAAAAATGGATCTATCTGTTTCTGCTAGAAACTCTCTATCTGATTTTTCAGGTTCCACTATGTGTCTAGCTGATTACACATCTCGGGCGTCTGGGTCATCTTCCATGTTGACGTGCTCTTATTGTTCTCTCAGAGGTCATGAACTCTCAAAGTGTTTCAAGTACAAACACAAAATAAGATAGATCAACAAACTTCAATGAAGAGCAAATCGATTTGCTAACAAGCTCAAACTTGTTAAAAAATCATCAGAGGTATGTAAACTCATTCCCTCTTCGAAGAAATTAGTTTCCAAAGAAAAGACTAGACCACTAGAGAAAAAATTATGGTCTAAACATTCTATGAAACAGGGTTCTATGGATTCCTTTCAAAATGATTATGGTGGACATATTATTGTTCACCCCAGCACAACTTGATTGTGTTGGTTGGTGCATCTTGTCTCATGTGCCTGATAAAAAGAGACAAGATTTTGCACACATCAAGCTTTAGGAAAAGAGAATTGTTTTAGATTTTTTAAGTTTTTTCTTTTTGGTTTGCTGTGTTATGCAAGTCTGGAATTCGTTCCTCTTTTTATATCTAATTGATATTGGAAGGGACCTCCTTGTTTAATCAATAAAAGAGGGTTATCATCGACAATTCTACCCTCTTTAGGGTTGAGAGTTATGTGTACGTGAACTTATGTGTTTAAAGGTTTAGTACCCTACATTCTTTTTTCCTTCTCTGAAAAAATCTTTTTATCTCAAGACTGCTTGTTGAGTCTGATTTGTGAATTCCTCCCACAATCTCATACGTGTATGGAGATTCCAAGCATTATGTCTTCTGATTGAAAGGATGTTAATATGATTGTTAAGCCATCAATCATGAAGGAAAAAGATAAATCTCATGTATCTTCAACTTTGAAAAGAAAAAGGAGGAATGTAAGAAAACCATGAGCTGTTCCGTCTAATCAAGACAAGTTCTATGGGATTCTTTAAAAGTTGAAGGAAACAAGAAAGGAGATTCAAGAAATAAAGGCTTTTGTTTTTAGGACTCTCGAAATTCAGAAGGCCCTGGTTCGATATCAGTCTAAAAGGTTCGTTGGAATTAACTCCTTTCTTCATGAACCTTATGTTCCTATGGCTGTTGACGACAAGGAGTTCGGGGACGATAAAGAATTTTTTTAAAGGTCTTAATGTCTAGGAAACTTTTTAATATAATTTATTCTTGTGTTTTTAAGAAGGATAACTAGGGTTTGGAATAGCCATTATTGTGAGTACACATAGTTATTGCTAACGTTTTTCATCTTGCAATTTTTTTAGATTTATTTGTTTGAATTCTAAAGTTGATTTGGAAGATGATTTTTGCAGTATTAATCCTTATGGTTTTATATATTGCAAAATTTTATGGGATATGTTGTTTACGTCCGTGAACCTTGACTGTCCCATATTTGTTCAAAAGTTAACTCTATTATATGTTAGTATGAAAGTATTGATAAAAGATAGAATGAACTTTTGACTACAAAAGTTAAGCCTTTTATGTCATTATGCAAATATTGATGCAAATATTGATGGAAGAAAGGATGAACTTTTGTTTACAAAGATGAAGTCTATTATATGTCATTGGGCAAATAGTGATGAAAAATAGAATGAATCTTTGATTATTCCGCAGTATTGGTTCTTCCCTGATCCACATCTTTGTGTATATACTGTGTTGCTCCGTAAGTTCTCTTATGTTGAGCATGGCCAATTGAATTGATCATTTTCCTTGTGGTTAATTCATTTGTGATTTTTGGATACAAATTCATGTTTTCATGTGATTTGTTAATGTCCAAAGAAATCCTTCTTTTCTTATGAAAGTAAGGTCGCTCTTGGTGTTCTTTCGGGAATGACATTTTATGGGGGAGATTTATTTTGAACTTGTGCTTAATTGCCAAATCTTTGTGGGGAGTGCGGCTGTGGAATATTGTAGGAGTTATCTTGTATCTTTATAAACTCCTTGATGAATACACTAAGTTTCGACTATGTGACATCATCGAAACAAGTTGGTATGTTGTTCTCTTTTGGTCCTGAAGTATCTCTATGAAAATTTCATGAGGATCCCACTAGTTTTCGTACCTTTGCCAATTTATATTGACAAAAAGGGGGAGAATTAATGTGTATTTAACACTACAAATACATATGGTTTACGGATCATTATGTAAGGCAGAGTGGTTTTCATATTGAGATGAAGTATTGACTAAGGGGGAGTAAAACATATCACCATAGTATTTTTGTCAAATTTGTGATACAATTGGACTTTGATGCTGTATAATGATACTATGACACTGTATAACAATGATTGAGAGCAATTGTTTTCTCATTGTTATAGCTATGAATCTTCAACAACAATGATGCGGAATTGAACATATTTGGAATCATTGGAGTACTTGGAAGTGACGAAGATTTCGAGCAATGTTGAAGAACCAAGGAGATCAAGCATTTGGATGAGAAGCTACAAAGTTTATTTATTTTGTAATCCATATGTATTGATAGTTTTGTCACTAAAATTGACAAAGGGGGAGATTTTTAGAACAGTGCTCGGTCGAACTCGCAAGCGTTGCTATCTCAAGCTTTTTTGTCAATGTTAGTGATCAAAACTATAAGTCTTGACTTCTAGTCTACTTATAGTGATGTCTCGGACTAGGATAGATTATGTAGTTGAGCATTAGACTTCACGACATTCATCAATTGAAGACGAAGAACTACTAAGGCGAGCTTGTGGAACTTCATCAACAAAAGGTATGTGGAGACTAAAACTCATCTATCACTTGGAAAGTCTATTTCTACTCTATCTCCTATATTGAGACATAAGTCGTATTACTATATGGTTTTCGATTATGCACATTTGAGATTTCGAGATGAGTTTAACTCGCTTACATATTTCTCGAAATATGTGTTGGTAAGCTTTCGCTTCAACCAAGTTCATCTTATATTCTTGACGAAAGTCAAAAGATGATCATGTGAAAATTGCCGAGTAACATCTTACATGGTTTGTGTGATACAATCATTTGGTGTAGACTTGGAATGTTTCGTTATGATTATTTCAATAACTTGAAAATTGCTTTGATGCTAATAGTATGTGAAAACGGCTATTGTCATCCTCTAAGAAAGTTTCAATGATTGAAATAAGAGTTTAGAACACTTAACCAACATTGGATTATAAACATGTTGTGCACTCTTGCATATATGTGATCCATGTCCGGGAACCATAGTATGCATACCTGATAGACGCATTATTGTGTCTAATATGTCTCAATTGTATATATTGTTAGTGTTCGATTTTGTATTTATTTTGTTATTTTATGTCTTTGTAGGTATTTTTAGAGAAATAAGCTCTTGCGGCAAAATTGGCTCGAAAAGTGGTGTTTTACACCCCAGGATAGAGTACTAAAGGCACCCCAGAAATGCACCGGAAGCACCCCAGAAATGTGTCGGAGGAACCCCGAAAAAATTACTATCTACGCCCAAAAATTACTATTTGCACCCCATAAGATAAGTGCTAAAGGGACACCCGTGCAGGATTAGGGGGAGGACATGTTCTTCTCAAATTCAAAAAATGAATTTTAGCGGGAAAATATTTTCATTAACAGCAGAATTTCAATCGGATATTTGGACGTGATTTAGTGAGATTCAATCCCTGAAACTTAGTGGGTAGACGTGATATGACTATAGAAAGCTAGTATGGGTGATTTTATCGATCAAATTTGGCTGGATAACTTGTTTTAATCCAAACAGGGAGTTGGAGGAAAAACATGAGCTTGCATGAGTTGTGAGAAATTTAAACGTGTACTGCACGTGCTTGGAAGATTTAATCGATATTATAGAGCGTGAAGAATGTATAGAAGGAAATAAATACAGCTGCAGATGCGTGAAAATCAAAATCAATGAAAAAAATGGAAAAAAATATACCCGAGTAAAAGAAGATTATTTGTAGTTAATGGAGGAGATTCAATGTCGAAATTATGTATAAATAGGTTCATAGGATCACATAGAAGGGGGGTAGAGAGTTTTGGGTCGAGAGGAGAGCTCAGGAGGCGTGAATCAAGAGTTTTCAGAACTCTGTTGTTGCTGCTGCTGCTGCTCGTGAAGAACAGGGAAACAGCGACGGTTTCTTCAACTGGTTGTAACAGTTTTTTCAACTGGTTTGCAACATTTATCTTCGTTGTAACAGTTTCTTCAACTGGTTTGCAACATTTATCTTCATTGTAACAGTTTCTTCATCCTCTTCTGCAACATTTATTTTCATATTTGTAACGATTATCTTCATCATAACAGTTGAGAGTTGAAACAGTTGGTCTGTAACGCACCTGTGCTGTTGCAGATTTCCTGTTTCATTATTTTCTCTTCTTGTAAACACTTTTTGAGCCATGAATACATATTTTGAGTGTGTTTTCAACATGATGAGTTAAACCCCAACACTGGGACGACGGAGGAGGCCGAACTTCATACATGGGTAAATTTATTTTTATTCTTTTTATGACTTTTGCATTAAAATTAATTGAAATATGATTTGATTAAATTGGTTGTCATTTGATTAGATGGGTCATGCTTAGCTTAGGTGATTTGATGTCCCATGCTTAACATTTACAATCAATGTTTTGAGAATCTACCTTGGCAAAAATAGAGTCCATGTTTATATTTCTTGAGCTAAAATTGTTGAGAATAAATAAGTGAACCTTATGTTATAAAGATTGGCTAAATCCTTAGTCCCAGTACCTCTCGCCCATTGTTAATAGTCTTTGTATATATTTATTTATTAATTTTAAAAAACTCGAATCTTCACAAATCTGAACGAACCCATTCTTACCACTATTTAAAATTGCATCAATACCCGTATGCGTACCTGTTGGTTTGATAAGTTCGGGAACCTAAGTGCGTGTACCTGTACGCATACTGGCGTAGGTTTGTGACCGTAATTTTCTGCTGGGTTTGGAGGTATGCGTACCCGTTCGCATACTGGCGAAATCCAAACCTGGTCCGGATATTCAAGTATGCGTAACCCTTTTGCATACTTGAATGTTTAAAGTTCTAAAATCGGTTTTGTTATGAACAAATACATTTATATAATAAGGAATGCATTCTTTGCAAACCGTGGCTATAATGTTTATGAATTGATTCGAGTGAATCAAACCGATTTTGCTTCAATTGTGTTCTTGTATACTTCTTTGAGAATATAGCAATTGAACAACTCTTTAACTAGTTTCATTTGAGTCATTTGAACTAGTTATGGTAAGATGAATAAGGTTGATATGAGAGTGTTCATATAGCTAACCTCGGTTAACTACTGTTGAGCCAACATGGTGTATACGTTTAGGCACGGTTACATAAACCTAAATGAGGGTATTTTCATTTGTGTATAACAAGCTAAGTTCGATTTAACGGTTGAAAGATATTATCTTAAATCTAATAAGGATTTCATCTAACGATGAATATTGAATGCTTTGTTACCAAGGTAACTTAGATTGCAAACCTTGATTGTAAAACTATATAAAGGAGAACTCTATCAACTGGGAAACCTAATCCCCATACCTTCTGTGTGATACTAGTTGCGACTAGAGTCGATTCTCCTTTAACCTTTGGTTTTTCACGAAACCCTGTAGGTTAACGACTTAAAGACTTCATTGCGATTGTGAAGCTAGACCCAACTATTTTCTATGTAGCGTGTTCTGATCTTGCCCTGTTCTATCGTATTGAGTACTATCTTCTCTAAGATTTGCTCGAGATTGATTCTCCGATAGGCAAAATAAAAAGTAGTCACAAACATCTTCGTCTTATCGTTTGTGATTCCACAATATCTTGTTTCGTTTATCGATTAAGATTATTGTGAAGTGATTGATATTTCTAGGTTGTTCTTCGAGAATATAAGTCAGGTATATCAATTGGTTCCTGTTCACCTTGATTTATCAAAAGACGGAACAAAACTCGTAGGTATTTCTGTGGGAGACAGATTTATCTATTCCAATAGACTTTTCTGTGTGAGACATATTTGTTTATTAAGTCTTCGACTTTGGGTCGTAGAAACTCTTGGTTGTGGTTGAGATCATCTAAGGGAATCAAGTGCGTAGTATCCTGCTGGGATCAGAGACGTAAGGAGCACAACTGTACCTTGAATCAGTGTGAGATTGATTAGGGTTCAACTACATTCCAGTCCGAAGTTCATTGGTAGTAGGCTAGTATCTGTAGCGGCTTAATACAGTGTGGTGTTCAAAGCTGGAATAGGTCCCGGGGTTTTTCTGCATTTGCGGTTTCCTCGTTAACAAAACTTCTGGTGTCTGTGTTATTTCTTTTCCGCATTATATTTTGTTATATAATTGAAATATCACAGGTTGTGCGTTGAATCGATCAATTGGAAAATCCAACCTTTGGTTGTTGATTGAAATTGATTGATCCTTGAACATTGGTCTTTGGTACAGTTCAAGTTACTTCTCTTATATTCAATCGGGCTCGCAAATTCCTATTTGCTGATTGCATATTGAATTGAGAGATAGAGATATAAAACTCTTTGATATATTTTTCTCTAGATTGAGTCTGACTGTCCAGTTGATTCTCTTGAAAGTATATTGGAGTTTGTCTATTCAGATAGCCAAACGAAATATTGGATGTGGTTGTTAGACCCCCGCTTTTGCAAGGGTTGTTACAAACAAACCAATATATTGTTTGTTTACTTGGCTATAAAAGGATTTTGAAAGCATAGACTCAGCAGAAGTGACGAAGAATTGGTGTACTATTTATTTTGATTCTTGATAGTATAGGTAATCTCTTACCATATTATCCTTTTTTCCTTTTCTTTTTTCTAACCTTTTGTAGGGTGGTATAATCCGGTTATACCCTCTCTCTTTTGATCAATTTAATCTTCTTTACCGATTTTTTTTTTTTTTTTTTGTATTAATGTCTCAAAATTATATATATAAAAAAAAAATCTCCAGAAAGGAAAAAGTAATAAAGATCTTTTGAAATGCCTTTTGTAATGTTGCAAGAAATTGACTAACAAAATAAAGTGGAAGGATCCCTTCACACTTTTATTTCACTATTTGGACACTCTTCTTGTTAACAATAAACCAATGGTATTGGATTTGAAATTAATATTTTGACAATATATTCCTCTTACAAAACTCAACATATCTACCGAAAATGAATGCATTTTGAAATACTAGACCTCACAATCTACCAATTTTAATTTTAATGGTTAAAAATTTGTTGATTCTCAGCGGCTCAGTTTCAAAATAGTAGATGATAGTGTTAACGTCTCAGAATATGCTTATTTTATTTAGGAACATAGTTATCCTCGAAAAATGCGAGACGCAGATAAATTATTAATGTTGATACATGATGTAAATTTAAACATATCCGGCACCTTAATCCCATGGAACGGAACAATGAAAACGTGGGCAACCTAAACCTGCACCACTATTCCATTTAACTGTTTAACACAATGCCAACGAGAAACAAGCGACGGTGAAATAGGGCAAAGAAAAACACAGAACGAGGATAAGAGTCATTTGGTTTGCGTCGACTGTGTGAGGGAGAGTATGTTACCGATACAGTGGATTAGTACGGGACCCACAGGAAAAAAAGAACTTTCACAGAATCTCAAACTTTGTTTAGTTGCCGTGGCCTGTGACATGCAGTCAGGTTTACTACGGGGGCTAGAGTCCAAATTTGTTCACACTCCTCTAACGAATGTATATTTCACATAGTCTTCTGATTGGTTAATTATTTAATTATGGCCTCATTACCATTCATGTTTAGAATCACGATCCTCGTTACATAACTCCTTAAATAGAATCAATGGTTGAGATTAAAATGTTACGTGCACACTCGTTAAGGAGTGTGCACAAATTCGCACTCCGGGGGTTATATTGCCATGTGGAGATTATCGACCAAACTTTGCCGAATTCAATATGATTCCAACACGTGGCAACCTTACCACAACTTCAAAAAATAAAGAAGAAAACACAACAAAGTTTAAAAGAAAGTAATGTAATCACTTATAAGGCCTTGTGACCTTGTCTTGGTGAAAATTTTTCAAACACAATATCTGTTCTGCTTAAAGGAAAATCATCACTCCTTGGTTTGGTTTTCTTTTCATTGTCTGGTAGAGGAAGAGTTTGAAGAAAGGGAGAGATGGGGAATTGTCAGGCAATGGATGCAGCATCATTGGTTATACAACATACAAATGGAAGAGAAGAAAGATTATATTGCCCGGCAATGGCTGAAGAAATTATGAGATTAAATCCTGGTTATTATGTTGCTCTTATTATCACTTATCATGTATCAGAAGAACAACAAAAGAGATCATCAAACCCGTAAAGTAATTCTAATCCTAATACTAATAATGGTGTTAGGATTACAAGGGTTAAATTGCTTAGACCTTCTGATTCTTTAACTCTTGGTCAAGCTTATAAACTCATTGATTCCTCAAGGTATGTTAAACTTTTAATTCTCTCAATTATTTCTGTTTTTTTTTTTTTTGGTGTCCAGTTTAAATTGATTTTTTTTCTTCTTGTTTTTGGGATTGTAGAAGTAATGAAAGGATTGTGGGCAAAGAAATTTGCAAAGATGAAGAAGCAAAAGGATTCGGAATCGTCGGATGATCAATCCGGAACTAGAGTTAGGGAAATTCAGAGTTCAGGATTTCATCGAATTGAAGAAACTAGCTCAGAATTGGGTGAACCTAATCAGGTAAAAATTCTTCATTCTATCCGAGAATTCCAACAGAAAGAAAAATATTGTACCACACCGATTTGTTTATAAAATTTGTTATAAAGTTATTTATGTTTTTATCGTTTTTTCAGGCATCAACAAGACCGGAAAGACATCGGTCGTCATCTTTCGGAAGGTCGAGACATTGGCGCCCTTCGTTGCAAAGTATTTCAGAGGCTACAAATTGATTATCCATTTGAGAATTCTATCGCCATAATATCTCTGTTGTCATTACATGGTGATGATGATAAAACAACAAAATGGATAAATCCTCCTCCTCAAATCCTTGAGCGACAAAATGGATTTGAGTGATTTAATACATTGGTGTAGATTTTATTGACAACGCGTAAATCCAATCTGTTCAGAGTCGTTTCCATAATTATTGCACACAATTAAGACATTTGATTTATCTTCTTGTAGATAGAGAGGAGTGTTTTTATTTGATCCAAAGTATGTTGTAATTTTCACAAGTACTACCCTCACTGTTTCGAAATCGTAAAAGTGTCTCTTCCATAGTCAAGATATCGTTGTATTACCGTGGCATAGTCATTGGTGATGGTACAAGTGACCCAAATTCGAAACTCATCAAAAAAAAAAAAAAAAAAAAAAAAAAAAAAAATCACAATTTCCAGGAGTTTGTGTTGAATATCAAGATGTTCGTTGCAGCATAATTGCATATGCTCCTGATTGAAACAACCTTGAAAAATTATGAAGTTATTAGTTTAGTACGAACACGGAGTTAGATGCGTTATGGGTTGTGATTTGTACCCCATGTGTGCATATTGTCCGATGATATCATGACTGTCACGAGTTTTTGTATGCTGATCTCAACACATGAAAATTGAGTTCAGCTAACGTATGCCGGTATGTCCACATGGGGAAGAAGGTAAAACCGTTTTCCATCACTTCATGCTTCTTTGGTATTAGGTCTTTCTTTGTCTTTGCTTGTCTACTGATCTTTTCCACACACATAGGGTAAAAATGTGTTAAGAAACCGCGTTTCCATTGAATGCTAAGCTCCAAGGGGAAGGGTGTAGAAGACAAATTATGAACTTTAGAGATTCATTTCTTTGACCAATGTGAATCAAGAATTCAAGAATTAGTTCAGATGTTGTTTCTCTGAAACGACTAAAATTGTTGTATTGGAAGGAACTGGGTTGCACAGACGCGGACACGACACGACGCGGACGCGGACACTATAAAATTCTCAAAAAACTAGGACGCGGACACGTATATCATTGTTATAAAAAGGTATGGTGTTTGTCTCCATGATGACAAAAGCTATCAGACGGACGACGTTTAATATAGACCCGATCCAAAGGTCGGGAAGCTCCGGATGGAGTAGTCATTGGACGGTTGAAAAGGACTCCCGGACATGAGAAACTCGCTTTCAAAGTCGTTTTCTCTTTCCACCTCCCCTTTTTCTTTTGGGAACATTATTAAAATACCCCTCAAAATTCTCTCCTTAAAATATACCCTTATTCAATTTTTAAAAACACCCCTACCTTCTGAAAAGTGGAAGCAACTTTATACAAATTGCCTCCATAAAGTGGAAGCAACTTTCTCAAGTTGTCTCCAAAAATTTTATTTTTACCCCTCGGGGGTATTTGTGCAAGGTCAACAAAAATGGAGAGTATTTATAACATTCCCACTTTTTTCTTTTTGGGATAGAGGAGACAGATCGATAGGTGGTTTCTCTTACAGTAACAACGACAATTCTTAATTAGAAGAAAAAAAAACCCAGGTGTATGATCTTTTCTGTGAAGATTAGAGCTATGAAGGATAAGAAGAAAGATGAAAACTTGGTTAGTAAACTCAAATTCTAGGATTTGCTCCGTAATTTTTAGCTTTATCTCCTTTCTTAATTCTTCAATTTAATCTCAGTATGTGTTGCTTCGGCTTCAATTGGTAAGGAGTAATATTGGTGGTGATATTACAGAAGCAAGTAAAGGGAGTAATTTTTATAGGTGAAGAGAGAGTAATTTGAACAATGGGTGTTTCGTCAGATTTCATTCCTGATTCGTGGTAATCTCTTCTCCTTTTGATATTTTTGTCGTCTCTTAGACAAACCCTAGGCCTTTACTTTTTGCTTCGGGTTGTGATTGATTTTTGGATAGTTGGTTTTTGTTTTGATTTTTGTAGGTGCAAAGAGTCTAATCTGAACGATGGGTGTTTTAGTATGTATTTGAAATTCTTATTCGCACATTGTGTTTCGATGTTATGATGAACGACCCAGATAAAATAACAGGTAAATTCATTGTCTCCGAAATTCATCGTCTTCTATGTTTATATGAATCTCATGTATAGGAATTCATGGTTGAGTTTTATGTATACTGAATAGGTTTTGGGAATTACTACTTTCGATTTAAGGCCATTGATGGTGTTTCGCATGTGGCCATTTGTTTTTGGGGTATGTATTCATTTTTCAGATAGCATTATCTTTAAATAGGTTGTTTGTATTTTTAAATTCTAACTTTTTCGGAAAAGTCTTAGGTTGTTTGTATTACTTTAGAAGAGGATGGGATACAATCTCACAGTTAATAGAGGAAGTCACTGTTGTTACCCGGATATGGATGGTGTATGTAGACTTAATCTACGATGCTTTGGGAAGCGCTGATAATTAGATGCATAAATCCTAGCTTAAGTGTCTGTTAAAAATAATGACCAATTATCTCTTTATCGGACGGTTAAATTATGTTTGGAAGGCACATCCGGAGGTATATTTATGTCCGATACCACGGCTTGCAAATAGTTAACCAAACATACCACGAGCTTTCCAATATACCGGAGCCGGGTATTATCTAATTAACTAATTCCAAATGTGTCCCAACGAATCTGTCGCACGTAGGTCGCGGTTCAATGACCCATATAAATCAGGAAAGTACTGCAATTTACCATACCTTTTCTCTCTCTCTTTAAATATTGGGCGAGTATCTCCCAATAGATCCTTCAAACCCTGGTTCTTTTGGTGTAAATTATACCTCGACATAGGTGCTTTCACCCGTCAAGTTCATTAAACGTAAGATAAATTCCATCCCAACCGCGACCGCAACTCTAATTTCAATGAATTTGGATGTTTTCCTAACTTTTGATTTTGTTTGGATTGTGTCTAGGGTTTTGGATTTTCAGCACTGGTAAAATCTTTTCTTTAAACTTAATTTAACACGCCCAATATTTGAATCCATGGATTTTACATGGTTATTTCAATTCTGGAAGTAATAAATTACTAGTTATTTCTTTGTTTTACACTTATTTGTGTGTTCGTCGCTGAATTTACTTTGTTTTGTCTAGACCATGGTTTAGTCCATCATCATCTTGAAATAAAGAAAACTGTTTATCCTTTCAGATACTGACCCTATAATACCATACATCTTAAATACAGATTTTTATTCCTTGACATTTAACCCTGTTTAATTCTTTGCAAAATTAAGTATGTATAGTTCTCAAAACAAACCCACTGAAACTTTTGGCCGGATTGAGAGTGAATGTTGTATCGTGTAGACAGTGAATTGATATAATGGTAAATTGATTGCTTATCCGTGGTGTTGGGAAAAGATGTCTGCTACTACATTGGGAGGTGCAGCAGATACTGACATCCAAGATGATGTCAGGTCCAAAGAATCGTTAGAGACAGCTACTGCATCAGGAACCGAACCATAATAAGTTTGTTTTATTAGTTTTAGTCTTTTAGGTTCATTAATATTTGGGTTTCATAACTATACTGGCGTTGAAATTGTGAGATGGTTTGAGAATAGCCATGTCAAAGAATCCTCCTCCCTTTCAAAATATTATAGTTGCTGCATATCCTTGGAAGAAACCGACTTGAAGCATCTCATGTTTATAGCAAGTTTGTTCACCTACAAAAGTATCGGGAACACTACCCGAAAGTAACAAATCACTCAGGAATGCTACTAATGTCCACAATCAGGGGTCGTTTGAGCGATAAGGCTTGCGCAGTATTTGCTTCAACGGCAGTTGGCCACTTTCTGGATATGCCTGATACCAAAAACAGTGGTGCAATTTTGCATTATCTAATCTCACGAGAAATTGTGAGACAAGATGATGGTGATCCATTTTGTATTAACTTTGGGGTTGGAGGCCATATCTTGAGGTTTGGGATGAAAGAATTCGCACTTGCTACAGGACTTAATTTCAAGTTGACAGCGGCAGGAAAGGAAGATGTAATTAACCCACTCCCAAAATCTATCGTAGATTCACCAATCATGAAAACTCATTTCCCTGGGAGAAAAAAGGTAACAGTAATTGAAGCCCTGACGCGCTTCGAAACGAGAGATTTGACCACCTGCACTGACGATGAGAACGCTAAGTTGGCACTTCTCGTTTTTGTGCACGTTTTGCTTTTGGGCTTCCAGCATAGAGATGCAATAAACGACGTATATTGCCATTTGGTGGATAACTTGGATACCTTCAACAAGTTCCCATGGGGCCATGTTACTCTCAAAAGAACCATCCGCCACTTTCGATCAGCTCTGATGGTGAAGGATGGAAAGAAAACTAAGAAAGCCAGTGTTGTCGATAAAGACAAGGAACCAAAGAAAAGTGGTGGGTTGGGCTTTTCTCACTACAGGTTGTTTGGACTGTCACATGCTCTGACGGTAAGTTGACAACTATTGCTGCTAGTTCTATATATTTGTTAAAGTGGATTTATTCATCTTGTATGCTTGGGTGGTTTAGTTTGTACAGTTCTAGTTCTTACTATTGCTGTTATTTCAGGCTTGGGCATTGGCAAGCATTCCTGCAATTAAGGGTTTATGTGGACGGGTTTTGTTGAAACATACAATCGGTCGATGGCCCACCGTCATGGAACGTGTATCCTGCACCAAAACCCCGAAATACAGTGAACTTGTATCCTTGAGAGAAGGGATAATTGTGGATGTTGATGAGTACAAGCTGTATAATAGTGACTACCTTAGATTGCTGGGCGTAGTAGATGACAAGGAGGTGTTGGAGGATGCTTTGGAACCATATGATTTTTCAAGAAAATCTAGTAGGGTATGTGAATCCTCTTGGTCGGGAATTGCGAAGGAAGTTACACGGGAAGTTGGCACAAGACAGGCACAAGATACTGTGTATGAAGCTACGCAATCCCAGTCAACTTATATGTTAGCTAGTTTTATACGAGAGTATTTGGATATAGCTGAGAGAGAAAGGGGGGGAGAGACATCGTGTGATGGAGATAGGGTTGCCGCCACATCGAATTCCACACCGATGGAATCAGTCATTAATACTGAAGCAGTTTTAAAAGGAGCTAGATTGGTAAACAAAGAAGAAGAAGAAGAAGAAGATGATGATGATGATGATGATGATGGTGGTGGTCTCTATCCAAATGCAGAAGGTGCGTTGCCCATGGGCTCTGGAAAAGATATCTTTGATGTGCCTAGTGGGGAGGATTGTAAATGGGATGAAACATCAAAATCTCCAGTGGATGCGGGTATTGAAATTCTGTGGCAGTGTGATTATGAATCAGTCATTAATACTGAAGCAGTTTTAAAATTGTCAAGTGAGGAGGATCGTAAAGCTGATGAAATGTCTAAATCTCCGGTGGATGACGATGTAGAAATTCTATGGCAATGTAATAATGAAGACAAATACCCTGACGTACCCAACTTAAAAAGGCGCAGAATCATAAAGGCAGGACGTCAGATCTCATCACCATATGCACACCTCACGTACAAAAGATGGCTTAGAAATGACTATGATGGGGAGAAGATCGAGGATCCAGGTATCTTAAAGAAAAATAAAAGGAATTTGAACGTTTACATATGGCAAACTCTATTGCTTATTCACCGTGTTTAATTCGAAAGTCATTGTCTCAAGATCGTCGAAATGCGCAGGGAAAATGTGAAGCCAAAGGAAAACAAAAAGGAAAATGACCCACGTCCTAAGAACTCTTCGGAAGAGGAGTCTAAAGAGGCTGGAGAATGGATAGAGTGGTATGAATATGTGAAGTTACTAGGAGGAACATTACAACCACGGTTCCACTGGTTATCGTACAATGTAAGTAAATTGTTTTATTATATAGTTTATGTTCATAATATTATTTTTTTTACTCGTCAGCTTATCTATTCCATTTTGAAATGTCCACATGTTCGGTCTTGAGGAGAGGCAATGTTTTGAAGTTCTTTATAGAGTCAATGCATATTTTCAGCATTGTTCACCATTATATGTTCCATTGTGAATTCCGAACCCCTAGCTCATTCACAACTGAGAATTGTGCATAGCTTCGGGATTCCAACCACCTGTTCTCAGTTGATTGATTTGGTCATGGTTTCATATATTATTCTCTTGATTTAAAACCTATCCGGGGTCTGTGTTTCGTATATACTGTCACCCAGTTCATGTTATAGTTTATGTTCATAATATTTTATTTTTTACTCTTCAGCTTATCTATTATGAGACCTCTTGCAGATTGTTAATTGTGTACTGCACTCGATGCGCAAATACCCTGGATTCACGAGGAAAACTCGGTGGACCACCGTTGGCAGTTATTTTGCTGTAAGTTTTATATGATAACTAAGAAATTTATCACATTTAGAGAATAAATACACGTGCAGTTATACATGTATATGATGGCTTGTAATGTGGGGTTTCTCACGCTCTATTAAACATCATGCTGAAAAACAGCGATGCGCTAGAAATCAAAAACTGAATTCCAAGACCAATGAAAGGGAATGCATCTATTACACAAGATTGCACGTCATGGGGGAATATGGCATGGATGGTAAACCATGGTCCGACGTGGATGTTGTTTACGCTCCGGTGCTGGTGAACGGTAGTCATTGGGTAGCAATTGAAATCCTCTTGAGAAAACGGAATATTCGTATCTACGATTCCCTTTACGATCATCACAATCGAAAAAGATCCACCAGGAAAGCTGGGAACCCATCCGAGGTCACCGCAATCTGCGATGTTTTGAGGACAACCCTTGAGGATGGAGAATGGAATTGCAACTACGCAGACTTTGATCAAGCGGTCCCTAAACAAAGCTCGAGGTGAGTTCTTTGAGATCTCGTTAGATCCGCGTTCTAATCCTAGACGGTGCAGTTGGTAATCTGAGATTGACACTTTTATTTTTATTTGTTTAGTTTCGGTGATTGCGGAGTGTATGCATTATGCTTCATCCTGTGTTTGATAAAGGGAGTTTCTCTAGACCGTTTCATAGACGAAGATATTATTAATGCTTATCGTAGGAGGTTTGTAGTTCAATTGTACAATAATGAAAGTATCGAGGTAAGTGCATGTAGAGAGATAGTAAAACCTTTATAGCTTATATACAACAGTAAGGATGATGATTAACTCGTCCTCATTATTTTGTGCAGGATTATACTTCGTGAATTGGGTGGAAGAGTTGACCTAGAAGACACTCGCCCTCTGAACTTTTGTAAGTTGGCAAAAAGTTTGTTGGGGTTGGGAGTGTACTCACAAAAACTCATTTTGTGCTCTTAACTTCTTACATTCTAAATTAACCTCGGTATTAATGGAACTTTCGGAATATATACATCTTAACCTTGATTCCAATTGAACCAAACCGATCTGAACAACAAAACAACTGACATTTCATGTGTTAGTTTTGGAATGGTTGCGATAACAAAGACTTAACAATTCTCAAATCGGAACACTTAAACAAAGGTTAGACAATAACACTACTATTAAGCATGGGTCTGCATTTCTTTGGGGCGAGTCTAAAAAAATATCCAGTCGAGTCTCCAGTCAAGTGTTTGACCTATCAAGTCTAGTTTTGGAATGGTTGCGATAACAAAGACTTAACAATTCTCAAATCGGAACACTTGAACAAAGGTTAGACAATAACACTACTATTAAGCATGGGTCTGCATTTTTTTGGGGCGAGTCTAAAAAAATATCCAGTCGAGTCTCAAGTCAAGTGTTTGACCTATCAAGTCCAGTCTCCAGTCAAGTGTGAGAAAAAATAGTTCTTCCCACACAATGGAAGTGCATTGCAACGTACAAGTTACCAATCCAAAAATAGGTGAAAAGGCAAATTTGCACTTTGGCTAATACCAATCAATAGGTGAAAACGGAATTTTGCACTTGGCTTAATATGGGTACCCTTGGTACTCAAGAGGAGTTTTAATGAGTAGTCTGTATTTTGTAATGAGTCGTTTCATTGAGCCTGTCTTTTTTAATGAGTTGTTTCGGTAGCAGCGTTGTCTTGCTTTCCTGAAACTCTATGGTTTGAGATTAGACTGGTGTGGTGTTAAGTTTTATCAAAATACTGTGTGCTTTCAAACAAAATATACATAAAAAAGATCTTCTAAATCATCCATAGGGAACTCTTTATATGAGTTAAGCCAAAATAGTAAACGTCTTAACAATACTCTGAATGTGGATTTAAGAACTCGGGAAAACAACTTTGTTGCGGGCTTTCCATATTGCCAACCGAAGACAAACTCCAATGCAAAAGCTATCAAACCCATCAGATTTCGACAGCCAGGCCAACAGTTGCAGCATGCCAGACGGCATATAGGGCAGTCCATTTGCACTCTTCCACCGTGACTCAAACAAGAAAGAGCCCAAGTATAATCCATAGAGTTGGAAAAATGGACCAGATACTCTTGAAGAATATGCTGCAAGTGAATGGAAACTTTCAGGTATCCTCGACCGGAAAGTATATCTTTTATTTTTCTCAGACCTTATTTACAACGCAATGTAATCTTCTTACTTTCGAATTTTATGAATGAAAATTAGGTGTTAGTTTTGGAATGGTTGCGATAACAAAGACTTAACAATTCTCAAATCAGAATACTTAAACAAAGGTTGGATAGTAACACTACTAGTAAGCATGTGTCTGCATTTTTTTGGAGTTTTGGGGTGAGTCTAAAAAATATCCAGTCCAGTCTCCAGTCAAGTGTTTGACCTAAAATACATGTGAGAAAAAATAGTTCTTCCCTCACAATGGAAGAATTGCATTGCAATGTACAAGTTACCAATCCAAAAATGGGTTAAAAGGAAATTTTGCACTTTGGCTAATACCAATCAATATGTGAAAACAGAATTTTGCACTTGGCATAATATGGGTACCCTTGGTACTCAAGAGGAGTTTTAATGAGTAGTCTGTATTTTTTAATGAGTCGTTTCATTGAGCCTGTCTTTTTAATGAGTCGTTTCAGTGTTGTCTTGCTTTCCTGAAACTCTATGGTTTGAGATTAGACTGGTGCGGTGTTAAGTTTTATCAAAATACTGTGTGCTTTCAAACAAAATATACATAGAAAAGAATACAAAACAAATTATCTAGAAGCTGCGACATAACTCAACAACACAAAGATACCAAGTTCCCTCCTCTCAGATCTATACTTCATCAAGTTGTAAAACTGTACTTCCTCCTCCCCAAGGTGTAGAACTTATTTGCTCGACAAACTCATCAAATAGCAGTTCCCTCCGTGTTGAACCCAGAACAGTTAGTTGTATTTTTTCCTCCTGAACAGTATTTCCATCCAGTTGAAAATATCAGCAGACATAATGGATCGAACCCAAGACAAAAAAGGTAATAAATTTCACTCACCATTTGGAGACAGACGGTCGGCATCTTCACTAAACCACTCTTCGTAATAAAAATTCTAACTGCGTCCATATTGACAGTAAAAATCAAAATATTTTTTCCTCAAAAAATTAACGTAGTTCTTTTATGTCAGCAGTGACAAATTTGTTCAGAGTGATATAAAGCTATGGCATTTCAAAGTGATTGCCGAAGATTATCTTGGTATGAAGCCAGGGAAGTAATAACAGCATCCTGCACACTCGAACCTAGATAAATCGGCAAAGACTTAATAGACTATCGCTTCATATACTTCTGATCAAACTTATCACCGAATTTCTTACACAAACAGTAAAATAGACTAAGAAAACATCTTGTATCTACACAAGACGAATACATCTTAATTCAGCAGAAATGAAAAAAAATCATTAATATCGAGAATTTGCAATCTCATTTCCCGTAGTGCCCAAAACATATATATACTAGATGATATACAATTCAGAGATCATGTTATGTTGGTGACAAGTATGTACTATTTCATATGTAACAGGGTTTTAAGCTAGTAGAGCATGTTAAATGTTAGGGTTAATTTTATTTCAGCATATCGGTAATCTATAATCATGTTTAACCTAGTTGTTTTATGTCAGCAGTGACAAAGTTGTTCAGAGTGATATAAAGCTATGGCCTTTTAAAGTGATTGCCGAAGATTATCTTGATATGAAGCCATGGCACTAATAACAACATCCTGCACACTCGAACCTAGAGAAATCGGCAAAGACTTAAAAGACCATCGCTTCATATACTTCTGATCAAACTTATCACCGAAGTGCCCAAACCATATATACTAGATGATATACAATTCATAGATCATGTTATGTTGGTGACAAGTATGTACTATTTGCCACTTGAACAACATTTAATCTAGGGAACTTCTCCTTCAAATTGCGACAAACAGCGAAAACATAGGCCGTATGTGCAAACATAAAAGTCGAAATGTAAAAGGCTTTTTAAGATAGGAGGGGAAAAAAAACCCAGAGAAGAATTGACCGTACGGGTCGACCGGTGTACTGGGTTTTTTAATATGTTGGTGGGTTAATAATGAACCGACCCTTTTTTTCTACTGGTTCACCGGTTTACCGGTTGGACCGTCCGGTACGGTCCGATTTTTAAAACATTGACTTGTATATGACATGTTTTGGAAAGAGAGCCTTAATATCACATCATCTCTTTACACACATCAATTAGTACTTGGCAAGTACTAATTGATGTGTGTAAAGAGATGATGTGACATTAAGGCTATGGCCTAAATATCATATAAAAGTTAATGTTTTAAAAACAGGGCCGGATCGGGGGACCGCATCTTCATTAAAGCTATGGCCTTTAAGCAGTGACATATATGTTCAGAGTGAAATAAAGCTATGGCCTTTCAACAGTGACATATCTGTTCATAGTGAAATAAAGCTATGGCCTTTCAGCAGTGATAAATCTGTTCAGAGTGAAATAACAGCATCCTGCACACTTGAACCTAGATAAATCGGCAATGATTTTAAAGACCATCGCTTCATATACTTATTACTTCTGAACAAACTTATCACTGAATTTCCTACACAAACAATAAGATAGACTAGGAAAACGGCTTGTATCTACGTTTTTGCTTTATTTGCTGGATTCTACTATTGGGCTACCTATCAAAAAACCCGGAACTAAGATGTGTAAATCGAAGATATCACGACCGTTCACACTTTAAAATCTAAGGGATGAGAATTTCGAGTTAGATAACGTCACATTAAGCGTGTGACCAGATCCGTCCTCAACAATAAATTACTCCCTCTGTCTTTTTTTATCTGTCCTAATTTCTATTTTGGGATGTCTTTTTTTTTATCTGTTCGCTCTGTTTGTACACATACTTTCCCCTTAAAATATCAAATATACCCTTTATTTTTTCGGTGGTTCTGGACAGACCGAGCTGGGGAACCACGTAAAAACCGAGTTCACTTTTTATCTAACAGATTTTTATGGTGGGTTCCGGTGGGCCCCACGGAGGACAGCAGGGGGTCCCGCTTAGGGTTTGGGTTTGTGTCTGGCGGTTTTTTTAATGGTTCGTGAAGAATTTTTGTTATTTTTTAATGAATTTGTATGTTTTCCTAACTTTTGATTTTGTTTGGATTGTGTCTAGGGTTTTGGGTTTTCAGCACTGGTAAAATCTTTTCTTTAAACTTATTTTAACACTCGCCCAATATTTGAATCCATGGATTTTATATGGTTATTTGAATCCATGGATTTGTGTGTTCATTTTAGAATTAGAGACACAATTCCATGGGCTATTCATGGTTATTTCAATTCTGAAAATAATAAATTAGTAGTTATTTCTTTGTTTTACACTTATTTGTGTGTTTGTCGCTGAATTTACTTTTTTTTTTGTCTAGACCATGGTTTAGTCCATCATCTTGAAAAAAAATAAGACTGTTTACCCTTTCAGATACTGACCCTACAAAATCTATAATACAAAACAACATAGGTTTTTGAGTTTTGGACGGACGGATATAATTTGAGAGAAAAACAAGTGATCCGACCATCCCAGTTTCATCCCAGCCAAAGACATCTAGCGGCTGTGCTGTTTGTAACCTTCTTCCATTATGGAGATATTAATAACCCTCTTAATAAACTGAAAATATAAATGCACCGTTAAGAAAATAAATTGAAAAAATAAATGTAACAACCATTGAAATTTAAAAAAAAAAAAAAACAAACTTTAACCCATATCTTTACAAAACACAAATAATTATTATTTTTTCAAAATAATAAAATTAATTTTCACTGTGCTCATTGTGTAAAGGGAAGAATCAAAAAATACACCTAATGACTTTCATTATACTCATTGTACAAATGGAACAATGAGTAACGAATATATATATATATATATATATATATATATATATCCAAAAAATGACCCACAAAAGATTCAACCTTATGTTGTGGGCCTAATTTTAATTTTAGCATTTTTTTTTAATAGGAAAGAAGATATCTATTGAAATTCAAAAAATACAAATTGTTTTTATCCTGCTGGATAAGATGATTGATCCAGCCAGGCATATTATTTGACCAACAAAAACAAATTGCTTGGGTTCTTGCATGCTTAGCTAAAGAGTCTGCAATGTGATTTGCATCTCTATGTACATAAGGGCATACCCATGAATCAAAAGAACTTAATATACTAAAGTATCATGGACTAAGTTAGAAGTCGTCCATTTTATTGATGTAGAACTTCCATTAACTGCAGCTATCACATTCTGACAATCTCCCTCCAAGTGAATCCTTCTCTATCCATTCTTTAGTACCCATTGTATAGCTTCTAAAAGGGATTGTGCCTCAGCCTGTTCTGGATCAATGGCTAGATGTGCACCTCCTCGCAATCCATAGTTGTTCCCTGCAAAATCTCTGCATATTTGTACCCATCATGCGAGTACTGTTTTATCAATGTGTGAAGCATCAAAATTTATTTTGAGAGTTCCATTAGCTGGAGCCTTCCAGAAATTTTCTATAGTTCTCACATAGCTACTACTATTAATCTGCAAACTTTTAACTCTGGTCCATTCTCCCATCTGCATAATGATGTTGTTAGCAACAGTATTACTATGGAAGTCCTTACTATCAATTTTTTTTTATCACATCTGGCTTTCCAGATTAGACATAAGATAAAACTAGAAGCTTCATACAAGCTAAAATCTTTAGGCACAGATATGTTTGCTTTCAAAAAGAAACTACATATCCAGGTATGTAAATATGTGTTTTGGAGAATTCTAGATAAGATATGATTAACAGTATCCCATATATGCCTGACATTTGGGCATTCAAAAAACAGCTGTTGTATGGTTTCAGGGCTACCATTACAGAGGGCACCACTACTATCCTTATGTCTAGTGAACCTGGAAAGTCTAGATTTTGTAGCAATACAACCAGAGAGGAATTTCCATATGAAGTGTTGAATTCTTGGAGGTAGTTTATGTCTCCAAAAAGATTTCCAGCAGATATCTAGATTGTTCTTAGTGGGTTTAACAGCTAAACTATCATTCAGAATATAGTTGTAAGCAGACTTGATAGTAAACATTCCATTACTAGAAGGATCCCACCTTAGCTTATCCGTTTCTGCAATAGGGATTCTAATATTAGTAATCTCTTTAACAGTATCTTCATCAAACAAAGCATTCAAGACATCAGTTTTCCAGGTCTTAGAATCATGGTCAATAAGCTGGCTCGCAGTTGTCATATTAGAAGAGTAAAATTGGTTATAAGGTGGTTTATGCATTTTTGGGATCAAAGTATCTTTCCATATGTTCATTGAGGAGCCATCACCTATTTCCCATTTGTAGTTTTTTCTAATTATATTCAAACCTGTACATATACCTTGCCATATCCAAGAACCTTGTTTGTTTACTGCATCAGTTAAAGGACTAGCATCATGAAAATATTTTTCTCTCATAATAATAGCCCAAGGTTCATCAGGGTTTGTAATCAGCCTCCAGGCTAGCTTAGTAAGAAGAGACAAATTTAGCAAATCAGTTCTTCTAATATTAAGACCTCATAACTCTTTAGGTAGAGCAATGTCCCTACAACCTTTAGGATAGTAACCTTTTTCATTTTCTTTTTTTCCCCCACCAAAATTTCATTTGAATGTTGTTCATTTTAGTAGTAAGATCTTTAGGCATTGGGAAAACAGCTAGGTGGTGGCTAGCCAGGCTACCTAGAACTGATTGAGCCATCACAGTTTTACCAGGAGCAGCTAGAAAAATAGACTGCCATATATCTAACCTACCACTATAGCTATCAAGAAGATGAACAAAGGAATCATATTTTCTCTTCTAAAGAAGTAAAGGGACACCTAGGTACTTCTCATTTAGAGACATTCTCCTTATTCTAAGAATATTAGCAATGTCATTCTTCACACCAGTTGGCACCTTACTACTGAAAGCTAAGGAAATTTTTTCGAAATTCACAGCCTGTCCATAGAATTTGCTAAATTGATCTATCAAATAGGATAGATTCCTAGCATCCTTAGTTCTAGCCTTAATGAAGATAAGACAATCATCAGCAAAAAATAAGTGAGATATAGAAGGGCACCTGGTATTTGCTTTATAACCATGAATCAGTCCATTTTGTTCAGCTACTATCAAGCTTCTAGAGAGACATTCCATACAGAGGATAAACAGATAAGGTGACAGAGGGTCACCTTGTCTTAACCCCCTTTGAGGCAGATAAACACTACCTGGAGATCCATTAAGCAATATGGATGTAGAGACAGTTTTAATACACTGTTCTATCATGCTGCACCAATCATTAGAGAAACCCAATTTTTTAAGACAATCAATAAGAAAACACCATTCCACTCTGTCAAAAGCCTTAGACATATCCAATTTTATAGCCACACAACCATCTCTAGCTTTGGTTCTTTTCATAGAATGAATTAACTCATGAGCAATAATGATATTATCATGGATTGATCTACCAGACAAAAAAGCAGTTTGAGCAGGAGAAATTATTTTATGAAGCACACCTTTGAGCCTAGAAGCAAGTAACTTAGAGATTATTTTGTAAGAAACATTGCATAAACTTATGGGTCTAAAGTTTATAGCATTCTTGGGGCAAGTAGTCTTAGGAATGAGAGATGTGAAATTGTGATTAATCTGTTTTAAGAGGTGGTGTGAGTGAAAAAAGGATTGAACCATTTTCACTACATCATTTCCAACAGTTTCCCACATAATCTGGTACAAACCAGGAGGAAAGCCATCTGGACCAGGAGAAGTCCATGGCTTCATCTCAAAAACAATTTTTCTAATCTCATTAGCATTTGGGATAGAAATTAACATAGCATTGTCAGCATCATAAATTTTAGCCTGTATATTACTAAGATAGTCCCTTGAACTAGGGGGATTAGAGGTCCTACTCATGCTGCTAAAATGTCTTAGAAGTTCACCCTCTATGTCTTTTCTATCATCAAGCCAAATGCCTATATTAGATTGCAGAGAATCAATTTGAGTTCTTTGCCTCCTAAAGTTTGCTTTTTAATGAAAATAAGCAGTGTTTCTATCATCTAACAAGAGAGCGTCATCCTTACCTTTTTGCCTCCAAAAATCAGCCTCAATGTCATACCAATATTTCAGTTTTTGAGTTAGATCTTCAACTCTGGTATCATTGTGAGAGTTTATACCACTAGTAATTGTAGATAACTGAGATTCCAGATTATAGATCTGGTTTTGAATATTACCAAAGTGATGATAATTCCAGTGTCTGAAACTAATCTTAGTATTTTTTAGACAGTTAGCAAAGTGAAAAGAAAAGGAACCATTAGCTTGACATTTCCATTCAGACTTAATAAGCGCAGAACAACTAGAGTCTCTAAACCAAGACTTGTTAACTCTAAAAGTTTTTTTTGTATTGCTTTCATTCTTGCAAGTTAACAGCATAATTGGGCAGTGGTCACTACCAACTACAGTCAAATGATAAAGAGCAGCATTTGGGTAATTTTGAGACCAATCAATGGAATAAAGAACTCTATCAAGTCTTTCTAGAATCAATTCAGATCCACTCCTTATGTTTGTCCAGGTGAAAGGGTTTCCTATATAGGACATACTAAAAAGATTATTGTTCAAGATAAGTTGCTTGTTATCATCTATAGTGTTTTGGTTTGGAACATTACCTCCCTCCTTTTCATCCCTGTCTAGAATGAAGTTTAAATCTCCTATTACTATCCAAGAATTATTGTGGACAGTCCTAAGATTTCTAAGATGATTCCATTGAGCCTCCTTATCACGATCATTGAGAGCACCATACAAACAAGTAAGCAGAGAGTAGTTATTTTGACTGTCGAATTTGACAAGACAATTATTCATATTCATCTGCATATCAACAATTTTCAAATCAATTTTATCCTTCCACATAATGCATAGACCACCAGACAGACCTATTGGGTTCAAGAAAGCAATATTTGGGTATTTGTATCTAGCTAATAAATATTGCATCCTTTTTTGTTTGTTCTTAGTTTCAATCAAAAAAACAATATCTGGTTTGGGATTTAATGAGCATGTGTAATGATTTCTTGTATCTTTGTTTCCAAAACCATAAACATTCCATGCAATAATCTTTATTTTGTTTTGCAAGATTTATCAAGAAAACAATTGAGAGTATATGGAAAACTAAAATTATCTGAATTAGTAATATAGAAAAGCAGGTTTATAATAAACAAATAAGGTTCTTTTGAGTTTACCTTTGTCTCCCCATTAGTGTTTCCAAGTTGCTTTTCCTTCTGTGTGATTCTATCTGCAGCTTGTGTTTTCACTTGATTATCATCACAAGAGTTGATTTGAGCAAGTTGATTGCTGGTTGCATTGGAAGCTTCATCCCCCTTGTTCATTGTAGTCCTAGCTCTCTTACCAATCTTGCAGACAAGTTATATTCTCCACCCATTTTAGTTTGCTCAGTTGCAGGACAGATAAGGATACCATCTTTGGGAGTCACAAAAGGAACATGATTTTCTTCATTTTTCTTATGAAAGTGTGGTACAGAGCCTACCTCATTTCCTTCCACTATGTTCTTTTTTCTAGTAGTGTTTTTGGCACCAAGGAAATATGGTTTGTTGTGAGCTTTTTCAAGATATTCTGCTGCTGCCTTACAAGCACCCTTTGTGTGTTTGATGATGTAGCATGAGGGCCAAGTATTATGTGGTTGCCTCTCATAGAAAAACTTAATCCATCTAGTATAACCTGTATTTTTTTGTGTGCAAGTACACCCCTTCTTAGTAGATTATTGATATCAATAACCACACAAACTTTAACCCCATCCTTATCCACTGGAATAGCATATGCTGGTTCAATTGCTATGACTTCACCCATTAGTTTTCCAATTTTTGTGACTGAAATTGGATTCATATGCTTAGGTAAGAGTTTTTTGAGTTGGATCCAAAAGCATTGGTGCACCCAATCAAGCTCTTTGTAAATTACTTATGAGTCATAACCATGCATAATAACCAGATATCCATTTATGCTCCATGGTTTAGTTATGTAAACATTGTTTTTAGTATCTTCATTTTTGAACTTGAAAACCATGATATTATCATCTATTTCTGCCACCTGCACTTCATCTTCAGGAATAAAATACCAAACAGAACTTCCATTCTTCTTCATATTCAATTGCTTCATTCCCTTCTGTTAGACTTTCAGTGTCCGAGTCCACATCCAACTCCAATGCTGCTTGCTTGAATTTTTCAGCAAGATCCACTACTTGTTTATTTTCCTCCGTAGACATTATGGTATTGAGCGATTGAAGATTTTGGATGCGTTCTAAGTTTCTCTGAGAGTGAATTATATAAGGATGTGGAATATGGGATTTAGGGTTTACCTTTCCAATTAAAAGATTTTCAAAACTAAAAATATGGAATGGATATGTCACATTCGGTTTCCTTTTTCTCGGGTTTAAGTGAACCCATTTACTAAATTGTGCTTCAGAGTGCCTAAAAATCTAATTCTTAAGTGCGTTTGTGTAAGCACCCTAAATTTTCTTGGGTTTAACCGAACTTATTTGTATGCCTTTAACATTTTGGGTGCCTTGAACGGAAGTCTCCAGAGCCTTAATAAACCTACCTGCATGATGCACACATGTCAATAAATATAAAAATGAAGGGAGCAGAAGGGCCAAGAAAAACTGGTCACTCTTTCCTTTTTCTTCTCCTTCCTCTTCCTTCTCTTGGGTAAATTGGTTGCACTTAGAAATTAAGTTTTCGTGTTAATTCTCTGAGGATTGGTTGTATTTTAAACTAGAGATTTAACCCATGAACCATCATATATACATACTAAAGGAATGAAATTTTTGGTGACTTTTGAGTTAAGATAGCGTTGGACAAATCAGCAAAATATAGAGACGAAAGTAAGCAACTACTGATAGTTAATTAGATTATGGATGTGATTAGGAAGCTTGAGTTCTTTTTGAATTTGAGTTTTGAATCAAGAAATGCAGAGTTTCTAGCCGGAGAAAAATTAGCGGCACTAAAGGGTTTGCATCTGCTTCCCTATTTTCTCTAATTTAATCTTATTGTTATGTGATCCATAATCGTTGATATAGACATAAAGATTTCGCATGCAACTTGGTTGTTATACTGTATGAACTAAAATGATTTGATTTTCATTTCCATTCTTAATTTTCTATTTCTCATTCTAGAAGTTAAATTAAATGTTGGCTTGATATAAACTCATTTTCGTTTCTTCTAGTCTTCATATACGAATTTTTGGTCTTCAAGACCCCAAGAACCAGTGATAATTCTAGAGAGAATTAACCCGAATCATTTCTATGTACATGCTTAAAATAATGGTAGGGATTATGGGTGTTGAGA
>JAJJMB010007676.1:0-100587 GCA_023531105.1 Papaver atlanticum
ACTTGAGAAGAAACAAAATGCACAAAAATCGTTTTGTAAAACCCTAGAGAAAAAATCAATAAAATTTTATTCGATCTTTGATCTTTTGATCTTCATCTATGGAAGCTTTAATCGAACTTTGTGACCTAATAGTTCAAAACCCCTCTCAGTTTAAATCAAAACTTTCATGGATTTGTGATCGTTGTCCTCAACCAGGAGCAGTAGGAGGTTCTCATTCTAATGCATGCATGAAAGTTACCAGATCTCAACTTAATGCAGTACTTGCTATTTCCAGATTCATATCGAAGTGTCCTAACGGAGCAGAACCTCGACCTAAATAACTTCTTCTTAAGTTTTTACAATCAATTCCATTTTCATTTCGTTCATCGTTTTGGCCACAATCTTATAATATTGAGTCGATCACGTCATTCTATTCATATTTATTAAGTTATGTTGTTAAAGCTTGTGAACATTGCATGGATTTTGGAGATGATGTTAGAGAATTTTTTGGAGGTATTTTGATTTCAGCTATTAATGCTTCTGGGGGTGAAACTTTGATTTCTAGGGTTTTTTTTTGACTTGTGCGTCTCAGTATTTTCCACCAATTCTGCAAGAGGATGCTGAAAAATTGGTTGGTTATTTATTAGAACAGTTTGTTGTCGTTAATCCTAATTCTCCTAGGGAGATGATGCATTCCAGAGGTATAGTGGTTAATGGAGGCAGCATTATGTCAAGAATTACGTTGAAACAACAGGTTGCTTTGTTTGAGGAGGAGTCAGTAGAGTGTTTGGAGAAGAATCTTATTGCTCTGAGTTTGTTAGGGCATATAGCTGAGAAAATCCCAATGAAAACAGCAGATTTGGATCAAGTTAGGCTGGTTGCCAAGAAGCAGCTCCAAACTTCAGTCATTTTCCTTAAGATAAGGAAGCGCGACTGCAAAGAACAAGGGGGAGCACTGAAAGCTAGAATCAATGCGAAGTTATCTGTGTACCAAGCTGCAGCATGGGTCCAAGTTAAATATCTTGCTTATCTTGACCCAAATATAGAATCATCCAAGAAATTATTGCAAGAGACACTAGCTTTGTTCATAGATGCTGCAGAGTCTTGTTTATATTCGATATGGAGAACGCTGAGAATCTGTGAAGATTTGTTTAGTTCGTTGCTTAGTGGTATTTCACAAGTTGCTGTTAGTGGTGGGGATCAGTTGTTAAGGGTTTTGCTTATTCGCTTGAAGCCTCTTGTTCTCTCGACATGTACTCTTGCAGATACTGGGAACAAAAGCAAAGGAGCCATGTTTGAGAGTGTCACGAAGACCGTTTGTGAAATTATTGAATTTGGTTGGAGTCAGGACCTGGCCGCAGTTGAAACTTTTATTATGAGATTAGCTGCATGCATTCGGGAGGGAAATGATTATGAGGAACAGGGAGGAGAAGAGAAACAAGATGTCCCTCTTAAGCAGCTTAATGTGATACGTTTGCTTGCGGATATAAATGTTACTGTTAATAAGTCGGAAGTGGTAGATATGATATTGCCTCTGTTTATAGATATTTTAGAAGAGGATGATACATCAGCTCCGAGTTTATTGCGACTTCAAATTCTCAACGCGGTATCACGTATTGCCTGCTTGGGGTTTAAAAAGTCTTACCGTGAGACGGTTGTTCTGATGACAAGAAGCTACTTAAATAAACTCTCGACTATAGGATCTGCTGAAACATTAGCTCCAGAAGCAACTACAGAACGTGTAGAGACTCTCCCTGCAGGTTTTCTTCTGATTGCTGGTGGTATTAAGTCTCCTAAGTTGCGATTGGACTATCGTCACCGTTTGCTATCATTATGCTCAGATGGAGGGCTAGCTGCAGAATCAAAAACTGGAAGGAGTGGGGCAGATTTTTTGGGACCTCTTCTTCCAGCTGTTGCTGAAATATGTTCTGATTTTGATCCGACAGCAGATATTGAGCCTTCACTTTTAAAGCTGTTTCGCGACTTGTGGTTTTATATTGCTCTTTTTTGATTGGCACCTCTCATTCAGAAAAATCAACTTCCAACAAAGTCCATTTCAACTACACTTATTAATAGCGTGGGAAGTATGAGCACAACGGCTCTTCAAGCAGTCGGTGGGCCTTTTATGTTTAATGCTCAATGGTGTGTAGCCGTTCAGCTTATTGCTCAAGGA
Organism: Papaver atlanticum; assembly: GCA_023531105.1. Taxonomy (NCBI): domain Eukaryota; kingdom Viridiplantae; phylum Streptophyta; class Magnoliopsida; order Ranunculales; family Papaveraceae; genus Papaver; species Papaver atlanticum. Next base: position 2,153 of record JAJJMB010007676.1, read on the forward strand.
ACCCTACCCCTTGTTGGAGCTAAATGGCTTGAGGATGAGTTGGAACTTGATGCTCTTCACTATCCTAGTAGTCTTCGAGGTAGTGGCAATGAGAAAGCTGCAGTAACCCAAATTGCTGCTCTTTCTTCTGCTTTAGGAGGCCGAGTTGAGGTAGCAGCACTGAGCTCAATCACAGGAGTGAAGGCAACATATCTACTTGCGGTTGCTCTTTTGGAGATGATACGTTTCAGCAGCAACGGTGGCATACTTAATGGGGACAATAATGTCACTGCTGCTAGAAGTGCCTTTAGCTGTGTGTTTGAATATCTGAAGACTCCCAATCTAATGCCAGTTGTCTTCCAGTGTTTGTCTGCTATTGTTCATAGAGCTTTCGAAACAGCAGTGTCATGGCTGGAGGAACGAGTGTTTGAAACTTGCAAAGAAGCTGAGATAAGGGAGGCTACCCTCTCTGCTCATACTTGTTTTCTCATAAAAAGCATGTCGCAGAGAGATGAGCATTTTCGCGATATCTCTGTTAGTTTGTTGAGTCAACTTAAAGATAGGTTTCCGCAAGTTTTGTGGAATTCATCGTGTTTGGATTCACTACTATTTCCTTGTGCACTAGTCAACGATCCTTCCTCGGTAGCTACAGTTCGTTGTTTATATCAGAAAGTTGTTCGGGAATGGATTACTATTTTACTTTCATATGCTCCATGTACTAGCCAAGGTATTTTACAGGAACAGATTTGTAAAGAAAACACGCGAGATAAGACTCAGCACAATGCCAATGTGGTTTCTCTTTTGTCAGAGATCCGTATTGGTACTGGAAAAAATGATGGGTGGATGGGTATACGAACTGCCAATGTTCCTGCCGTTATGGATGCTGCTGCAGCAGCTTCAGGAGGAGCATACTTAAGCTTGACTCGATCTTTGAGCTTCGAGGTGCTCTCCACCGGGTTTAATGAAATGCTTCTTAAAAAGTCTGTGGTGCAACTTCAACAATTTGTTAACACTGCCGAGAGAGGTGAAGCGGTGGGTAAGTCATTGTTTCGTGAAACATGTTCTAGAGCAACTGCATTACTACTATCAAATCTTGGTTCTGATTCAAGATCAAACTTTCAGGGTCTTTCACAGCTCCTACGACTTCTTTGCTGGTGTCCATCTTACATATCAACACCCGACGCAATGGAGACTGGCATATTTATTTGGACATGGTTGGTCTCTGCTACGCCTCAATTGGGGTCTCTTGTCCTTGAAGAGCTTGTTGATGCTTGGTTGTGGACTGTACATATGAAAAGAGGGTTATTTGCGTATGAGGTTCGGTACTCTGGACCTGCAGCAAAGCTGATGCCTCAGCTTGCACCTGGGAAGCCGGAAATGTTGCCTGCTAAAGATCCTGTTGAAGGAATAATTGCGCATAGATTATGGCTTGGGTTTTTTGTTGATCGCTTTGAGGTTGTTCTTCACAATAGCGTTGAGCAACTCCTGCTCCTTGGTCGGATGTTACAAGGAACCATCAAGTTCCCCTCGCAATTTTCACGGCATCCTATTGCTACTGGAACCTTTTTCACGGTGATGCTTCTTGGCCTTAAATTCTGCTCTTGCCAGTGGCAGGGCAATCTGCGGAATTTCAGATCAGGGCTGCAGTTGTTAGAAGACCGTATATACCAAGCTGCGCTGGGTTGGTTTGCTAATGAACCTGAATGGTTTGACATGGGCGACAAGAAATTCGCTCTGAGTGAGGCTCAATCTGTTTCCTTATTCGTCCATCATCTTTCAAATGAGCGAGTGGATGCCCTTCCATCAGATTCCTCTTCAAAATGCTCGGTGGGTGAAAATGGAAGTTCTCATGGTGACATGGATCAATATCATCCTGTTTGGGGTAAAATGGATAACTACACAGCTGGAAGAGAAAAAAGGAAACAGCTACTGTTAATTCTATGCCAGCATGAGGCGGATAGGCTTGAAGTTTGGGCAACTCCTGTAAATACAAAGGTAAACACATCTTTTCCGCAAAAAGGTAGTTCTGAAAAATGGATTGAATATGCTAGAACTGCATTTTCTGTGGATCCTCACATTGCTTTTTCCTTAGTTACAAGGTTCCGAGCAGTTTCGCCTTTAAAGTCTGAAGTTTCTAAGTTAGTTCAGTTGCACATAGAGGAGATACGTAGCATAGCTGAAGCACTACCATTTTTTGTCACTCCGAAGGAAGTTGATGAGAATTCAGTACTTCTGCAACAACTGCCACACTGGGCAGCTAGTTCGGTTACGCAAGCTCTTGAATTCATGACACCTGCATATAAGAGTCATGCACGTGTTATGGCTTATATCCTTAGAGTTTTGGAGTCTTACCCTCCTGAACGAGTCACCTTTTTTATGCCACAACTCGTGCGAGCTCTCCGGTATGATAATGGAAGATTAGTGGAAGGTTATTTGCTCAGAGCATCTCAAAGGAGCGATATATTTGCCCATATTTTGATATGGCATTTACAGGGAGAGACATGCAGCCCAGAGGTAGTGGTGGAAGACCCGGCAGTTGTTGAGAAAAATACTGCGTTTCTAGCACTACTGCCTGTTGTTAGGGAGCATATTGTAGAGGGCTTCAATCCAAAGTCCCGTGACATAATTGAAAGAGAGTTTGATTTTTTTGATAAAGTCACTTCTATTTCTGGTGCATTGTATCCACTTCCTAAGGAGGAGCGGCGAGCTGGTATTTAGAGGGAACTAGAAAAGATTCAAATGAATAGGGATGACCTTTATCTACCTACTGCTCCTAGTAAACTAGTGCGGAGTATTCAGGTGGATAGCGGGATCCCACTACAGTCAGCTGCAAAAGTACCTATAATGATCACATTTGACGTGGTAGCGCCAATCAAGGAGATGCTCGCCTAGCATCGGCTCCGCTGGTTTGGGCATCTCCAGCGAAGACCGCATGATGCTCCAGTGCGAGTAGGTTGCATTAGGCGCACGGACGGAAGGATGCAACGTAGAGGCCGACCGAAGCTAACTTGGGATGAGTGTGTAAAGAAGGACATGTGCAATCGAAATCTCTCAACAGAGCAGGCGTTGGACAGACAGACATGGAGGGCGGCGATACGCGTGGAAGAGGTAGGTTTCAGGTACGACGACTAACAAACCCCTTTTCTATATTCTTCATCAATTTCTTTGCCACCCAATCAGCGAACACGTAAAGACAACCCTGCAGATTGTGAAGGGGGGAAACCCCTGTAGCGCTGCAGTTGGTAGGATTGTGAAGAGGAAATACCCCGTAGCTTCTGCAACAGGGACATGGTGTAAGCATATCCGCATTTATGGCCGAGAATTCGTAATTCCGTAAAACGGTGATTACTTACAATCTGGTCCATAAACAATCGCGGAGCGGGTAGCGTCAAGTATTTTGCTTGCCGTAGTGCAAGTTGTGCAAGGCTTGACAAGCCGGCGTAAAAACTATGTTATATTTTTTGGAGATATTCTCTAGTCGACCCGGTACTTGCTACTGGAAAAGACTTTCGATTTGGATTTGGATTTAGATAGAGATGGGGATCCGAGGGATGTAAAACAACAAGCTTGTATCTTCAAGGTTGGGGACGATTGTCGGCAAGATGTTCTCTCTCTTCAAGTGATTTCTCTTCTTAGAGACATTTTTGAAGCAGTTGGGCTAAATTTATATGTATTTCCGTATGGTGTGCTCCCAACTGGTCCAGAGAGAGGCATTATTGAGGTGGTACCTAACAGACGTAGTAGAAGTCAGATGGGGGAAACCACTGATGGTGGTTTGTACGAGATTTTTCAACAAGACTTTGGGACGGTTGGGTTCCCAGTTTCGAAGCTGCTCGTGATAACTTCATCATCAGTGCTGCAGGCTATGCAGTTGCTAGTCTGTTACTTCAGCAAAGATCGGCACAATGGGAATCTACTTTTGGATAATGTGGGGAGGCTGGTTCATATTGATTTTGGTTTTATCTTTGAAATTTCACCTGGAGGTAATATGCGCTTTTAAAGTGCACACTTTAAGCTGAGCCACGAAATGACTCAGTTGCTCGATCCATCTGGTGTGATGAAAAGTGAAACATGGAACAGGTTTCTTTGCTTGTGCGTGAAAGGGTATCTAGCAGCTCGATGTCACATGGATGTGCTGATGATGTTAGATAGTGGGTTGCCTTGCTTTAGTAGGGGTGACCCGATAGGAAACCTACGAAAGAGATTTCATCCTGAGATGACTGAACGTGAGGCTGCGAATTTTATGGTTCGTACATGTGTAGATGCCTACAACAAGTGGAGCACAGTAGGTTACGACTTGATTCAATATTTGCAGCAAGGTGTTGAAAAGTAGCGGCAATAAAATGCTTTATGCAAGTAGACTACCCTCATTGTACGTACATGCCTGTTTTCCTGCACTTCGAAACTGTAAGTCTAAATCCCTTATCAACCTATGTATATTTATAGTCACGATTCCTTTTTTTGTTTTGTTTGGTTTTCTTGATCACTCTTAAAACATGCAGGATTTGGTTTGTCTAGATATCTCTCTTTGGACGATAACAAAGAAAGCAATTTCGATATTTTGTTAGCTGATGTCGTTAATTTTCGTATTAGTTCTTGTCAATGTCATACTATGTCTAGGTTTGTGAACTCCCAAGGTTTGGCCATCATCCAGACAAATGATACTAGGTGGTCTTTGCACTGATATACCATCTAGATATAAGCGGAATGTAAAGGGCCTGGCCTGCAAGGATTTTGATGAATGTCTTCGTACCATTTTGTAGAGTATGTCTTGAAAAATAGGATCCAGGTCATCCAGGAGTTTCTCAGCTGGTCTAACGCCAGTAAGTTGTAACAACCACTTCTTGAGTAATATTGCAGCTGATCGTGTTTACTCATCTGGTGATGAGTTTATTGAGCCAAAAATAATAAATTACGGTTAACTGGTAGTTCTTGAGCTTCCTCCCAAGGGAAGATTGGGAATCAAACTCTTGTAATAACATAATCCTAGTCTAAATCCTAAGTTAACGTACGTAGATGTAGTTCTAGGAAACGCTGCTCTATGTGATCAAATAAAAGAATTAATTATTACTCAGAAATAAATATTTTCCATCGGAGAAGTTGTCTCCGGCCGTTTTAGCATGCCGGAGAATTAATTATCCCAGACTAAGTTAAGACACTTACGTGGGAGGCACTTGTTCGGTGATTACATGTGAACCGAGATTAGTCTATATAAAATGCAAGTCTCTAACAGCTTGTTTTATCCTCTATGTAGAGACAAACCACTACATTCCTCTATATAGTGGTGGTCCCTACTTTTCAAGATGTTTGTTTTTTCCACTACCTCTACCAAAATAGAGGCAAAATCTCTATCAAATAGAGGAAATGAAATAACACCAATCAGGTGTTATCTTTTGGGAAAATCTCTATTAAATCGTGAAATGTCTAACATACCCTAAAACAAATTTAAAATTTCTAACTTCTTGTCCTCGATTCAAAATCCATTTTTTTCCTTTCCTTTCGTTCTCTTCCGCTACTGCTAATTTTTTCCGCTCAACTTCTCCATTGATTGAGCAGGAAGATTTCATGGATCTTTCACGGAGGTGAGATTTTCGTTATTTTTATGGTTGATATTCTGTATCTGTTTCTAGATTTCCCTTGTTCTTTTACTATTTCATATGCTTTTTAGGGTTATGAAAGATGGATTTTTTCCTTTTCTGCTCATAATTGGTTTTCCCAACTTGGGGTATATGATGAATGATCTTTATAATTTGTTGGGTATGAGATAATTGTTGGGTATGAGATAATCTTAATTGTTGGGTGATTACATTATGCCAATCTTTAAGTTAAAATCGTATCCAGATAAGTAGAACCAGTACATCATCGATATCCATCCTTGTGCGTTCACATTGCAAAGTCTCTTGCCCTCTAATTGCCGAGCTAGGTATAGACAAAGTCAAAGTAAACGCCCAGACAAAACCGAGCTACGTACTGACAAAGTCAAAGTAAACGCCCAGACATAAGAAAGGCTTGTTTCTTATATAATAATGCACCGCCTAAGAAATTATGACGGCATAATGTCTACGTAATCTTGTCAATCCTGATCCAGTCATGTAGTATTTGTTCATGTGAAAACATTTCATAAGTATGGACACATAACTTAGACTTTGTAGATGAAGTCTTTACGGAGGCTATTGAGCTGCATAAATATTTATATTTTATATACTATACCTCGAGATAAGAACGTATAATTAGATTATTTTCCTATATATACCATAGTGTTTAATTTTGTTAAAGCCATCAAATCTATCACTCTCTTTTCTTTCTATTCATTCACCGGATATTAATAAAATTTCCTCATCTTCCCCTTCCTATTCACAAGTTTCTTTCTCAACTATGTCGTGGTATCATGATCCTCAGATTTTCATATGTAATGCTTCCAATACAACATCGCATGGTTTTAACGAGTACAGGTGTAAAAAAGACCCTAATGGCACTGTTCATGTATCAGATTTACAACGTATCTCTTCGGGTGTTCATAAAGGAAGCGATTTTGACGCTTTATTAGCCTATCTGATTAATTTTTTTATTAGTTCTGGTTCAAAGACATGGAGGATTGTCAACTGTCAAGGATTGGCCATCCTCTGGGAACAAACTACCTGTAATGGAGTCGTCTGTTCCTGGTCACGTGAACCACTGGATTCCCCTTATTATCGTCTACCTGGTATTACACCTCCAGTTGACGCTGAGAAAGAAGCTCTTAAGAAAAGAGTTTCTGATTTACTAGCAGAAATTTCGCCCCTCGAAGTTGAAGTTCAAAGGAATAAGCAAGATAAGAGTACTCTTGTCAACGAGAAAAAAGCTGTGGAGAAAATAAATACGGAGCTAAAAGCAAAAAATTCAACTCTCGAAGCTGATGTCCAAAGGGGAAAAAATGAGAAACGAGATTTAGAGAAACAAGTTTCTGAATTGACATCAAAACTCAAAGAATGTTGTGGATCAGCTGATGAAGAACCATGGAAAAGTGATAATACTACTGTTCCTAATGATTGGCTTCCTTTGGAGGATCTTGATGTTCTAAATATGCCGAAGAATACTTCGTTGAAAATGATCAAAGCATCAGGTGCACTGAAATTCGGGGAAGATAATACAACGAATGTCCAAGCAAGTCATTTCTATGGAGGAATATATCTAGCGGCTGTGAACGTTGAAGAGTTGATCCCCGAAAAAGATGAAGCACGATTCGATCCAAATATCTGGAGTTCGTATAAAAATGCAGGGACATCTTATGCAGCCCGTAAGTTGTTTTGATGCATACATGACATGTTCATCTGTCTTGTGATCAGCGGCTCGAAGCATCCATTCAAAAGAATTCACAGGCTCATCATTTGTTGTTCTAAGTAATTATGGCCTTTCATGCTTCTTTGTGTGACCTATATTTTCTTTTCCGTTGGGTTTGTGTTTGATTTTGTTTATGTATCATTTAAAGTGGCATGAGATTGTAATGTCTGCTATGGACTTGTATAAGCTCTTGCTTCCCTTCAATAATTATATGTTTTCCCTTCAATAATAATAAATCACTAATATTGCTTAAAGCCTTAAGGCTTAAACTATTGCACTTATGAATGGGATTTCCAATCTGATTCTCAAAATATGCCTTGTTGTTACAAAAAATTCGTCTCATGTAGTGTTGTCATATTATTTGCATCACCAACTCATAAGTTGTTACGAAATTTCCAATGAATATGAGCAGAAGCATCATACGTCATTGACTCATTGATATCCACCTATGTGCATACACATTTTTTTTGAGTCCAAATTTGTAAAGGAGTGTGCACATAACAAACTAATATCATTGGTCCATCCTAACCAATGTTTATCCCATTTTATAAAATCAAATTTTATTGTGTTTTAATTAAATCTAAATTTATGAAAGGAAAGGATATCTAATCTTCTCCTAAATTATAGTGTTTCTAAATGAGGAAAATAAGGAAATAGGCGTTAGTTTCGTGAACGAGCAACCTAAACACTGTAACATCGTATTATTTCCATCAGTATAGTTATCGTGGTGCATATAATTGATCATGGCTCATGTTCCATATTTGCAGAGACTTCCTAGTTTGTCACTAGTTAAAATTGCAGAAGTGATACAATTCAAAAATACGAGTTTCTTCTAAATTTTTGAAAGTTTGAGTTTAAGTTTAAATTTGGCTTGTTGTTAATCTTATAAAAGTCTTGTGGTGCCAACTGCAGAGGTGTTTGGGAGAAATAGAAGACACGATTTAAATTGATTGGAAGGAGAATTAAACAATAACAAAGAAGGCATCATGAAATCAACTGGATGAGATCTATGTATTTTGATCATTGTTATTTCTAACCCATAATAATATAGAAGTAAAAAAACAAAACGCAGTGGTACAAAGATTTATTACTTATTTAGTTGATTGAATAGTTAATTCATTGTATATGATCCAAATTGGATTAATATCGATCAACTTTGCAAACAGTCATCAAATTAAAAAGTTGCTATACCTTAGCAAACTACGTAGAAGGTGAATACTGAATACACTATAATTTAGAATATCCTTTCTTTTTTTAGATCAAATTTAATTGAAACATAATAAAAAATTAATTACGGGTCACCTAGCTTAGCTGGTCATTCTCGTTTCACAGAGGATTCATGCGTTTCAGGAGGTGCCAGATTCATGCGTTTCAGGAGGTGCCAGATTCAAGTCCCCGACGACGCAATATTATAGAGTTTGACATGGAAGGTAGAGTTAGCTTGCCCCCTTGCGATATAATCACAGACCCCCTATCCGCTTCGGCTCCCTTAGCGTGGTTCCTCATGAGGCTCGCTGGTAGGCTAGCACGACAACCTGAATGTAGTAGTACGCTGTTGGAGCTTAACTTGTTAGGCTTCCAACTAGTTAATTAATGTAATAATACTCTTTACTTAAACTAAAATAATAAAAATTGATTTAATAAAATGGGATAAACCCTGGTTAAGAAGGACCAATGAGATTAGTTTGTTACGTGCACACTATGCACAAATTCAGACTCCATTTTTTAATGTAGACAGCTGTAAGAAAAACTCGGTTGTCCTATTTGTGATTTAGATTTACCACGTGTCTTTTCAGGCGTTAAGAAAGAAAGAGATTTTGACACTTCAGTCTTCACTAGCCAATCTGATTGATGAAGCTGCTAAAGACATCATAGCCAAGTGGTTATTGTCACCCACCTCCTTGGGGAATTATACTTATAAAAATGAAGTCTCGAGGTACAAATCAAGAATTTATGTGGGAAATAGCCATGGAGCAAGAAGAATGATACTCTCCTCCTTGCATTCTTCAGCAACAGGTGGACACTCAGGCATTCAGGGTAGCTATCAAAAGACTCACTTCTATTGGCCAGGGATGAGAGCTGACATCATAGAGTTTTGTGGCTGCTTTTGATGTATGCCAGAGAAATAAGGTGGACAACACACACCCTGCAGGATTGTTACAACCACTCTCTATAGCTTAGCATGCTTGGAAGCACATCACCATGGATTTCATAGATGGATTACAAAAATCCAACATGAAGGATGTCATAATGGTAATAGTTGATAGACTGACCAAGTACAGCCACCTGATAGCTCTCAGTCACCCCTATACTGCAGCCACAGTGGCACATGAGTTTCTGGCTCAGGTATTTAAACTTCATGGGCTTCCTGCTACCATCACATCTGATAGGGACAAGGTCTTTATAAGTAACTTCTGGCAAGATCTGTTCAAGACCATTGGGGCCACTCTCCAGCTCATCACATCTTACCACCCTCAAACCGATGGTCAAACGGAAAGAGTGAATGCTTGTTTGGAGAATTATCTTAGGTGTATGACAGGGCACAAGCCAAAGGCATGGAGTAAATGGTTGTCATTAGCTGAATGGTGGTATAACTAAAATTACCATACTAGCCTACATACCACTCCATTCAGAGCATATGGATATGAACCTCCACACTTAGCATTCCAAGTTGCAGTCACCTCATCTGTAGCTGATGTAGAAGATTATATAAAGGAGAGGGATAAAACAGTTATCCTGCTAAAAGAATCATTGCAGAAGTCACAGGAGAGGATGAAGTTTTTTGCTGACATGAATAGGACACATAGAAGCTTCATGTTGGATGATATGGTCTACCTCAAGCTACATCCATATAGGCAGACCTCCATTGCTGTAAGAAGGAATATGAATCTCTCAACCAAATATTATGGTCCTTTCAGGGTCATTGAGAAGATTGGTTATGTAGCTTATAAGCTATAGCTTCCTGCAGAGTCCAAGATCCACCCTATCTTCCACGTATCCCAACTCAAGAAGAAGATTGGAGCTGCAGTTGTTCCTACACCCCAACTACCCCTAGTTGATCAGCAAGGACAAATTATCATGAAGCCTGTTGCTCTTCTGGGAGAGAGAGTTATCACGTGTGACAGTTTATCAGTACCTCAACTACTCATATAGTGGACCAACTCAACACCAGAGGACAACACATGGGAGGATGCAGGCAACATCAGGGCACATTTTCCAGACTTTTATCCTTGAGAACAAGGATATTTTCATGGAGGGAGTATTGTCATATCACGGGGGTTGCCTGAGTGAAAACAAGGGGCGCCTATAGTAAACTTCACTGTTGCAGTTTAATTAATAGTTAACTAGTCGTTTAGTAAGTTAATTAGTAAATTAATTGGGTAATAATTAGGGTTAGACTGGACAGTCAAGATTAGATCTGTGAGAGTGGATCTGTTGGGGTTTTGTGTGTGAGAACTATTTATTGCGCCTGTGTACTTCCCTTCAGTTCCCATGAAATGAAAAGATAAGAGAGGATGCTACTTGTTTCAGATTTAATCTTCTAGTCCTGTTAGGGTTCTTACCCATTGTTATTAACATAACATAATATTAATTAGGCAATGGTTATCCGTTATGCATGTATTGGAAATTCATTCCCTTCTTCACGTGGGAAGAAGGTTCTGTTGGATAGTTGAGAAAACAGGGAGGGGGTTTGATTCACAAATTGGTGACTAGTGTGTTTATGAGTTCCATTTGATTTAAAAGAATTGAGATAAGGGAAAATAACAGTAGTTAGGGAAGAACTTTGAGAGAAAGGTTAAAGAGGATTTTATGATAGTTACAGAATTATTTGGGTTTAGAGGAAGTTTGTGATGAAGTGTATATAAAAGAATAGAGAGAAAGAGAGTGATTGAGAAAGAGTTGCATAATCAGTTGAAGATATGATGAGTGGTGTGATAGGGAAGAACATAGTGATCACGATGAAATTAATGGAAATATACAAGGCATTTGAAATGATTAAGGTAATTCTTAAACTAGATTCTAGTATGATAATTATGATTTGGGAACTTGTTAAATACTTAATTAAGATAGAATCAATCATAAATTAATAGTTTCGAAGCCTATGTAAGTAGATGAACTGGTTTTACGTGAGATGTATATGTTCTCTGCATAATTAAGCCGACCCTTAATTATGGCCACTTTTTTTGGAAATGGTCTGGACCGAAAAAACAAAAACGACCCTCTAAATCATATTTTTCTTTTTTTCCTTTATACATTTTCGTAAATAAACCGAAGAGGAAAGGCAATATGTATTACACATTTTCGTGAATACATCCAAAAGGAAGAGAAATAGGTATTAGACATTTTCGTAAATAAACCAAAGAGGAAGGGCAAATAAATATAAATGTCAAATTGTATTATAATTTCTTATGTATCCTATTTCTTCAGGGGTATAATTGGCAACCAAAACTTTAATATAACAAATCTAAAAATCCGTGGCTTGGAATTTTGCAAATTTTATCTCGTTGGAAAGGTTATAAAATAATTTACGCAGTGAGTAAAAACAACAATATCAAATTTAGAGTTTTTACAAAAAATTCGGAGTTATATATCATTTTAGGTACAATTTTAGAAAATTAAATGTGTATCCATTATGCAAACCACCACAAAGCATACATAATACTTTATGTAGCCGTATTTTGGTTTATGCATCAACCAATTTTCCGTTGCAACTAATAAAACAATGTACTCCCTCCATTTCAGGAAAAGTGGTACTTTCCCTTTAGACACTATTCTCGAAAATTGAATGCATAGCTATTATTCAAACAACTACAAAGGATGCATAACAAATCATGGAACCATATTTTGGTTTATGGATCGACTAATTTTTCGTTTATGGAAAAGTGATACTTTCGCATTCCGTTTCAGAAAAAGTAATACTTTCGCCCCGTTTCAGAAAAAAAGTGATACTTTCGCTTACGGGACGAAAGTATCACTTTTTATGAAACTGTGTGAAAATATCACTTTTTCTGAAATGGAGCGAAAGTATCAATTTTTTTAAAACAATGCGAAAGTATCACTATTTCTGAAACGGGGCGAAAATAGTCGTAAACAAACCCAATCTTCGGTCGGCCCTCCCACCGTGGCAACGGTTGTACTAGTATATAGAGACAATTATTGATACTTTAGAGCTTGAATAAGTCATGTGTTATAAAACAAAACTTGTAGATGAGTGTTTCATATTTATACCAGAGTTTGATTCACTCAATTTGATAATTATGGAAATAGTTACGATTTTTTAAAGTTACCCGTCGCGGCTGAAAATCTGGAAACTTAGGTGAGTATGCGACTAAATCAATATTTCTAGGTATGATGATGACGGAATTAGCTCTGTCCCAAAGAAACAAAGTTGTAGAGGTGGCGTTCATCTTTGTGATGAGCCAATAAGTGATCGATTTGGATCATAATTGAATATTTTATAGACCTTAGAAGTTAGGGGCTCGTGATGTGTACACTGTACAAGCTGTGGGAAAATTGATAATAATGTCGGTGTTTGTGAAAATGACTTAGTTAGACTTCTGACTCAGCTGAGTCAATCCGAGTCAGATCGGTTTATGGACCAAGATAATGGATCAGTTCACAGATCAATCCATTTGGCTTAACGGTTCGGTCCAATGGTTAGTGGGCAGGTCCTGATCACGCCTCATGGGCTTCGACTTGATGGGTTTTTTTATTTTGATGGACCACTTCTGGTCGGAGTTAGCTTTTGGTTCCTTTTGCAAAGTTGTAAGGTTTTTCGAGAGAAATCCAGTGGGCCCAAAATTCACCTTATTTGGATAAATAAATGTCGATTTACGCCAAAATTACTAATTACCAGGTCAAAATGGTAACCTAAAACCAACTTTGTTTGACTTGGACAGTAACCGGAAACTGGTATGATATTAGGTTACGAACATTGTATGCGTCTATTGGCTAAACTTTTAGAGTGCTTATGTGATTACAATGACAAAGAAAGAAAGTAAGAACTTGAGATCCATCGGCCTCTATAGTGATGCAAAGAAAGTTATGGATTACCTAGAGAATAAAAACATCAGTCTATGTTGGTTAAATAGCACCATTTTAGATGATTGTTATGTAATAATAGATTCCTTCTAGTCATCTCCGTATAGATTTTAATTAAGTTGCCGATAAAGCGGCTAAGCATTGCAGAAGAACCAATACTTGTAATGAGTGGTGGTAAATTGTTCCTGATTCCTATCACAACGCTTGCAAGTTTTCGCTCTTAATACAATGCCATTTTCCTAGCAAAAAAACCTTGATGATGACATAGCATCTGATCACCTATGTCATCTGATAATGCATGCCAAGTAGAAACTAGTTCGCATTGCCATTAACATTAATGTGAATATCAAATGACATAGGTGATCATTATGATCTTATTCCATGTGTACAACTAAATGTTATATATATAGAGGCCACCTAATTCCATCCAATTGTCTGGATTCCAAATAATGCATAACATTTTATATCTCTAAAATGCATAAATAAAAACAGAGGAAATATGGGGAGAAAATCTATAAAAACAGACGATAAATAAAAAAATCTAAGCAATAAAGCGCAATTTTTAGTTTCAACTATCATTATCCATCATCAGTATTGTTGTCTTAGCAACGAGGAAGAATTAACGTTTGGGATAAGTTTTAGTACTAACTTATATTTGCATCCTAATTGAGTCAAGGTAAAACACATATGACCAAAAGTCAGCTTTACCCCAAAAGTTTTGGCTTTCTTCAACAAAAATATAAAAAAAGGGTATTTTTCAAAGTTTTGAAAGAATGATGACTCATAGATGACATCATTCCACGTGCAAAACATAAGAAATATTTAAAATAATGACCAAACAGATATTTGACGAGGTCATCATGACCAAGCTCACTCACTTACATTATTTCTATGACTATATGGTAGTTCCTACTTAAAAACATGTGGTACTTTTATAAATATCCTACATTTTTGTTGATCTTGTACAAATACCCCTAGAGATCAAAAATATATTTTTTTGAGTCAACTTGAGAAAGTTGATTTCATTTTTGGAAGCAACTTGTGCTAGTTGGTTCCGCTTCTGGAAACAACTTGTGTTAGTTGCTTCAACTTTTACATGGTAGAAGTATTTTAAAAAATTATATAACGGTATATCTCAAAAAGTAGATTTCGAGGGGTATATAAATAAATAAGTTACCCACAAGACAATTTCTGAAACTTGGCTATTCTCCGTTACTCAAAAGAAGAAAATATAGGAGGTTCCTATTTTAACAAAACCGACTTGGATACCGTAAGAAATTAAATGGAAATAACTTAAAACAATATTACGGCAAAGAAAAGAAAAATAAAAACCAAACAACAATAACAATTAACAGAAGGTTGAACCCAGTGCGAAGATCCAGGTGATACCTGGTTACAATAATAGCACATCCTTAGGGACAGTACTTGCATCAATTTGAGTTAAATCAACAATCGATGTACTAGAGACCCAAGGATCTCTCCAGAAGGCTACAGTAGACCTATTTCCTATACTCCACTGCACACTATTCTTAATGGCTTCTTTTCCTTTTACGATACTTCTCCAACAAACAGAAGATCTAGAGTTAGCATCAGCATCCCAGAACTTCTGATTTTTAAAATACGTAGCTTCTAACAATTTAGTCATAGTGCTACTAGGACTCGAATGAATTTTCCAAGCCATTTTGGCGAGGAAAGCTAAGTTATTTAACTCTGGGTCTTTAATGCCTATGCCTCCAAGGTCCCTATCCTTACAAACAATCGACCAACTAATGTTGTGCATACCCCTTTTATCTTTGTCACCTCCCTAAAGAAAATTCCTTCTATATTTATCAATTTTACCAATCATGCCTTTAGGGAGCTTAACAACCGACATAACATGATAAGTCACGGGGTCAATAGTAGAAGAAATTTTAGTGAATCTACCAGCAAGGTTTAGGTTTTTGGACTTCCATCCCTGCATCCTATTTCCTACTTTTTCAAGTATATCACTAAAAGTTTTTTCACTAATTCTACCCCACTGTAAAGGAATACCAAGATACTTACCTGGATTAGTAGCAACTTGCACCCTTAGAGCATTGGCCATACCCCTAGTGAAGCTCCTTCCCAAGTTGGAGGATGTCAGCAAAGTAGACTTATCATCATTGATTCTCTGCGCAGTCCACGCACAAAACTTGTCTAACAACAGTCTAAGATTCACTTCATTTTTGTAACAAGCCTTCAAAAAAATGATACTGTCATCAACAAATAAAGAATGAGTGATTTGGGGGGGACCCCTGGCAGCAGCAAAGCCAGATAGAGTTTTATCATTAATACTTTTATTCAAAAGCCTAGTCAAAGTTTCTAGACACAAGATAAAAAGAAAAGGGGACAAAGGGTCCCCTTGTCTTAAACCATTGGTAGGAGAGAACCTAGTACTAGGAGATCCGTTGATAAGAACTTGAAAAGACACCTAAGTTACACATTTCATGATCCAGTCAACGAATTTGTTATTAAATCCATTGAGATGCAAGATTTTTTCAATGGAATCCCAACTTATCCTATAATAGGCTTTGTCAAAGTCAAGCTTCAGGGCCATCCAACCTTTAGTCCCTTTTTTAGACTTGAAAGAATGAATTATTTCATTACAAATTATGGCAGACTCAAACTGGGATCTACCTGGTATAAAGGCATGCTGATTATGAGAAAACAATTTTACCTAGGATGGGTCTCAATCTATTTGTGATAATCTTAGTAATTATTTTCATACTAAAGTTACACAAACTGATAGGTCTATATTCTTTAACAGTGGAAGGATTACTTACCTTGGGAATCAAAGCAATGTAAGTTTTATTCAGTCTAGCATCAAGCTGGCCATTCTGGAAAAAAATCGAACAAGAGCAATGACACTAGAGCCCACATATTTCCAGTATTTAGTATAGAAAATACCTTGTAGGCCATCAGGCCCGGGAGCCTTCAGGGGACCTAACTGTTTCACATCAGTCTTTATCTCTTCAACAATCACCTCACTACTAAGAAAAGTATTCTCATCAGCAGTAACCACAGCAGGAAAGAGGGATCTTAGTTCACTATCACACAAAACAGAGTTAGTAGAAGTAAACAGATTCCCAAAATGATTAACAATGACAGTTTCAATATCTTTCTCATCATTAACCCATTCACCTGCATCATTTTTAATCATAACAATAGAATTTCTTTTCCTCCTAACAAGAGTAGAAGTATGAAAAAATATAGTGTTCAAATCCCCTTCCCTAAGCCAAGAAATCCTAGATTTTTGTCTCCAAAAGGTTTCTTCTAATTTAAGAAGTCTTAGATATTCAATAAGACAGTCTGTCATCCTAATTTTGGCATTATCAGAAGGCCAAGAATCGAAATCATTTTGGGACTCTCTTAGCTTATCATGAGCATTAGCAATTTGAGCTTGAAGGTCTCCAAAGACATGTTTGTTCCACTTTCTAGATTCCACCTGAATCATAGTAATATTGTTAAAAAAATTGCTACTAATATTATCAGTATTAGGATTCCAATATTTTTCTACAACATCACTATACTAGGATCTTCAGCCCACATGGCCTCAAACCTAAATGGCCTAGGTTTAAAACTAGTCCTAGGTTCTAGGTCAATGACAATAGCTCTATGATCAGAATTAAAATATGAAAGATGAGTTACCTGAGCCTCGTTGAATCTGTTAATCCACTTTGAGTTGGCAACAACTCTATCCAATCGCTCCTTAATGTTAGCAGCTCCCACTCTTTTTTTATTCCAAGTATATTTCGGGCCATTGAAACCCAAATCAATAAGACCGCAAGTGTCCATAACATCTCTTAGCTCAGAAAATTAGAAGAGGAATGTCTTCAACCACTCTTCTCTTGACTGCTACCAATAACATTTAGATCTCCCATCACCATCCATTCAGAATTGGGAATATCAGACACGGCTTGAAGCTCATTCCACACCC
The DNA here is from genome assembly GCA_023531105.1 of Papaver atlanticum. Lineage (NCBI taxonomy): Eukaryota > Viridiplantae > Streptophyta > Magnoliopsida > Ranunculales > Papaveraceae > Papaver > Papaver atlanticum. The sequence goes on from JAJJMB010007676.1 coordinate 19,449, forward strand.
TCTTCATATTACCCTTATTAGTACACCCATAAATTGTGGACAGGATCCAAGGACTCTTGGAGTTCGCCGTAACCACAGCATGTACATCCCACCTAGACCGCCTAGTGGCTTGAATATCCACCTCATCCGGATTCCACAACAAACACATACCACCTGAAAAACCCTCAGGATCAACCAATATGGACTCTTCAAAACACAACTGACGAACAATGCCTACCGCATGAGAAGCAAGCACCCTGGTCTCAAGCAAAGCCGCAATATTTGGCTTATGTCTCTTAATAAGTTTCTTCAACACACGAGCAAATGAGGGCCTAGTAGCACCCCTACAATTCTATGCTAAAATCTTCATCGATAAATTATCAAAGAGTTTAGGAACTGAAATGGACCTAAAAGGATCTCTGGGACGTTTCATCTCCATCCTTCTTGCTATCGCCCGCTTTGTTCAACTCCATTAACGGAGTGAGCTTGGTCTTGAATTGCCTTTGGTAGAAAACTTCCGGATCCAAACGTGTAGTGAAGAGCATCTCGAACTTCAACAGATCACTTGGGCTTCTTACTAGAGCTGGGGTTTCCACCATTGGAGACAATTCCACCTCCAGAGTTGTTGCATCTCGCCACATCCTTGACACGCATTCTAGTTCTTCCCTTTCCTGATTTAGAAACTCCTCCGGGTCCATGTGTATCCAATTTGAAGGTGATATTCTTAATGGAATCAGAGTTTGCTGGATTCTGTCCAAAAATATACTCCAGTCCAGTTGCTCTTGTGTATGCACTATTGTTGGTAACACTTGGTTCAGTTGACTTCTCATTTGAGCAATGTCTTTCATCATTTGAAGCTTGAGGTCCACTCTTGATATTTTTACTATCACAATCTCTGTCAGATGATTCTGCATTGCCTGAAGCTCCTCTTGCGCTCTCCTCACTAGTAAATCTTCTACCTTCCACTGCACCTCCAATGGCCTTGGACAATTTTGTGAAAACATTTGAAACTGATGGTTGTTGATTTCCATTTTCCTGATTATAGCTACCACTTGTTGATGTTTCCACTACCTTTACTTATATCCATCTGACCATTAATCTGCATGTCATTAATCGTCCTGTCATTAATACCCTTCCCACTTCTCTTATTAGTGGATTTGATATTCATTTACTTCCTTAGTTTGTACTGCCCCTTTATTCATTTACTTCCTGATGATGCTTGCACTGCCCCTTTATTAGCAGAACCACTATAATTTGCATTTACTTCCTTAGTTTGTAACTGCTTTACAGGCCTTTCGTCCAACCCATCCTGCATGTCACCATTAACATTACAACTGTTACCATTTTGAGCATTAATTGTGCTCTCATGACCAGCTCTATGGTCCATCTGATCAATAGGAATCTGTCCAGCTAGAGAAGCAAATCTATTCGACACTCCCCTACTGTTTTCTTTCACCTTTTGGCTAGCCACACGAGCACCTGTCCCTTTAGCCTTGTTCTTTTTCTTGTCCACCAGCATCCATGGACCATAACTTTCTTCTGCATTAGAAGATATGCCTGTACCTGTACAATGATCAGAATTAGAACCATTGTTGGATATTGTAGCTGTGGTTAAAACATGTTCAGAACTAGCAGCATTATCAGAACTAGTAGCATTATTAGACTTCTTAACATTCAATGGGCAATTTTCTTTTTTATGAGACATTTTTCCACAATGAAAACAAATCAAGCTAACTCCCTCATACTCTATTTTTTGTTTAATAGAACCTATTCTAACAAAAGGCACTAGAGGTTGATCAGTAGAAACCTCTACACAAACCCTTGCAAATTTTCCTCTCAAGACAAGTTCAGTAGTATTGTCCACTTTAATCAATCTCCCTATTTTTTCGCCTACTTTCTCAAGAACATCCTTATCAAAGTATTCAAGAGGTAATTCAGGTAATCTAGCCCATACAACAGTAGTGTTAACTGATGCTTCAGAAGGTTTAAAATTTGGGGACCATCTTCTCATAGAAAGATGATGTCCACTGATAAACCAAGGTCCCTCAAGAAGAGCATACCTATAATCATCTGGATTTTCAAACTTGAATAAGAAAAAATCACACCCAAGATCAAGAATGGTGAACTTACCTGCCATCTTCCACAGTTCATTAATTTTGAAGGACAAAAACTTATAACCTAACGTTTTCCCCACAACTTTACCAATTAGACAATATTTCCATGGCTGAATAATTCGCTTTTGAGTGTCGATATCCAACGTGATTGAAGGAATCCCATCGTCCACATCAACATCAGTAGGAGAAGAAGCAGTCTCCCCCATCAAATCCATCTCTACCTCTTTCAAACCCCACTCTTGGAAGCAATCTCTCCACCTTGAATCTGAAATCAAAAAAGCATCCATGTACGATGCAGTCTTTGGTGATTGAGTATGAACTGGCTGCGGGTTGCGAAGAAAACCCCTCTTTTCCTGGACAGATTCATCAACAACCATCTCATCAATTTGATTACCAACCTTCGAATTTTCATAATTAGATACGTTCCCAAATTGGGTACTCATCCTTGTATTCTTTTTCAATTGAAATTCGTTTTTCCCCAAATTCAACTGCGAATCACTGAAATGGGAATCTGCATCACTCGATCTGTTAATAGAAGCCGTGAACAGTCTTGATTGATGTCCTCCAGGCTCAATCGAAATATCAGCAATAGCCTGTTGTTGATCGATCATCAGAAGACAACCAAAATTTCAACTGAGTTGTGACCAGTTTTCGCCTGAGTTAATACCCGATTCACGCTCTTTTTTTCTCTCTCAACTGAGTTGCACAAAGCAAGCCACTATGCACAAAAATAAATAAACAAAATAAAATAAAAGGGAAACCACCAAGCAAAGGAAGAAGAAACAAAAATAATGACCAAAGAAAACCCAAATAAAACACAAAAACAAGCAACAATTTATTCAGCATAGAACTGAATTAAGAGGAATTGCTAGCATAAGCAGCAACAGCACAATTTCAAGTTTCCAACCATTTGGGTCCTTGTATATTGTTTTTTCATGGATTCCCTTTGAAACAATTTCTGAAACTTGGCTTTTCACCGTTGCTCAAATTCCTTATCTTAAGAAGCAAATAAAGGAGGAACCCACCAACCCTACCGCTGCGTTATAACCAAGTGATACTGCTGTGCAAACAAGCATTACAAATGCTTCTTCCTTGGTATTCATATCTTTCGAAGTCATGGCCAATTCGATACAAGCAAACAGAAGCAAAACTCCTAACAATCCCAAAGGAAATTGAGATAGAATTTTCACCAGTGAACTTCCTAAAACAAGACCCAACACAAGTTTTGCTGCACCAATAATTGCAACACAACCACCACTTCGTCCTCCAAATTTATATTGCCCAGCTAACCCTCCTGCGCCATGACAAGCCGGCATGGCACCGAGCCAACACCCAGCCAAGTTCATTAACCCAACAGTAACTGATATATTGATGTGGCCGAGAAATCCTTACCGGGGAAAAGATCTGACGATAACTTACACACTGCAATAACAGAGTTCAATACTGATAATGGTAGTTGTGGAATTGTACCCTTGATGAACCCTTGTTTCCATGCATGCCGAGAGATCTTCGCGATACCTATACTAGATGGTCCAAACTGGAGGTGTAAAACGTGCGGGTCCGGCACAGCCCAGCCCACGAAATCACGTGCTTAGCGTGCTGCGTGCTGGGCTATGCCAGAGATGCAGACGTGTTGTGAGTGCTAAATGGCGTGCCGTGCTGGGCTGTGCCAGAAAAATAAACGTGATGTGCCGTGCTGTGCTAGCACACTTATTTTATGTTTTCCAAAATAAATATTTTTAAGATATTTTAGTTAGCACATGTATTATTACAGAAATAAATTAGCATAACGAAAATAAAATATCAGAAATTGGCTAAAACAATGATTCTTTTATGAAATAGGCATCAAATGTGATGTATTGTGTAGTATTTTACGCATGACGTGGCGTGCTTTCTTCGCGTGTCGTGTTGTGTTGTGCCACGTGCCGCGTGTTGTGCCATGCTGATGTGCCTATCTGTCTGGCACAGCACAACACGTTAAACAAACGTGATGTGCCCGTACTGGGCCGTTCACGTGTTGTGTCGTGCCGTGCTGTGCTCGAATTTTAACGTGTTGTGCTGTGCCATAAACGTGCTGGCCCGTCCCAATTTACACCTCTAGTCCAAACCTTACCTGCTTTGCAATTCCAGGCTGCCTAATGAAAGCCAATATTATTCCCAATAAGAACACAATCAGAGCTGAAGGTAATGAGAATATTATCCTCCATACTTTGCTCCTTACTGATCTCCTGTTAGAATTCTCTGTATGTATTTCACTATCGAGTCGATCACCTTCTCTATCACGACTGTCGTTTTCTATCTCTTCACCTGCACCGTTAACAATAATAATGAAACAAGCACAGACAAGAGCTAAAACCAATCCATCCAACCCTGGCCATTCTCTATCAACACCGGTCTTCCCTTTTGTAAAATTCTGAGTTTTACGAATATATTTAACGGACGTCAATGCGAAAGATAAACCTTGAGAGAGTTGAACTCCTCTAACAACAGGTAATGGAATTATCTTATAGACAAGACCAATCAATCCAGTAATGCCAAGAAAGAATAATATCCCTCCTGTACCGATTCCGGACGCCATTATCTCTGGAATACCAAACTCTTCATTGCTAGATGATATAGCAATAGCTGCTATTGACTTCATAGGTTGAAAAGGCATCGGCACACCGTAAATCAAACCAGTAATAATATTAAAAACACCAATAAATATCAGTGTAGTACCAAGATTAAGATCCTTAGCTAATGTCAATGCAATGACTATAGGTATATAAGTACCTAAATCACCCATTGCACCATTCAATTCTGACCATTTCGATCGAAACTTCAAATTGTCTATTCCCTTGCCAAAAAGATTAGCAAGAAAATGGGGAGTTGGCTTCACAGATTGAGCCGAAATATCGAGGGTTTCAACATGCTCTTGGTGTGGCAATTGGTGTTCTTGTTGAGACATTTTGTTTTGTTTTGTTGATTGCTCAAAATAGAGTAGAATTGAGAGAAAATGAAGATGGGCAAAAAGTGGTTATATAGAGTTCTATGTAGCAAGGACACATTTACTTAGGGGACGTGTCCGCGTCATACATGCGTCGGACATGTTTACTTAAGGGTCGTGTCCGCATCATACATGCGTCCGACACTTGGATGTACGTGTTCCCACGTTGAACCTATGTGTGTGTATATATATATATATTTACGGATCGGATCCCTTAAGAAATTTAACTTAGTTGTTAACGTAAATTTCTTCTTCTTTTTTTTTGAAAAAAATAGTTAACTTGAATATTTTGCCAAAGATCAAAATAAACCTAACCATACAAGGATCAAGCCACAATAACTGTGTATTGATATATTTCGGCTTGGCTATATATCTGATTCTTCTCCTCGGCTCGGCTTGAGCCGAGTTACCATGTATCTAGTTAGTGTATCTGCGTATGATTAGGGCTTATTTAGAAATTACAACGTCTTGTTGTGCGCATCATGTCGTACAATCTCAGTATCTCACATGAAAACTAAATAACCCCCCGGAAAAATTAGTAAATGTTTGTTTTTTTTGCTTGGAAAGAAAAAAAAATCATTAATTAATGCAAGTTTACAGCATTCTGAAGAAAGTAGGGAACATTGGATTCATCCCATTCACCTATAACTTTCCCAGTTCGACTGTGCTTAGCAGCTAGATCTGCTACACTATTAAGGTTTCTCTTAAGGTATTTGAACCTAATAGAATGAATATCCTTTAAAAGAAATAAACAATCATCTAAACAGAGCAAGAGGTCCATCTAGTTTGGCCTTTGCAATTATTAAGATAAGCCACAACATTCTTGGCATCACTAATTAAATAAATGTTCTGAATTTTTTTTGCTTGGATCCATCTAGCAGCCTCAAGCATCAGTACCCGAAATTAGTTTGCAGCCTTTGAAATCACCTGCATAGTTCATTGCCACAATACCCACACCAGAATTGTTAGTATCTTTGTCGAAAGATGCATTACAGAATATAAGTAAACTATCATGAGGAATAGAGTTAAGGAAGTTATCCTCAGAAACAGATATTGTGTGAGTATTAGGAGTAGATGTAGAAGCAAGAGAATTGACAGTTTCCTCATCCAGTCTAAGAGCAATCCTGGCAGTGAGTTGGGGATTCAAAGACTTATTATCAAAGACTTTGGATCATCTGTCTTTCCAGATGCACCAGGCAGTAGTAAAAACAATCGAAGATTTATCAAGCAGATCCGTAGTAGACAGCTATTTAGATATCCAATCCTTAATGCTAATAACTCCATTCAAATCTTGAGAAATAATGTGACTAACAGCAGGTATGTTGGACCAAACATTCCTAGCAAATTCACAATGAAGAATCATATGTTCATGAGTTTCACTAGCTCTAGAGTTACATGATTTACACCTGTTATCATGGTTGTTGTTGTATCTAGCTTACTTACTGCCTGTGGGGAGAATGTTTTCAACACACTTCCATAAAAATAACTGAGTTTTAGGTAAGAGTGGGGACTTCCAGAAGGCCTTATGTGTCTCTAGGTCTGGATTAGGGGTAGTATTGTGTGGCAACTCATTAGCAAGAAGCTTATAAACTGATTTAATAGTTAGACTACCATTCCTATTATAAGGCCAAATTAGAGTATCACAACCAGATTCTGGGATTCTCATCCTGCATATCTTCTGACTGTTTTCACTAGTGAAGAATTCCTCAACTAAAGCAACATTCCAAGACTTAGTCTCATGATTTATGAATTCAGAAACCTTATAGTTAGGATTGGGTAAGCTAAGACACAGAGGCATAGTTGGGTTTAATATCCAATTATCCGAAAAAGCATAAATAGCAGAACCATCTCTTAAATCCCAGAAAACATATTGTTTTAGAATATCCAAACCATGACAGATACTAGATCAAACCCAGGAATGGCTCCTAGGGTTTTTTGTAATGAAGAGGATGACAGTTTTTAAAATACTTACATTTTAAAATCCTAACCCACAGATCACTAGGAGAATGAATTAAGAGCCAAGCAGTTTTGGTCAAATGAGCTAGATTCATTTTTTTCAGATTCCTAAATCCTAAGCCTCCCTGTAATTTATGAGTACATACCTTATCCCACTTCTTAAAGTAGTAACCTTTATGACCATTTTTCCCCCACCAAAAGTCCCTTTGAGACTTTTCCATTTTATCAATTATGGTGTCTGGTAGAAGAAAAGAATTCATATTGTAGTTGGAAGAAGATTTTAAAGTATGTTGAATAAGTACAGATCTACCAGATTGAGCTAATTGTTTGCCTTTCCAATTGGCAACTCTAGAGTCATGGTGATTGTTTAAGTGGGACATACTCTCAGTTCTATTTCTAGTGATAAAAAGAGGGATACCAAGATATTTTTCATTAAGTTCAATCTTCCTAACATTCATGGATCTGATAAGAGACACACAGTGATCAGGGAGAACATTTTTGCTAAAAAAACATGCAGATTTTTCAAAGTTTATCATTTGACCAAAGATACTGCTAAAATCCTTGATCAAAGACATTAGGTTACTAGTTTCAGTATGTGTTGCTTTGGTGAAAAGCAGACAATCATCTGCAAAAAGCAGATGAGATATACCAGGATCCTCATTAGTAACTTTGAGACCATGGATGAGATTGTTGTGCTCAGCATGAATAAGATACCTTGAGAAAGACTCCATACACAAGATAAACAGATATGGAGACAAGGGATCACCTTGTCTCAGTCCTCTAGAAGGATTAAAAGAGGGACAAGGTGAACCATTCAAGAGTATAGAGATATTAGTGGTACTAATACACTGAAGAATCAATTGACACCAATGATCAGAAAACCTAAATTTTTTAAGCACAACAATTAATAATGGCCATTCAACTCTATCAAAGGTCTTAGACATATCTAGTTTAAGGCCCATAATACCACATCTATCTTTCTTTTTCTTCATAGAATGAACCAACTCATGGGCAATCACCACATTATTTTGGATATTTCTACCAGGTACATATGCTGCCTGATATGGTGAAATAAGTTTTCCTAGTAATGGTTTCATGCTATTCACTAAAATCTTAGATATGATTTTATAGTTAGAATTGCAAAGAGATATAGGCCTAAAATCAGCAGGGCTTGTAGGCTTATTCACCTTAGGAATTAAAGAAATGAATGTATGGTTCATTTCTTTTAAGAGATGTTTGGAGTGGAAGAAACTTTTAACAGTTTCAAAAACATCATTTTCTAGATCATTCACGTTTTGTTTGTAGAAACCTAGGGGAAACCTATCTGGACCAGGAGCAGTCCATGGGGTCATTTGCTTGATAGTATTCCTAACCTCTTCAAGAGTAATGATACTCAACAGATGATCATTTTCCTCATCAGTGATACATTTTTCAATGCAATTCAAAAAATCATTATTCAAGATAGGATTAGTAGTGGTAGATATGTTCTTAAAATGAGAAACAAGAAGGTCTTCAAGATTAGCTCTATCCTCAGACCACAGGCCATTTGAAAGTTTTAGAGAACTAATATGATTGAAATGTCTTCTTCTATTCACATTTGTGTGATAGTAAGAAGTGTTTCTATCATGTTTTTTAATGAAATCAACTCTAGCTTTTTGGGCATAAAAAGATTCCTGTGCTTTTTGAGCTAGCTCAAGACTTTGTTCTACTTCCCTTATGGCCTCATTGTTCTGAATAAAATATGGATTACTATTTAGATGATTGAGTTGATCAGTTAAGGAGTGTAATTTTTGATCAATGTTACCATAATGGGTAATATTCCATTTCTTGAGCTCATATTTAACATTTCTAAGACAACTGACCATTTTAAAAGAATTAGACCCTCTAGCAGTTGTTTTGTAAGCATCCCTAATCACTTGTTGACAAGTGGGATCTTTAAACCAACATTTAAAATATCTATAGGGTCTTTTACCTTGGTGCTCATTATAATTAGTAACCAAAAGGATGTGTAAATGGTCAGATCCTATTGCATCAATGTGAATTTTTTTGAATTGTTGTAATGTTGTAGCCAATGACCATTCACCAAACCCCTGTCTAGTCTAGCTTTAACATTATCAGGGCCAGATTGTTTATTAGACCATGTAAACTGAGACCCTATATATCCTAAGTCACTTAAGTCAGAACTATCAATGACTTGTTGGATGATAGGGTACTCATAGGTGGTTGGTCTAGTATTGGAAGATCTTTCATGGGGAAACATAGTAAAATTAAGGTCACCAATTAAAACCCATGGAAGACTAACAGAAGTCCCAATACTATTAATATGATTCAATTGTTCTATTTTCTCATCATGGTATATAGAACCATAAAGAAAAGTAGAGAGGAATTCAGGTTTACTTAGATCAGAGGAGATCATAGTATGGATCATCTTATCCGTAGTTTGAAGAATGTTAAAAGTGAAACCACTCTTCCATAAAAGAGCAATACCTCCAGAGAGACCCCTAGAAGGGCATATCCAAATGTTGTGATAGTTGAATCTCTTAAGGTATTGTCTCATTTTCACATAGTCATTTTTGGTTTCACATTAAAAAATAACATCAGGATTTTGACTTCTAATTTGATTCCATAAACTAGTCCTAGTATCAGAGTTGTCGAAGCCCTGGCAATTCCACGACAAAATTCTCATGCTTGAGAAAAAAGGCACTAACCAAAGTAATTACGGAAATTAAGGAGAGTAGCACAATCAGGGCAACTAGTTAAGTATCGATGGCAAAAGTAATCAACAGAACTAAGCAAATAGGAGAGCAAATAGGAGAGCAAATAGAAGACAATCAAGTAGAGATCAACATAACTAAGCAAATAGGAGAACAAATGGAAAACAATCAAGTATAAATCAACATACTAAGAAAATAGGGGAAGTACTTAAGGAGCGGGGCAGGACAGCAAGAGTTATAAGTGAAATTTAGAGTGGAAAAACAATTATCATGCAAAGAAATTCTAATTATGAAACTAAGACTACTAACAATCAAATCATAGAAATAATTACTAAAAATATAAGACATGAGAGTAAAGATAGGGTTTCGATAAAAACCCTGATTAAAAGACGTAGCGTTTCCATAGTGATTCCGTGAGGCTACTCCAGTATGTTCAGATTCTGCGCTATCAAATGCCATAGAGCGATTATCATCCATTGAATTAAGGTGGTATTCCATCATGTTTTCAGCTGGGAGATCACAATAATCTATCATTTTATCAGCTCCATTACAAGCACTTTGATAAATGGGATTGTTGTGGATGAATGAGGGATTGGTGTTATGGGTTAAGTCATTATTGTGAATGGAATTAATCTGAGAACCTGAATCTCTGGTACGCTTGTTTTTCCTCAGCTCAGCATCTTCAATTTCAAGATATATATTTCCCTCATTATTAGAGTTTGGTAACGGAGTAGTCGAAGAAGAGGCATTATTTGCACCCCTGGATGATTCCACCCCAACTTCCATTATATTAGCATCCACACTAGTTATATAGGCAGCCAGAAATCTTTTCCCCTCTTCAGTCTGACTCCGCGAAGCGTTTTCGTTTTCAGTCATAGCTTCCACCTTCTGTTCTTGTGCAAGTCTCTTGCAATTTGTATCCATATGATCCACAACCCAACATTCTTTGCAAATCTCATAAGGATGCATTTCGAAATGGTAAATGACCCATTGATTTTGGCCATTTGGAGTAACATACCACCCTCCTCTCCTGAGAGGTTCATTGAGCTTGACTTCAACATAGACAATACTTGTGACACTGCCTCTCGGTTGTCTTCTTCTTCTCTCCGGATTGACTTTTTTCCCTATATCCTTACAAATCTCAGAAGTCAAACTATCATTTAGAATTATGTTTCCAAGGTTTATCAGCTTGATGGTCCAGGTATGATGCTCAAACTTGTGTTCATTGATAGCTATGTTGGGATCGTACTGGATCAGAGATAGTAAGTATCCCATGATATCCCATGTTTTCAATCTAACTCCATTGAAAGCATTTTCCCTCTGAAACCTGAAAAGAAACAGGTTTGTACCTTTTGTGATGATTTCATACCTACGATAACTTCTCCAACGATCATTGATCTCCTTCTTCACATCTTCATGATCTAGTGGTTTCTTGAAGATTATTTTACCAAGAAGGTTGAAAGTAAAACCATCAAAATTTTCTGCAGGAGCTTCAGCAGACGCAACTATTCTTCTTATTGGTCTAAAGGGAATAGAGCCAGCGCTAGTCGTTTGCATATTAGTGTTAAGAATCATGAGTTGGTTGTTGTTTTGAGAAGACATGGTTTCACCAAAATTCTTGTTGGAGATATGGAAGCTTGCGATTATGCTTATGGTTTTAGGGTTTTGTTTATAAGCTAGATACCTTATCGGATTATGGAAATTTTTATATTGCTGGGTATAATTCTGTTTCCATATTTGTTGGGAGTTGGACGAGATATCAGGGATAATATAATTGACTATAAATTTGAATTTGAAAATGGAAGAAACTTTCCCTCTGAATGAGCTATAATCACGGCAATAGTAAATTACCGATTCAAGCGAGTTAACCGGTTTGAAAAGAAGCTTGGTTTTGATAGAACTGAGTACAAACATGATGAAGATTGGAGGCTGATGATAAGATCCTTGTTGATAATATGCTGAGGATTGGAATACCAAATTCAAAACGACTTGTTGAGTTTACACAAAAGATGATGATATCACAATAGTACCACTATTATTTGAAGGCAAACACTACTGTGACAAACAGCAGAAATCTGAACCAGTATAATCACGACTAATTTCCACCACTGGGAGCGACACAGAATCAACTATGAAAATCTGCAAAAACAGATTAAAACAACATGATATTAGAACTATAACTTAATTAGTAAGATTAGAAAAAAAACAATGAAAGATTATAAAGCAAACGTCAAAGACTTCAAAACCTTCAACAAGCGTATATGAAGTGAACCATGACTAGAATGATCGGAAAAATTAGTAAATGTAAGTGAGAGAGTTGGGTATAGCCTTCTAGGAGGGTTTCTATAAGCATTGATGATAGAATATTAATAATACTAGTATGTAACCCGTGCAACAAACCGGGTCCAATCGGAGTCGTTGGCTTGGTGTGGCGGGGCTTTGCCCCGCTCCCGTAGTACTCCTGATGCGCTACAATAATAATGATAATAATAGAATAAATATTTTAGTTTTTATTATAATTTTTTCAAAGACAATCGTACGGCCAGTAATATTAAATTTTCTCATTATAAAAGAACAAAACCAAAAAGTGCTATCTTATTATACAACCAAATATGATTTGTGCGCTTCAGTTTTTTTTTTTTTTTAACGTGTAATACCATGCAAAAACGCATTTATGCAGAAAAAAATGAAAAATAATATAACTAATAATAGTGAAATGCCATAATTGGAGCAATTAAAGCAACATCCAATCAGTTGAAACATAAAAATCAAAAAGGAGGATGTGTTCACATGATAATTCTCACGCTATCTTGAAATTTCGGCACCAAACTTTTTATAGAATCCGGACGAAAATGCGTTTGAAGTTGACGCGACGATGATATGTTAATTTTACAAAGATTTATATTCAAACTAAAGATGCACAATCTGAAACGTATAGCACTACCATCTATCGATTTGAAAATTAGTCGCTAAAACTACTATTGGTAAATTGTTGAGTTTAAACTCCCTAAATGCTTTAATTTTAAGTAGGAATATATTCATAGAAACTCTAAATTCATACCAAAAATTAGCACAACACGAGCCATACACCTCCATACATCATTCCGAATCAGCCGATGAAAATAAAGTTTCGAAATTTAGATTCGAATACATTGTTGTTTAGGTTATTAGTACAGAGAGATAGTATAAGAATTACTAAATGAAACTCTCACATCATCAAATAAGAACTACCAGGTGAATTGTATGATGATCACGTGTACTATATGGTATGGGTTAGAGTTGAGTATCCTTGTATTTTAGGTAGATAATTAAACTAATTTTCATTGAGTTAGCCTATGGTTCCCCTAGATAGTTCGAGCACTAAATCAACTGGTATCTTAGAAATCAGATTTGGATAAAAACTCGAACCAACTATCAAAGAGTGAACGTACAAATGGATCAAAAATAAGCCAAGTTTTATTATTCAAATCCCACCCTAAAACAACTGAGAAATTGGAAGTCATCTTGTAATTCACTATGCAATGTGATACAGTACTGAGTAACTGTTGATCCGAACTTCAGAATTTTCCTTACCAAAATTATAAAATAAGTTAATCAAATTAGAGAACTTACAAATCCAACTGGACCAGTAAGACTGATTTTCAAGCAACCGGAAGGGATGTGATTCGATGGTAGTATGGTACAATGTACAATGAAACCCGCCTCTGTATTTAATATTATTCCATGTCATTTCCCTCAAAGTATATCATCCACATTTACTAAACTTGTCGCAACCATTTTTTTTATGCAGTACTGCAAAAATGACCTACATGGTGTGGTCCTTGCTAATCGTATAGGTCGTCTTCTACATCAGTTGCATAAGTTACAAATAGGTCAGCACCAGTGTTGTCTGATGCCGCCGCTGCTTCTCCAGATGACATATTATCAAACCAAAACACACTTCTGAAGCCTATCAACTGATGCAAAGTCTGTGAAAAATGTGTGGTACTTGTGTATGACTCCATTACTCACATTCCTACTTGCGTGATTCGAGTTTCCATAATTTTCTCCACATGTGATATCCTAATGCAGGCCTTCAGATTAGCTGCAAATAAAATGGCATATATAACAGATGATTTTCTATAGTTTTTCGTGATAATTGTCGATTGGAGTGGCGGGGCGAAGCCCCTCCCCGTCGAGGCGCATCAAAATATCTTTTAAAAAAATCTTGATGAGTATGATCATTTTTAATGGATATGAAAATCCGATACTTTTTGATAATCAATATAAAGATTTTCTTTTTACCAGTGAGAGTTGTTGATTGGCGAAGTCCCGCACCTATTATCCAGATGCATTAGAAACAACTACAAATGAATTGTTGATTATTCCGATTATTTTTAATGGATAGATAAATTACCCTTTCGTAATCAAAACATCTTTTAGCAATTAAACTATGCTATATGTATAATTTGAAAAGGTTCTCACGTTGCAAAAGTAAGAATGAAATTTAATAAGAATGAAATTTAATTTTACCCACCAAAGAGTTGTGTGTTAGAAATACTTAAATCTATGGAATATCAATTCTAAATATGTGTACTCTATACACCCTTGATGATGGCAAATAAAAGCATCAACCAAATATTTGCATATTATTATAACCAAAATTGTAGATAATCTGGAAATGAGTTTCAAATGTTGCTGGTTGACCAATCACCAACCTATTAACCACCGTTCATATCAGGCATGAGAATTACAAATGACCAAATTTCTCATAATTTGCCGGGGTCTACATGAGAAACAAAAAGCAAGTTAAAATTAGAAGTTTCCTAATATAATTGAGGCATAATTGCTATTTAATAAATTAATTTTTCTTGTTCCGCATTTTTGCTTAATGATGAAGAAATAAAAGTTGGTGAGGACTAATTTCTTACCTATTTGAAATTTTAATTAAATCATAGGTCTTGTCCTTCTTAGCATAAAACTATGAAGCAACATCCATCCCTAATTACAACCTGCACAAAATCAAAGAAGTTAGCTACAAAGAATACAGTGACATGCAAAAATGATCAAGAATGATGGCGCATGAGAATGAGTAAAGTTCTCAAATATTTCAGATGTAGATTGTCGGTATACTCCGCCTGTTTGTAGTTTTATATAATTTCATATATGTTTGACAAACACATACATCCAAAAAAAAAAAAAAAAAAAAAAAAAAAAAAAAAAAAATAAGAGGAAAAACAAAGATAGGACTTTCACTATCTTGTAGACGTGTCTCCTGGAATCACAACATATTAATCCCCCTTCGAACAACTCTTCTTTCTCATCCCATTCGTGCTCATTTACAACAGCGAAGGAAAACGTTAGTATGGCTCACAAAAAATTTGGTAGCATGGTTTCCAACTATCCCAATGTATACACAGCTACCAACAACTGTTCCTCTGAGAAATAAATTCCAGTAACCTACAAACTGCAAATAAAATAATAATTGCACAAAAAAATTAACAATCAAATATCATCTATTATTGCACTATCATCAGCATCTTTCACATTGTTATTAGGTAGCATTCAAATAAATTAGAGACCCTTAAAAAGAATTAGAGAGTAAAATTTAATTTTATAACCTTCTATTGTGAACCAGTCTTATCAGAGAGAATAAAAGTTAACTAATTCTCACCTCCCGCAACAGATATCCGAAGCAGTCCTTTCAGTGTGCCTTAAATTTTGATGATGGCTCACAAATGTGGGACAACAATTATTTTTATGTAGTCACTAAGAATTATTTTATTTTTTGCTAGGCAGTCACTAAAAATTATTGATTCCTTAAAACGGTAACGAAAATGAGAATGAGCTTCGAAATTGAGATCGATTAAAAAGCTTACTTAAAATATCAGCTTCTCTTTCACATGATATCAAGTCCTAGCCTACACAACTTAATTGGGTTAGCCCATTACCACATCCATCATGTTTGTTTTTTAGAAGCATCCCGTTTGCCATCACTAATTCTTTCACCGGGCTGGCATCAGGTTTAGCGTGCCAACATTGCCAGGATCTGATCCCGATTTAGAGGAAACTTAATCTCCATCTTTCTCAGTTGGTCCTTCTGGCATCCCTTTAGCACCTCCAGAAGCGGGCTTACTTAATACCTTAAGGGGAGTTATTCTTGGATTGCTTATGAACAATAAAAGGTCTTATAGTATTGATTGTGTGCAATGTTGGCAGAGACTATAAGGTACATGTCATTTTCACTCGTATGAAATTTTAAATTTCATTTCTTATTCCTTTTCTTGTTATTTTGTAGGTACCGAATAAGGGGGCTGAGGACTAATCTGAGAAGCATGACCTTTTCATTTTACTCTTATGAAATTTTTATACTCATTTTTCTCCGCCTTTTCATTTTTTTCTTCCTCATTGGGATGACCTTGTTCTTACTTTAACTCGACTTTCCAGGCCTGGAAAAAGCATTACCATGCGTTGGATGTGACATTGTGTGTTCATTTTGTGTAATACCACGTTTGACTTACATTTTTCTCTGAAATTTTATGTACTTGTTGAGCATCCAGCTGATCCACGAATACCCAGCTATACAAAGGCTAATTGTACCTGTAATGTTACTTTGAATCAAAAGACGCTGCTACAAAAAACCAATTTTTACGTACAAATTAAAGCAATGCAAAAAAATGTTATCACCTAAATAATCCTTCACATATCCGGTAATTATCACCGGATTCACCACTATCGGTACATTCTCAGAGTTCTCTGGCATTCCATCCTTGATTTTATATGTACCAATTCACCCTATAGAGATTATCTTCATTCTTGACAATCATTCTTACTACGGGAGTAAGTCTAATAAACTGAAGTCATCATTAAATCTCGCCATATTTTTTTCTGTCATTTTACATCTTGGATACTTCACGGAGCGTTCTGCATTTTCTCCTCTGTCCGGTTTATATTTTTCTACACACTTAGTTCTGTTGGGGGCATATATTTCGTACCGGAAAAACTTTTTGTTAATCCCAAGATATACATGTCCAACTTTTTGTTAGTCATCATGAATTATAAGATAATCTCGTGTAGTGTAGGGCGACAATTGTCATGAATAATCATATCCATCAAAGAACGATCATGTGCGTTTAGAGAAAATATATATTGACTGTACATATATACTTGTATACACATGTACCGTGATTAATAAGATGATTCCGGGCATTGTTGGTGAGAGCTGATTTGGAATGTAAGTACTCTCCCTTTCTTGTATCTTGGTCACGATGATGCACTAATAAATGAGGAGTTACCGGTTATACAAATATTGGGAGAGACTGGTGACCGGTATTTTGGCACGGATGAATTATTGAGTGAGATGTACCTCTAGGTGCTTAAAATTTGAAAATGGATTATTGGGAGAGATTAAATGACATTTGTGTCTCAATCTTTTTTTTTTTAATCAGAAAATGAAAACATATTAAGTTGTAAATGCAAGTGGAATAGGATAAATGACATGCATACACCCTTGGAGTAATTTTTGGAGTTGCATTAGATTTATATTAGCAACCAACTGGATGCCTTTTGTTTCATGTACTATAGTGTATTTTATCATTGGTATGAGAATTATATATTTATATATTCGTCATTTTACAATTTGTGACGATCTGGTCAATTATTACAGAGGGTTCTTCCTTTTACCAACCAGCTTTTAAACTTTTCTATGAACTCGATGATGTAATCAACCTAGAAACCTGAACCTCATATGGATCATGGAAGGTTAATCGTAATGAGCACCGTCAGTCTGTATCGAACTCGTATAAACAGGTACCCATTATAATTAACCTTCAAGCAAGAAGACAATGGCCCTCTTGGTGCCAAATAACAGCATTACAGAGGAGCATAAGTATACCAGCTAAGCCTGACAAACGTTGATCTTGGCATCAACTAAGCCTGGTGAAAATGCATCCCAATCCTGGCAATCGACATCAAGGACTGCATTTAGGTCTGCAACAACATACGATATAGTTATTTTAGACAGAAGACTAAAATGAACCAAAATCTAATCAGTTCTTTGAAGTCACAAATCAACACTATAAGTGTACGACTTCTGAGATGCAGTATGACGCGATATCGTTCAGTGTTGCTACATGGTTTCATATTAATCTAATTGCTTTGGCATCAAAAGAAGTTATCGCAAGTAATGCCCCAGAACCCTGAATGTCAAACAAAGTCTCAAGTTATAAACAAAATTTAAAAAAAAACAAAAAAACAATAGATATATCAAAGCCGGCCAATAATAACATATAAGCCTGGAATAGTGTATACAACATCAAGGATTTTGACACTCAAATTCCATTTAAGAACATCCTTGCATCTTATAAAACCAAAGACGAAAATATAATTAGTTATTTGTCGACATTGCTATTGTTGTTAGGTTCTTTCTCATTAAGAAAAACGTGATAGTCCTACCGCATGCAATAGATTCTACAATGGTACAAAAATGTTTGAATCTAGGTAAGCAAGAATGCATCTTTCATACAACCCAAAATGATAGAGAAATCAATCAGAATAATAGAAAGCTCATATTAGTTAACCACTGATATTAATAGTTGATAAAGTAAATGATTACCTCCTATAAAAACCTTTGAATGCAACCGAGTGTTCCAAGGAATGCAGCTGAGCGTTCCAAGGAAATGCCATGGAATTACATAAGATAACAGTGATGATGGTGTTTCTTTCGATACCTTAATCCAAGCGGTTACTAATCTCTACAAATCAAAAAATGGCAATCGTTAACAAAACCATTTTAGTCAAACTAAATATATAAGTGACACAGAATATCTGCAACATCAATCAATCAATCTCCCCTTTACTGAGCAAAATCTATCCGGAAAAAAATAAAATCACGGTGTGCGTTGTGCAACGAAAATACAAAGAAAAAACCTTTAAAAAAAAGAACCACCAAAATTTTGCATTATACACGACCTGAACCCCACAAAAAAAAATTGATCTCGGTAACCTTTAGCACAATCTGCTCGCTTCCACACCACCAGTACGTACCATCTATCACACACAACTGCACCAGTTCAAAGGAAAGCGCTACAGACGTTCCACCGTTGACATAACCTTCGGAGCAGCCATCAATCATCTTGAATTGATCTCTGGTGGAGCTTCTTCGCTCCCCAAGCCTTGATGCGTCATATTATATATCAGACAACATGCTGAAGTCAGGAAGCATAATAGAGGCACAATGATCAGTCAATGGTCGCTTTAAAATGCCTATAATTCGATGCAAATCCATGAAAGCTGTTAATCATAAAAAGAAGCAAGACTGGTCCTTAACAGTTGGACTCATATAGATGATGTAATTGGATAGTACTGCGTATAAGATAAGATAGTATGATGCCCTTTTCTTTTCTTTTTTACCGCATAACAACTCAAAATGAAAATAATTAAACATTCACTGATACATGCAGTAAATATTTTGGACCTAGAAACCAAGAAAGTATAATTTTTTTATCAGGAGCAAAGCACTCCACTTTGGCATGTAATTACCCCAGTAGTACAAACATATGACGTGGGAGATGAGTTTGAACATCCACATGGAAAGATGAGGATGTTACATCAAAATTTATAGCATAATGACACCCATCTTTGTCATAGTAAGAATTTGTCTTAGATGATTCAAGTAGAACACTGAATTTGTTGTTTTGAACATCATGTTGACGATGCATCTTGTCATCACCAAACAAAGAAAAAGTTACATGGAGTGGTATGTCTATCAGTAGCAAAGCACTCCACTTTGGCATGTAATTACCCCAGTAGTACAAACATATGACGTGGGAGATGAGTTTCAACATCCATATGGTAAGATGAGGATGTTACATCAAAATTTATAACATAATGACACCCATCCTTATCATAATAAGAATTTGTCTTAGATGATTCAAGTAGAACACTGAATTTGAGTTTGAACATCCATATGGTAAGATGAGGATGTTACATCAAAATTTATAACATAATGACACCCATCCTTATCATAGTAAGAATTTGTCTTAGATGATTCAAGTAGAACACTGAATTTGTTGTTTTGAACATCATGTTGACGATGCATCTTGGCATCACCAAACAAAGAAAAAGTTACATGGAGTGGTATGTCAGATATTTGAAAAAACCATGAAAGATGAAATCATTCGGAAACGTACCTTATAATTTAGCTAGAGGATGTATTTCAAGTGCTTCTAAGGATCACAGCTCCAATTCAACCTCTGATGTCCCTAAATACAACAAACCCTAAACTTGCCTCCTCTTGTCTTCCCACCTGCTCTGACAACCCCAACCTATAAAAATTGGTTCCAGTTAACTAATGATATGATAATAACGAAAATATGAACATATTAGCATTAGAGATTACAGATACATATGAGAAGGTAAGAAAAGCAATAAGATTTTTGTAAGGTTAAAAAGAGAAAAAGGAAGAAGAGGAGAAGAAAAGATTAGGGTTAGCTTTCTCAATCGGGAAAAAAATACGTAATGGAAACACAATTATCGGAGGAAACTAAATACATATTACTATTAAGGTTAAGAAACATAGTTATTTTTCTTATCCAATGCGAATGAATTCGTAGAAGACTTGTAAGTACAAATCTCTTGTTTAATCCCCACATATAGAAGTATGTATTAACAGAAAATGCATCAACACACCCACAGTTAACATTGGTTTCTTTGCTATCTCTTCCTACTTGAAGTAACTTATCGTGCATAGTTTCCTGCTATATCTGCTTACCGACTGTAAAATATGTTCAACTATATTCCTCACTGGGATAACTACTTCAACTCCATGTATTGCAAGTACTCTTGCAGTCTCAGCGCCGATACATTTGATGGTTTTGCCATCAATATGATAAGAATTGGATGATATCAAAAGTCATATTAAACACCACTGAAAATAAAGCTAGTTAAGAAATGTAAAAGCCATGAATCACATCAGAATTCTTGTTTTAATGAGAATTACTTAACAAAACTGAATATCTCTCGTAAAATCCCATTAATTAATTTTCAGTCTTTATAAGACATCCTCAATTATGGTAAACAAAAACTGTTAAAGGATTTCAGTTTCACAATCGACAATCAAAAGCCATCAACCTTTGACAAAAAAATTTGATGCGATCGGTCTAATAATCTTATTTATCCCAGAAAGGAACAACACCAGTTTAAAGGAAAGTTTTAGTCTATTTGCACCCTGCAAAATAACAACAACAAGAGTTGTTACCGATTCTTATTTTCAAGTTCTGTTCACCTAATAAAAAAAAAATTAAATACCTTGGCTCCTTGTTGTTCTGAATTGCTATATATTCAAGAAAAAACAATAGTGCCATGAGAACAAAAAGTAATAAGCACTACATTACCAATTGGTGGTGAAAAAATAAGGCTGCAAGATGCGATGTTCTAATATGAGAAAAAGCACAACAAATATACACCATTTTGGTACTTGGCACATCCAATAAAGCCTTTTCAGACACCACAAAACTGGAACTTTTCTAAAATCGTAAAACAAATACTGATGATTGTCTATAAGTACTAAAGAACAAAAATTAGATTATGCCAAAAAAAAAAAAAAAAAAAAAAACAGAGAAAATACATAAACTTACCAATCAGATAGTACCTAATCTTCGGATTTACCTATTATCACATGTAACATCGATGAAAATGAGTAATACAGGAAATCAATAACATATGAGAACATACATTCAAACACAAATCAGAAAAAAATGGTTAAACCTACAAATCAACATAGATCATTAACATCAACAACACAGAAATCATGCAAAACAAACCAAGCCAAACCAAACGATATAAACAACCTAAATATCTAAGCATTAATCTTAAACCCGAGATGCAATATATGGTTTAGAACCCAAAAGAAAAACCCTAAATTAATTTTGTACCTGAAAAAAATACAGATTATACAAAAATCATAGAAGAGAGAAGCGATTGGGAAACAACGGGATTTGGCTTTTCCTCAAATACTTTATAGTTCATATACACGAACGGCAAAGGAAAGTTTGGTATTTGAGAAATACTTGTCACATATAATTAACCATTCACAGATTCTGCTACCTTATTAAACGTACGTACTTACAATTGCTACCATCAACCATTGATTAGAATCGACAAAACTTAGACTCCACGAAATTTCCAACCTTTTCCATTAACTGCCGATAAAAAAATCACTCGTTTGCTAAATTTTGCATTAACTGCTGATGAAAGAATCACAAATATGTCTGCCAAAACATATTTTAGAAAGTTTTCAGATTTTTCAACTAAACTATAGTAATGAAAATATTTGAAGGTATCTCGATTTTCAAATCTAGAGAAAAAAAAAGGATTCCAATATTATCTGTTTATCAGTGTACATGAATTAGATCAGAAAAGTTTAAAGATTTTATATAAGGAAAATTACACATAAACCTTCTAAATATAGTTCTTAAATATTTTTTTTTTTTTTTTTTAAATACGGAAATTCACAGATTTTTTCCCAATAATTTTTTTTTTCTATATAGACATTCACGTTTTGTTTTTGTTTTTTTCAACAGCTAATCTAAAGGTTCAGATTTTATTAAAATCATGTAAACGCGTAAGAATCTACTAAGCTATCACTCGGTTTGGAGTGTCAGATCGAGCCAATTCTATTAAAAATTAACGTCCACAAAATGTAGGGAGTATAACTTGCTTTTCAGCCAATCAGGAGTGAGGGTTTTGTTCAGGAGGTTACCGCAACTCTCGACGTGGAGCGAGAGATGGCATGGGGTTTTAAGGTTGTTTATAAAGTCAAAAAGGAAATTGAGTGTCTTTTCGCAACTTGAAAGGTCATTAAAAAATCGAAAGTAGGCATTCCTCGATTTGTGGAAGTGTTAAAAGTATCAAATCTTTAATATATTACGTAATTATGAAAGAGATTGCATGACAACTGATATAATTAGCCTCTCTGCAATGTTCAAGTGTGTTTCTCTCCTTTGTAAGTAATAATTTTATGCGGGAACCGCATTAGTTTTTTTTTTTTAGTTTTCTTTTTTGTTCTTTTGGAAGCATCGTATTAGGGTTTATACATACACTATTCAAAAAGTTTAAGGCCTATCTAAAATCATTTGTAGTTTGTGAAATATGCACACCGGATACAGTGACAGGACATGGTGCACAAATGGAAACGCGACAATTTCTAATAAAAACTAAGTGACCGAGCGGACACTTCAAAAAACAAATGATATACTATAATAATCCAGTGTAATTTTAATGCGAATTGGCGGAGACACAAAATAGAGGTTACAAATCACCTAAGACTATAAAAAATGGCTGCAGCATCGACCAATCCTCAAGAAGGCTTTCCACGGCATATGTCTTTTATCCGGCCGTATGATCCAATATATACAGGTGAGTCATCGGTAACCATGAGGAATAATGATGGGTCTCTCATGATTAGGTGCATCTTAAGCTTCTTTTGTACCAAATATTCAAGAAGACTCAGGGTACTACCATCCTTTCTCAACATCCCCATCAAATGAGGACAACATATCACGATCATAGTTATGCTTATGACACTGGAGAACCAAGTCATCAAGCAAACGATTATCTGGGGGATGATCCATTTATATCAATCAACCCAAGTTCATATCCTGGATTTCCGAATGTATAGTGTAAAACTTCAAACAACCTAACAACATTATTTGGTTTGAATATTTAGAAGGCAACAACTTTTACTTTTTAGCGGATAGCTTTTCAATTCGTTATATTTCAAACAACCAACAACTATTTTTTGAATAACGAGTACTTTTGATGTTTAACGAATAATTTTTAATTCGAGATACTTTGTTAATTACTATATATAAGAAATCACTCAATAAATGAAATTGTCCAAATATTTTATTTCATTTGTTAAAAAATAAATAAATAAGATATTGGTCTTGTGAAAGCATGGATAAATAATGGTTACAACTGATCCAGTTTCTCCAGATCAACCCCCAACGGTTTTTGGATCAATATTTTTGAAATCTTCAAGATGATAATCGGTAATGAAAGGGGTAATACTAAACAAAATCTTCAAAAAATGGTCAATTGCATTAACAGGGAGGTGAAAAAAAAAATCGCGATTCAAGTTGAAGCTTACATTAACAATCATGGGGTCGCGTATGAAGAGCGGGTGAGTATCTCAAAAAATCAGATGATTAATGTTTTAGTTAGAAATTTCAGCTATACATATCTAACTTATATTTCCTTAAATTTTTCAAAAAATGCAGCTTGGTAATTAGAATATCATGAAAAGACAGAAAATGAATTTAAGCATGATGAATGCTATCAACGGTTGAAATCAATCCTTGCACAGTGTAATCCAGACGAATAACTATGTTTGAACGTAATATGTTTTCTTTATGTATGCTTATGGTGTTAATTAAAAGGTGTTAAAGTCCAATCAAATCACCTGGTTCTTAATTCTAAACCATATATCATTGTCGGCTTCATCTTCGGGAGGATCAAGGAGTGTACACTTCGGGTAAAGCTTCAGAAATGCGTCCTAAATGATTAGGTAGCATTCATCAAATTTGAAATCTCTACAGGTTTCCTGAAAGTAATATTTTCTTCTAAGTTCCTCCTACACAAAACAAAAACATGAACAAGTTTTGATTAGTTTGAAGAGCAATAATTTAAGAGCAGGTAAAGAAAATTAAGAACAACTACATCTAGTTCAACTGTCATTTCTAGACTTCTTGTCACATGAATTTGTTTTTGGATACCAATATATACTCGCACTGCCTTTTTAATATAAGCAATTATTCCTTGTACGATCGCAGTAGTTCTTTAATGTACATTAACAAACTATTGAGTATAATTGTTGTACACTCGCTCCTAAAAGGTAACAACCAAAACTTGGTGGTGTCAGTGACACCACGTTGAACTGCCACATTAATCCAATCTCCGGTGATTGCTACATCTTGTTTTTGTGAACACAAAGCCATACTTATAAAGACATATTGTCGGAAACCTTGAGAGGAGATAGAATTTATAATACACTGCTTTTAATATATCGGTTACCAAAAACTCTTTGGAGAGCCTTTGTGTTACATGATCACATGTTAAAAAAAAACTGAATTTAAATTTGATGATAATTAAAATTGAATTAAATTGCAAAGTACACAACAAACAAGTAGATTGGAATTCTTGATTTTAAACCTATCTCACTTTTGCTTGAATCATGGTTACACTTAGCATGTGATAAGCCTTTTAATCCCCATGGTGACTTTAGTTGACGAGTTTAATCTCGTGGGCGTTTAAAGAAGACTTACCCACAAAATCTAGGCAACCAGTTATATATATATTAGTTGTCTGCCCCATCTTACGGAGGATCACTTGGTCTAATTTCTGGGTTGATCTATGGAAAGTTAGACTTAAGCACTAGGTAGCATTTATAAAACTGAAATGTTATACATGCATCCAAAGAGTAGATAAATTTGGCCATTTCTTCTTATATAAAAAACATAAGATATATTTTAGTGTTTAATAGGAAGAAGCTATTCAAAAAATGTTAAGTAATTATCATGACTTACAAAATCCCCAACTGTCATTTGAGGAAGGGCGTAACCATGATACCTTTTTTGGGTTTCAACGTACTTTTTTACTACCACAGGAATTCCATAATGCATAACTTGTATATGTTTCCTGGTCCTTCGATGACTATTGGAAAATTATTGTACAAAATTGTCAAACACAAGCGTCTAAACGTCAATTGCAGGAAGTTGGTGGTGTGATAAATTAGGCATAAGTGCATGCTCTCATAAGGTATGGTTATTTGATAGACGCATTTATGTGTCTATTTTCATCTCTATTGTGTATATTGTTAGTACCCATTTTTGTACTTATTTTGGTATTTTATCTCTTTGTAGGTGTTTTTGGAGAAATAAGCTTTTGCGGCGAAATTGGCTCGAAAAGTTGATAAATGCAACCCAAGGGACGAGTGTTATGCGGACTCCAGCAACGGATAAGGGGCGACCACTGGATAAGGGGTAACCTTTCCCATTCACTTTCAAATTCTGTTTTTGGCGGAAACCAAAACCAAAATAGAAAACATGTTTCTGGCAGTTTTGGTGGTAGTGATTTGGAGGAGTTTGAGGTCGACTAAACCTCTGATTTTCATAGGATAGATTCCTTATGGGTCTAGGAATCTAATATGGGTGTTGAAATCAATTAAAATGGGCTCAATCGACGGATTTTTATCTCAACAGCAAAATATGGAAAGTCACGTGTATGACCTATTTTAGGAAATTTTAGAGAGATTAAAGTGCTATAAACCTTCCCAAAGATTGGTATCTATCTAAGGAAGAGTTTTGAATCAAAAGGAAAGCTCAGAAACGCGTATAAATTCTAAAACAAGAAATTGCCGCAACTTTGCCGTGAAGAGAAAGGAAGAGATTTTGGAGAGATTTAATCGCTCTTTTTGATATAAATAGATTGGTTGGGTCATGATTGCAATATGTTCTTCTATAGAATACATAGTTATAACTAAATTATTCTCAGAAATATTAAAGATGAAAAGAAATTTTTAGAGAAGATACAAAGGATAAATGTCTAGATTTTGAAGTGTTTCATTATTTTTTTGGAGAAGAGTAACACAACCTATAAGACTTTGGTCGAAAGTAGTCATTGGAGAAATAATTGAGCTTGAGCGTTAAAAATTGAATATCATCGGAACTCGAGTTCTAAAGGAACAACAAATATAGATGTTGGTATTACTTAGAAAATGAAACTAACAACATTTTGAGTATTTTGGGATTGCCTTGATAATATATTTGGGGCATTACTAGGGTATTGGCTAGACAAAGGAATAATCATCTTGTCCGTATCTTGATCCTCTACATTTCTAATGTCTTTAAGCATCTCAAATTCTTCCTAGCGACCGAAAGATTTGTTAAATTCCTTGAGATATTCGGTTCGCGCCGTTATAACCTACATTAATGTAAACGAAGCATGAGATATAGAGAAATAGAAATATAGACAACAAAATAATATAACTGAGTGTTGTGACATGTATAGATAACAAACCTGACTATAATCCAAGTTCTAATTGTTTGCGTCAACGGTTGCAAGACATCTAAAAATTTATCCACTTTTGTCTAAATCTACTTCGGACTTCAGTTACAATACAATTATATGGATTTCCACCACAAGCTTGTACAAATCTTTCAAGCATATTTATATCCACAGAATAAGTTTCGTGTTTCTCTATAACACAAAACGTAATAATAAGATGATTGTCTTCCGTAATACATTATTTCTTTCTCGATTTCGAAGTTTTAGGTTGCGACATTTGTTTATATAAAAGAGATAGACAAGAAAAATGGAAGAAAATTTTAAGATGAGAAGATAAATTTGAAAAGATTTGAGTGGAAAAATCAAGTTGTAGGAAGATGATTTAGAGTGATTTGAGAAGAAAAAGTAGTTTCTATACATAACAATTTTTGCCATTTTTTTAAAAAAAAAAATACTCGTTGGGATCCGACGGTGCAGAAGATAAAGGTGTTAAGAATAATGGATACTTATAATCGGGTGTGAGAGTGGGTGCAACAAAAAAAAAGTTAAGCAAATATTAATGCTAATATGGAAAACTAAGTTTATGTTCATCAGTTTTGGCCAGGCATCGCTTTACTATAATGAGCAACAAATGTGTTCCCCTCTATGGCCAAGCCAGACAAATTTACCACAATTGAGCTAAGTGATGCTCCATAGTGGTTGAATGTCGCTAGAATGTGGCTATATCTATTAAGCACTATCATAGTGATTGGCCTAAGAGTAAGCACTATCATTTCCTTAGTTAGTATTTCTTGGATACAAACTAGCAATCAGCATATATATAACGGTAGCAAAGTTTGCTAGATTTCAGTAGTTAGCTAAGTCACAGCTTACAAGAACTACACATTATAGTGCTGATAATTCATGGCTTGGCTCGTCAAAATAAGGCTTTCGCCTAATATAGAATATGAAAAAGAAAAAATACAGAACAACAAATTGTTACCTTTATAATAAGTTAATGATTAGGTTATACAGAGGAATAATTAATCATTGTTTCTAAAACCAAACTGGACGTCGGCCCAATAAAATCACTGGGTTGGGTCAATCAGGTTCAATCAGTGGTTCAACCAATGGGTTGATGGGTTTAATTTTGAATGATATTTTGGGGATTACCCAAAAAAGGTGGGGGACTACTTTGTTATATGAATGTCCACTCTATACTTATAAGGGGTGTTCTAAAGTGTGGAAATGACTAACCTACCCTTAACCTAATTTAATTTAAAACCAACCTAATAATCACCTATATATATATAACCACCACCTCCTCCCACCACCGCCGCCCACCACCACCGCCCATCACCTACCACCTCCAATTACCACCACCACCTCCATGTATATAGCTTAATTTAAATCATTAACGAAGATATTCTCACAAACCCATTACTTGTCATTCGTTTTTGGTTGAAGAAATGAGAAGTAATCATCAAAATGAGTTGAAAATGAAAGTTGCAGAGAGAAGTTCGGCTAAGAATTATGTGAAACAGTTTGTCGAACTAGCCGAACTCAGCTTTAATGGAGTTTTTCCTTTCAGAAAAAAGTTCGGTTACCTCGCAAAAAAAAATTCCCAGTCTAACTTTTAGTTCGGTTACTTTGCAACTTTTTTTCGTTTTTTTCCTAGCCGAATTTTTAGTTCGGTTTTGTCGCAATTTTTTTCTACTAACCGAACTTTTTTCTGAAAACCTATATATTGAGTTCGGTTACGTCGAGAAAAAAATTCCCAGCCGAACTTTTAGTTCGGTTACGTCGCAACTTTTTTTTTCCTAGCCGAACTTTTCTCTGAAAGCAAAAACTCCATTAAAGCTGAGTTCGGCTACCTGTGTCTTCAAAACCATTAGCCGAACTACACTTGCAGATGAGTTCGGCTACCTGTTCTTCAGATGTCGTAGCCGAACTTCATTTCCATGGTCGAAATCAGTTTATAAATTTCTCATTTTTTCGAAAGTTTTTGTCAATTCAAGCAACATTAACTAAATTTGAAGTATACCTAAGTACCCAAAACCCTCATTTCGAAATCAACCATCTTAAAAAAAAAAAAAAAAACCCTTCTTCTCAAAAATTATTCTTGTAAAAACACTCAGCTAATTAATCTAACCTCACTAATCAATCATTACACTAACACTAATTAATCATTACACTAACTAATTTAATAACCAAGGGCAAGTTTGGTATTAGAGAAAAACTAAGTTAAGGGGTGACTCAAATTTACTTCAAATATCCACCCCAAAATAGAAGAGTAGTCCCCCACCTTTTTTGAGTAGTCCTCAAAACATCATTCTTAATTTTTGAGTAAATATAATGCGGTCCGCGAGTTATAACCCCAAAAGTGTCACTATCCATCCACAAAAAACCCATCAAAACAAAAGTAACACAAAAACCTGATAGACGCATTTATGTGTCTATTTTCATCTCTTTTGTGTATACTTTTAGTACCCATTTCTGTACTAATTTTGGTATTTTATCCCTTTGTAGGTGTTTTTGAAGGAATAGGCTTTTGCGGCAAAATTGGCTCGAAAAGTTGTTAAAGGTACCTGGGAGGACATTTGCTATTCGGACTCTCATTTTGGATAAGGGGTAATCCATTTCCAAGCAGCTGCTAAGCACAGACCGGGACTGGATAGGGGGAGGTCACATTTTCAAAAACAGAAACTGGCGGGAAAAAATTCGTTTTACAGCAGAATTTTAGGGTGGATTGTGGACGACTTTTAAGGAGATTCAAGGGCTGGTTTTCGTTGGGATAACCCTGTTAAGGATAGACAGGCTTGGTATGAGCTGTAGAATCGATAAAACAGGGATAAAGATCAAGTTTTTACGAAACAGAGAGTTGCATATATTCTCGGATATTTTGGTTGATAACTGGGAGTACCGGAGGATGTTACGTGATGTATTGAGTCCTTATTCAGTCTACTGGAGAGTTTGAAAACCAAGTTGACGCGTAGAGAAGATTAAACAGGGAAGAAAAATCCCGTAACTTGAGGGGGGAAAACCCGAGAATATTTGTGGATTAACTCGAGAGATTTTGGATCTGTTGGCTATATATAGGTTGATTCGAGTCATAAAAGGGGTGACGAACATTTTGGGAGAGTTTGGAGAAGTTTAGAGCCTTAGAGAAGCGAAAAAAAATCAACTGGAGTCGAGTACAGAAACTTTTCTGCTGCTGCGAAGAAGAAGAACACGAAGAACATAAGACCCTCGGAGTCAGTTGCAGAGGCAGACTTATTTTCAATGACAACGAGTTACGGTCGCATCTTCCTGCAGTCACCGAAGCCCTTCAGCAATAATTCCGACTTCTGTTTTAGACCTTTAGCAACTACAGAATCCGCTGCTTTAACACTTTTCACTCTTTTAATCAATTTTTGAACCATAAACATGTATTTTGAGAACATGATTAATATGAGGAGCTAAACCCTTTAGCCGAGGCGACGGAGGAAGCCATTGTTTCATGAAAAGTGGTATAATTCTATTTTAATTAATTTTTGCAATTTTTTATATGATTATTTGCATAGAACGAATATAGAAAAATTGATTTTTATTGAGTAGTTGTGAGTTGTTTTGATGGAACATGCTAGGTTTTAAAACTTTTGATGTTTCATGCTTTGTGATTACAACTACTACTTCAAAAATCTATTAGAGGCAAATATTAGAATCACTTTAAAGAAGAATATTGCATGAATATTGATTAGAGTTTATCAATTAATTGGTCAATGGTGGAATCCAGAGTCTCGGTATTTTCTTATTATTATTGAAACAACTTTATTTAATTTTCGAAAATCCTTCACAAGCCCGAGTTGAACGAACTCTACTTATCACTTTTTACAACAACTTAAAATTCACATCAAAACCCCATCAAAACAAAAGTAGCATAAAAACCCCAAAAAATTTGATGAAACCAATTTTGAAATTTGGGTTTTTTGTATCAGTTTTTAAAAATTTGGTGTTTTTTTATCAATTTTGTCTAAGATGGAGTTTTAATGGATCCCAACATTTGAATGGGGTTTTTGTACCACAAGTTTGGCCACCTTGGGTTTTTATGACTAGTTCTGAAATATATAAATGATTAAATACATAAAATATATTTTCTCAAGTGAAACTTTTATAAAGATTGGGTTTTTGTAAATATGATTCCTCTTTTGAGGTTGATTTCTTTAAATTTCACTTATTATGCGCGTTTGAATGGAATAATATGATGAAAAATGAGTATACATTAGTGAAGAGATATTGAAATTATATTAAATCTAAAAATATCAAGTGTAATGACACGCAACGGCAGTTGCCAGAGTGGTTAAATACTTCATTGAAGGGGCAAATGTTCGAGCCTTTTGGAAAGTAAAACTTTTTTGTGAAATTAACCTTAGGGTATGGTATTGGGTTGAACCTGTATAAAAACAGATTGGGTCGTATGGGTAGCGGTTTAAACGGCCAGGTCATCTGATTTTGAAAAAATAAAGCGTTTTTAAAGTAATTTGCTGGGTCAATATTGAACGAACCCGGAAATATGACTGGGTCACCGGTTCTCTAGTATAACCGGCCGGTCTGGGATGGGTTTCAAAACACTGGAATTAATCAAACAGTGACATCGGCTTTATTTAATATCAACTGTTAAAATTAGAATGAAAATTTATTCTTTAAGCTTGATGTTTATCTCCTAATGGTTCTTTTGAATGTGCTTGTGTTGGCAACAAGTGGTTCTTGAATCTGCTCAATCGGTATCCTATTACTCGAAAATTAAACTTTGCAAAGCGCCTACACCTAATATCTTAAGCTGCTCTCCCCATTTTCTCGTGACCTATCATGCAAAAGGAACACCGTTCGAGCCATATCTGCTTCTTCGACTATTGTTCGAATCAGATTTCAAGTTCTTTATTGCACTTCCTAAATAGGGTTCTTTTCACCTTTCACTCACGGTACTTGTCCGTTGTCGGTCATTGTCAAATACTTAGGCGTAACGGGTAGTCCCCCTTATTCGTGTAGAAGCTATCATCCTAATACTGTAAAAACTCAATATAATAATGCCTTCGGAACTCAAAATATTATTAATATACTGAGCTAATTGATATATATATATATTTAAAAAATTGATTTTTTTTTACTAATTCAATGTATATAAATGTTGTTGGCTAATATGCATACATGTTTATACTTGAAAAGTTCCAATACACATGATGTATCTACCTATGAACTTGTACGAAGATACCAAAAAAATTATGCCAAAAAGTTTTAAACAAGCTAGACCAGTTGGAAATATTTTGGCTTCAACAAGAAGGTATCCATGGTACGGGAAGACTTACACATCTGTAAATTTAAAGATGTGGTAACCTAAAAAGTTACGTAGTTTTCTCAAACAACTATAGATAAATATTTTATTTCATCTTAAGTTTTAATATAACAAGATCTATAATTTTTCAATATAGTTGAACATTAATATATGACGGTAAATTTCTTATGACCGGACTAATTTTTTTATTAATATTAAAATATAGATGTTATTACTATTTGTAACTAGCCCAAATAGGGATTGTATATGGTCTTATATTAATCTATAAAGATTATTAATATATGAAGTATTAATATATGGATTTTTTATGTAATTGGTGTTCTTAGCCTCCCATTGGGAGAATGCCGCGGTTTTTAAACTTATAGAAAAATACTCTATATTCACACTTTGCATCCAAACATGATATATTAGGCTGTCAAATTCGTGTCTTGGGAAGTTCTTATATCAGAATTTTTTATTGTCGAAATAATTATTTAATACTCCCTCTGTTTCAAAATAATAGGCTTGTTTGTGTGTAAATTTGCACTCAAACAAGACTGTTATTTTAAAACGAAGGGAGTATATATTAAGGTATTTAATTGCCGAAATAAGTGTTTAATTTCAACAATTATATTCGATTAATTAATTTAACTGACCACTTAATCATGTTCGGATTGAAAGTATGACAGTGGGGATTTGTTTAAAAGCCGGGACATTTGCCCCATGGGGTAGGCTAATTTTGGCATATTCCCAACTTCCCTTTTTTTTAATTTTTTTTTAAATAGAGCTGTGATGTTATTTTTATTTTTGAAGCATATAGAGTTGTGGTGATGACGATGATTGCTGTTAGATGCTCTACACTATTCATGTGTGTTTGTCCCCTTTGTAACAATATGGTGAAGTAATTAAATTAGGTATATGCAATGATTTATGTACCAGGGCTGAATCCAGGGGAAACC
This sequence comes from Papaver atlanticum, assembly GCA_023531105.1. Lineage (NCBI taxonomy): Eukaryota > Viridiplantae > Streptophyta > Magnoliopsida > Ranunculales > Papaveraceae > Papaver > Papaver atlanticum. Next base: position 52,490 of record JAJJMB010007676.1, read on the forward strand.
CTGTGAGACATAATCCCGATGGGCCCCATGATTTTTTCCGGAATTCAGTCCCGATAAATGTAGAATCATTGGTATGCTAAAGCTAATAAGTTTTCGCTTATTACATGTTTGGATACAAGGTGCAAAAGGCAAATTAGAAGTCCATATATTTATATGTTTTTTTCCTGAAATCATTTTCAGATCATAATGGCAAATTAATTTCCAACTTCTCAACTTAATTAAGTCGGAAAGTAAATCCTCAGGGAAGAGATAAGACATGATGCGAAAAAGGAAGTTCGACAGTTATTAAAAAATCTAGGCGGCAGATTTCTAATGAAATCGTTGATGGTTTAAATCTTCTTAATAGTAACAAACTATCCGGCATAGCATAATAATTTTCTTTTGGTAGTACAAAAACTTATATTGGATTTTACCAGTACAATTATATATTTTTATTTGCTTTATTTTTTTTCTAAAGGAGAAAACACTTAGATTTATTTTTATTTTATTGGATAAAAAGCATTATTAAATGAATCTAGTTGGAAGCCTAACAAGTTAAGCTCCAACAACTTACTACTGCATTAGTTGAACATGTTGCGTGCTAGCCTACCAGCGAACCTCATGAGGAACCATCCAAGGGACCCGAAGCGGACGAGTGGATTGATTATGTCTCAAGGGGGCAAGCTAACTCTACCTTCCATGTGAAACTCTGTAATATTACGCCATCTGGGATTGGGACCTGGGATCTCCTGAATCACATCAAACCTTTGAGGAACGGGGATGACCAGCTGATCTAGCTATCCGTTTTAAAATTCGTACATGTTATAAAGATATTTTATAAAAAGTATATCTATTTATTATAAGTATATATAAGTACTACTAGTAAGAACACATGTGCGATGCACATGCTTGAATTTGTCTCATTTAACAATATTAAATTTGAAAGCAGTGAAATGTTTTGCATAAAATAAAAATTTACTATTCTTGTTTGTACTCGTTACGTATATCATTTGAAGAGTTTTTCAAATGTATAAATTTTATAAAAATCTGGTATATATATTCCGAAAGATATGAAGTTTTTAAATATTTTGATCTATTTTTAAAACAATGGCATTTCTGTAAATATGTAATTTCTAAGGGCTTTTTAAATATGGTATTATTTAATATACATTCTACCGTTAATTTTGATTGAACTTACTTGATATAATAGAACCTAGTAACTAAAATGAGGGCAACTTAGTAATTTAGGAGTCTCTTACCAAAAATGCTTCTTTTCTTTATATTAGTAAAAGATAAGATAAAATTATAAGTGCAAGAAATGTAGAACTATATACGAGTTCTCACGGAAAATATTGAAATATGCACGATTTTTATTCTATTACTTTATATATTTGAATTTTTCTATGTCTATAATACGTAGGAGGATAAGATGAAAAAAAATTCTTTATAAAATCTTGCTAAAACAAAAGATAAATGTATTTTTTATATCTTGATCGAAAATTCATAATTACCAATCAGGAATATAACACCAATTATAGGTATAAAATACATATCTAGAGAAAAAATTCAAAAGTATCTGAAACTTATGATTTTTTTTTCCTGTCCGTCGTAGGACTCGGTGACAGCAGCTTTATTAACGGCGCCTCATCTGTCATAGTGAATAAAATGCTTATAAATACATGCTCTCTATTATGTAAATGCAAGAAGATGGATGTCTGTTTCGAAGGAATTGTTGCTTATAAAAGAGTCGTTATCTTCTTCGAAAAGTCTTAATGGAGGAAATACATTAAAGGGTCTTCATGGTCGTATTCAATACTATTACGACCCTTTAATGTATTTCCGCCATTAATGACTTTTCGAAGAAGATAACGACTCTTTTATAAGCAATAACGACTGTTTAGAGTCGTCATTGAAACAATAACGACTCTTGAGGGTTGTTTTTGAAACAGTAACGACTGTTTAGAGTCGTCATTGAAATACTTCAATACCATGACGACTTTTCTTATAAATCTGGGCAAAAATAAATAAATTAAAAGTATATTAAAAAAAAGAAGAAAGAAAATTGCAAACAAAAATTTTGAAAAAAAAAAGGATTAGAATCAAATTAAGTAAGATTAATATTAATTAAGTAAAATTATCACTAATTAAATAAAGGCATATTAATCATTACCTAAAATATTTTGATAAGGGGTTATTGAAATTAGGTTTGGGTGACCTTTTTTTGTCTTCTAGTGTAAAGCCCTTAATTATTTTTTGGGCCCTCGATTAAACTAGGCAATAAAGTGAAGAAAATGATTTTTGGCTAGCCCATGTAACACTGTAACTCGCTCTTACGTGTTGCAAAAGTATTCATCTGGACCCACCGTGGGCTTCAAGGGTTCATCATTCCAGGTTCCATATATAGTTTATATGGGTTCCATCAATGGAACAGTTAAGATTGAATTTTCAGGAGCTAGTCAAATAGGAACATCGATTAATTAAGCGGCCGAGGGATGATGTTTGTTACACAGTAGACTTGGATAGCTGTTTGTTATGTGTGGGATGGAAAACGAGTCCGTGAATAAATTTTTTTTTTCATTGTCGTATCGCAAGTAATTAAAGTTTGGTCTTCTCTTTACTCCAACTGAAGGTTAGGCATGTAGTCGCAGGAAATCCAACAACCTACTCCCAAGTTAATCTATCAAATAAATCTAAGACATCATAAAGAAAACTCTAAATTAGAATCATTAAAAGATAGAACAAATACAAAGTTGATGTATGAAAACCCTAACTTGGAGAACAAAATAACTTTCTCTCTCAAAAAATTCTTATCTCAGCTCTTAAAAAGATCCCTCTCTTTTACAATGGCTTTTTGTCCCTTTTATAGGGGTTACATAGTGGAGGACAGCTAATAAAGCCCTTATTTTCAGATCTGGGAGGGCGTTATTATCGCCCTGCTTTATATTTGCCGCGCCGATCTTTTAACTACCGCGCTGATCTTCACACTTTTGGTGTGACTTGGTGACGTCATCTCATTCGTCAGCAGAAATATAATGAGTGCGACATATTCACCTGCTACCAAATGTATATCTTCGCCCTACTATCAATTGTGCGATATTTTGCACCCACATTTTATCGCATCAACTCACCTCTTCGCATTCTCTTAGATCTACCGACATTTTTCCTGAATTTCGGTATGACCGTCTACACATGTTGGCTTTACCACTCACTGATTGACACGTCTTCTATTGAATCTCCTTTTTACCGGTAACCGCCTCTTCTTATCTCTCCTCCAATTAATGCGCCCGTGGGATGAAATATCTCGGGAAAAGGAATGAAATCTTTTATCTACCCTAATACAGCTTCACTATTCTTTTTTACCTTCTTTCTTCTTTTCCTCTGCAACATTATCTTCTGCTGCTGTTCTTCTGTTGCTACTTAATTCATCACCTTTTATTGTTTCTTGTTTTCAAATTTATCATTCTCTCTTTCGATTTTAATCTCACCAATTCGAAATTCGAAATCCTTATTATCTTAACCTTGATTGATCTGATCATCATGATTTCAAACTTTCTGACTTTCCTTTCTTTATTCCATATTCCCATACTTTGAATGGCTCCTCGCGCAGGACAGAAACTTCTTAAGGAACTCGTAAGACTGAAGGATGAACTTAAACCCAAAGGAATCTCATTGACAGTTCCCCCAGGTTCGAGTCATAATACCATGCTTGGACTTGATTGGTTCGTGTCTGAACAATGGAATGACCAGAGGGTTATTGTTTCGCTTGGAAAACTCTATGCTGGGCTCCCCATTCCTCTTTACAATCCTGATATCCCTATTTTTTATGATATATTGGTGAATATTCAATTTTCTCGCGGAATATTCCAATTAAGTGGTGATTGCATCAAGATTATGGTGGAGTATTCTCGTCGTGCTGTTGACTTGGCGTCCTCCTATCCCCAATATGTGAAATTTCCGCCTAAGAAAGAGGATTATACAGTGGAGAACTTTTTCAAGCATTATGATGTCGCCATTGTCACTAATGAACGTTACCGTTGGGGTATTCGCTTGATGAGGGCTGATGGTTTCGCGGAGGACGAAAAAATCATGCGTGACGTTGATTTTCACAATAAAGCCAATGATTCTTCTCGCCTATCCAAGGATACTCACTGCATGGAGTTTCCTCTTATTATGGAGGGCCTGTATATTACTGGTAGAGATGCTGATGGATCAGTTCTTCCCCTTCCTGATAAATTTGGTATCTATAAACCTTGGACCTTTCGTTTGCCTGAGGAAGAGAAAGAGGTATATTTATTTTAATTCCGCCCTTTTATTTATTTCTTTTCAACTTTTGCTTCCTTATTTTATTCTTTGCCGCCTTTGATTTCAGATGTCGAAGAAGAGAAAGAAGAACTTGCTAAAGGCGTTACCTTCGCGCTCCAAGGAAGTAAGAAATAATCTTATTTGTTTTAACAATATTGTTTCCTTTATTTCTTATCTAACATGGAGCGTGTAGGTTGAGCCTGAGGATACGGCTAATTCCAACGATGAATTTCCTCTTTCTAAAGTTGGTCGTCTTTCTTCAAAGGCGAAAGGTAAAAATAAAGGGACTATTCCAAAGTCTGTGTTCTGAGGGTGCTTTAAAGAAAAGAAAGAGATCTTCGCCTGCTCCTTTGGACACTTGTTCTTATGATGATGCCTTGCCTTCCCCTGGTGGTTTTTCCTATGCATCTTCTATGGGGATCATTTCTGATCTTTTCAGCTACTCTTTGTTAACTATCAATAATCCCGCATTGAGTCGATCATGTGATGCAGTCGTTAAACTGTGCGAAGCTCCTTCATCAAGTCGTGAATCTCTTCACGAAGTTGCCTCTGCCTTGAGACCGGATTTTGAACTTGCTATTGAGTCTTTGGTAAATTTATTTTTCTTGCATTAATCAGTTTCTAGGATTTTGATTATATTCCAGCTATTCATAATTGCCGCCTACTTTGTGGTGATGCAGAACTCGTGTATGTCTCATGCTGTCATCAATGACTTACGCGAAAAGATTCGCAGTCTTGAGAAGGAGAATCTCAAAATCAAAGGCGATCTTTCTTCTTACAACAATAATGTAGTAGAGCTTCGTAAGAGAAACAAGCAGCTTATTGGTATGTATTTCAATCCTCTCTTGATTTAGATGTCAAAGCGTCATTTTTCGCCTTTCTTTAATGATATGTGTTTGCAGAGGTTTATAACTTAACCGATCAAGCAATCATTTACCTTGTCGAAGACTTTATCCTCTTAGAGCATCTTAATGCTGCCTTGAATAACTCTTCGGTTGATGACTTAGAAACTCTTGGTTTGGAGGAGCTCAAATCAAGATATGAGACCCTTAAATTCGATCATATGTCCATGTTATCTGTCAATAACAACCTTAAATCCCATCTTCATAAAGCCAAGGAAGAAATTAAGAATTTGGAGTCAGAAATGAGCGCTCTAATAACTGAAAAAGATAATGCGATTCTTGATGGTAAAGATTTAAAGGAATTTCAAGAAGCAATACCCCGAGTTCAAATAGAGAGGGATCAGGCCAAAAGCAAAGTTGACACCTTGACTGCTCACAAAAATATGATACGCTCTCGTCTTCTCATAGAGCGCGATGACGAGTTTTAATGGGATGTAAGGATTATTGATAATGCTAGAGCAGACTTGGCTACGAATGTTAGCTCAGAAACTGATAATGCTGAAATGGTTAAGGCTATTATTTCTCAAAAACAAGGTTGCTCAAAATCCTTTAATTAATTCGCTCTTCATTCTCATGAGCCTTTTTTGTCTTTTACTCTCATGTGGCATTAATCTTTTCTGTCTTCTTCTGTTGCTGTTGAAAAAGATCATCTTCAGAAAATTGACGATTTAAAATTGAGGCTTTCTGCTAGAGATTCAAAGTATCACAGGCTTAAGGAAAAGTTAGTGATTGATGTCTCCAATACCAAGAAGAATGCGCTTCGCCTTCGGAATTGTCAGCTTAAAAAGAATGCTGATGATATTTGTACTGAGTACAATCTTCCTTTCCTAGATTTCGAATTTCCTGAAGTTCCTCCCAATGATGATGAAATAGAAATCTATGATAGTGAAGAAGAGTACGAAGAAGAAACTGGCTTAGAGACTGAAGAAGATTTGGGGTGAAAGTTGTTAGGAATGCTCTTAGGCGAAGATAACCGCATGTGTTAGAGATCTTTGTCTCCTTTCGTATTTCCCTTTGTTTATAAAGCTTTGTCTCCTCCTTTTATGTACATAATCTTTTCTTATTTGTATATACTCCTTCTTATTGGATAATTTTATGGATGTTCCTAAACTTGGAGGGCTTTTCCTTCTTCTATGGATGACTTTTCTTGTTTAATTTCTATACTGTTTCCTGCACTTGATTGTTAATGAAAACGAAGCATTATCTCTTCTAATGCCATAATTAATTGATTGCAACTAATAATAAGGTATGCGTAATTCTATCCTATAAAGGCAAATAACATTCTACTTCCACATTTGTATTTCCATACTTGCCTTTGTTCTTTGCCTTTATGGTATGGATTATGCAGACGTGCGCTAACATTTATAGGAGTATTTATATGCATGAAATACTTAATATGCGTAATTTTCGCTTTAACAGTTTAAATTGACCAGATTCTTACCTCCATTTTATGCTTGTATTCTTTCGCCTTTATTAGATTTCTTTTCGCATCCCTTTTTGTTGATAAGTACGCCTTACCCTCTGCCTCAGTTTTTTCCTTTCATTTAATTAGCGACTGTTTGTCTCTTTGCTCTTTTATTTTTCACTTTTGTGTGTGTATATTCGTTTTCCCTTTCATTTTAGGCGTTCTCTTAATCGACCGTGCCCTGCAAAATAGCGTGAGTTACAGTTGATAGGTCTTTTGTGTTTCTTTTGAGGTCTTATTATGCCTCCCTAAGTAGAGGTCTTATTTCTTCCACCCTTGTTGATAGGTCTTATGCTTGCCCCAAGGTATTATTTGTGGTAGGGCGGCAAAATCGCAAGCAGCCATTACTCTCTCAAGTAATGGCCTATTGATTTCGCCTTATCATCTTTCGTATTATTGCCTCTGCAGGATATATTGACCTGTCAATACGATGTGCATACACTCTCCCTTGAGCCATAGCCCCATGATATTGACGTCTTTGACACAATTCAGCTCCCTAATGAAGGGTATCGTCCTTATCTTCCCCCTGATTTCCCCTTCAAGGAAGCTTACCCCTACCGGGTTAGGGTGGGATATTCCCCTCCGGTTATGCCAACAATCAGTTGTTTTCGTGACCCCTTTCGAGATCACACCCTAAGTAAGGTATCTTGAGGACCAAGTGTATCATAGTAAGGACTTGCCAAGAATGGCTGGGAACGCTTCAGACTCCCCAGGAACTCTTGACTCAACCGTGTACCGCGTCTCCCTGATCGAGTTTCTACACTCCTTAGGAGATAACTTAGTACCTTAGGTTTTTAACCCAGGAGTCTCTGTTGGATAGGCTTTTGTTTCGCCCCAATTCTCCATGACTCCGGTTCCAGGGATGGTATGGCTTTTACCCGAGCCATGCATTACTAGGTTTCCCCCAATTATGACGCGCGTTAGGTCTTATTGTTGCCTCTTGGATTTACGCGAACTAGGATGCATGCCACAATTGGAAGCCTAGCCTCCCTAGTTAGAGGTTTTAACTTTTATTGCCTCATATTAAGGTCTTATTATAAGGTATTATTTTTGCCTTTTTCTTCTACTTGTATTGTATATGAAGTATCTTTTTTATTTAGAAGAAGAAATCTTTCATTTTCATTCATTTTTCTGATTCATACATCGCAGATGTCTTCTTTCTTTATTTATTCTTCTACATGATGACTACTTAGTGTTAACATGCCACTTCTCAACATAGCTTTTATGCTTCTTGCACCCCTTTCCTTCATTAAATTCGCACACAAATTATTTTCTCCATGTATATTAATATTGCCGCCTTGTGTAATGGTAATATTTCTTCAAATACATTTGGTTCCAAGGCTGGTCGAGCTTTCGTCCCACATTGTTTCTTTCTCTATCCATCAATTCATACATTCCATTTTCAACAACTTTCTTTATAATGTAAGGTCCATCCCATGCCTTCTTCAATTTTCGTCTTCACCTTTCTGATAAGGCGGCATTTCTCGTAATACTAACTCTCTTGGCTTGAATTCTCCTTCTTTGACGCGCTTGTTATACTCACTATCTGAAGTTGATGTCGCCGCCTTAGTGCCAATTTGGTTCATTTCTTCACCCTTAGTCATTACGTCAACCATTAATCTTTCTTTTCTTTTACCCTCCTTTATCTCTTCTCTCCAGTTTCTTCTCTTACTTGCACGCTCTTCACTTTTCTCGATATCTATTTCATTGCAATTTTTCGCCTCTGTTGTGTCTCCTTTTATTATTATTATTCCTTGGGGTAATGTAAACTTGATGCACTGATGGAAGGTTGATGCGACTCCCAATATTCCATGTAGCCAAGGTCGGCCTATCAAGGCGTTGTACGGAGACACGACATCGACTACACAAAATACCACCTCTATAGTTATATTTTTTAGTGGGATTCGCATGGTAATTTCCCTTTTAGGTTTATTTTCCGATCCATTGAACCCATAAATTTTGTACGTCGAGGGAATTAGGTCTAAGTCTTTAACGCCCATAGTTTTGAACGCGTGGTAAAATAAGATATCCACCGAGCTACCAGAATCTATGAGGATTCTATTTATCGCCCATGCGTCTTCATCATCATCTTTCTCTTCTTCGTTCCTCATCTTTGGTACAATTTCTAGCTTGACAACCAATGGACTGACATGCAATTCTCCGCCTCCTGGGACTTCTTCTGCACTGAATGAGATATGTTGCTTCTGCCAATCTTGAAGTAGTGATATCTTAGCTAAATTGAATATTTCTTTTCCTTCATCATCTCGTGCATGAACTCGACTTAACACATTGTCATTGAAATCTTCTATGCTTCTGAATGAGTGAATTATTGAATTGTAGTATAAATTCTTCGCACTCGTCCCTACTTCAATCAGATATGTATTCTTTCCAGTCTCCGTTCTTGGTGCTGGTCCTTCTTGTAGTAGTGGTAAATTTGGTTATGGTACAGCCATGAAGTGGTTTAATTTCCCTTGATCAATCATTCGCAATATAATTTTTTGCACATTTCGACAGTTGTTTGTATTGTTGACGTGAAAGCGATGATAAGCACAAAATTCTCGGCTCATTCTCCTTGATAGTGGCTCTACTCCAAGATTTGGTGGTGTCAGTATTTCTTCCATTAAAATCACCGCCTCCCATATCTTGTCTATTTCCGTGTTTAAGTGCGGTATTTTTATCTCTTCATAAACCCTATAGTTGCCTCCTCCTGGTCCTTGATTATAGTACTTTCTTTTACCACCATATCCTTCTCCTTGGTTATCAATTCTTGTAATTTTGTTATTTTGTTATTTCCTGCATGATTGTTAAATTGCCTTTTTCTATATTCTCTATCGAACATCTCTTGATCTTTGCTATTCATGGCCACTTGCTTCTCGTTACTCTCTGTTGTTGTCTTCTCATGACTTCCTTGGGAGGTACTTGCAATCGTGTTTGTTGTCTTTGGCAGTAGTCTTGTGTTCCCTTCTTTTGCATTTGTAACAGCAACAGGATATGACTCCATTTCTCTTTGTTTTTCCTCAAGAGCTATGTATTCCTCTTGATACTCATGCAATTTCGTTATTGTTATTGTATCATTTAACCTGAATATATGTGTGTACAATATATTAGTTGGAAAAAAAGCGTTAATGAAAGCTAGGATGAAGTTTGTTTCTTCTACTCTTCTTGCCATTTCACCGCACATGGTCCTCCAACGTGTTGTTAAGTTACGTAAGTTCTTATTAGTTCTTCGCCTATAGCTGAATACCATCTCTATTCCTGGACGTAACATGTTGTTGCTAATGTATGCTCCCAAGAATATGCTCTGCAGGTGATCAAATGATCTAATAGTTCCCACTGGCAGCCCGTCGAACCATTTTGCAGCTTCTCTTGTTAAGCTGGCGGGAAAATATTTGCATAATACCGCATCATTGTGCGTCCAATGCAAAAGAGATAAGTTGTTCGCCTTTATGTGTTGAATTGCACATGAAGTCCCGTCGAAAATGCTAGTGAATGTTGGTAAAGTGCATTTGACTGGAATCCCTGCATGTTGTATTCCTCTCACAAAAGGTGATTTTCCCGCTTCCTCTATTGCTTCTTCTAGCTTCCTTTTTCCTCCATCCTTTCGAGCTGTCATCATAGCCCTCATCTCTTCTAACTCTCTTAATATGTTTTGATTAATGTTTTGGTCTTCTTGTAGTGGTCTTTGAAGCCACGTTTGTATTTCTATGTTGTCTTGTTTATTTTGACGCACTGCTTCTTGAAATTCCCACTCTTCTGCATCTTCCCTCCTGCGTCTACGCCTTTCATTTCTGATGTTAACTTGCGCTTCATTATCGCCCTCAAGATCTTTAACTGGTTGATGATGTAGATTTCGATAAGGCATCTGGATTCGCCCTTGCAATATTCTTCTTACGTATTTTCTTCCACATCATCATAAGCGCGATTATCTTCGCCTTGTGGTTCGTATCGATCTTCTATGTGATGATGTTCCATGCGGTTATGACCGCATTGCTTTGGCATGTTATCGCCTATATTAAAATGCTCAACAAAGTTGTTATTCAATGGTTGCTCTACGCGGTTATCTCTATGATTTGATTGGCTACGCCATGACGCGCTCCTGCTTGTCCTTGATGTTGAGGCCGCACGTGTTGTCCTGGATGCTATACGTGATCTTTGCTCCTGCAACATGTTGTTTTCCTCCCTTAACTCGACATTTTGGCGTGTTAGATCCGCTCTTTCTTCCTCTTACCTTCTCCTTTCTTCAGCTAATCGTTGTCTTAGCTCTCCTATTGTCATGTTTTCTTTGCTTCCTTTGATTGGTCCTTCTTCCTGAGTTCTCTCCTCATTTTCTTCCATCATATCTGTGTCTGTTGTGTGCATACTTACCTCATCATAATGCGACCATTATTTTCCTCTCACACACGTTGGATCTGGGATTGGATTTGCTGCACTTGGTTATTTCTTTCGCCCATTGCTGATGATTCACTATTCTCACCTCATTTTTTTCTTGCAATTCGCCTACTCCTCCTGGTTGCTATCACATGCTTTGCTCTTGATGTTGTTCTCACCATCTCTGTTCCTGAAATAGTTTCCTCTTCACAAAGTATGAAATAGCATTTTGAGATCTAGAAAGGCTGCTACCACCAAAAATTCCTTCTCTGAAATGAAAACTTATACTCTTTTCTTTAGATCTTGAACACAGAAACTCTCAAAACTGACGAAAACAATGATCAAATTTTGAGTTTGAATATAAAGTTGACAATTATTTTGAAACCATTTTTAAAGAGTTTCACAGGCAGGGATCATCCCTCTTACTCATCCAAGCTGTTTTCTAGTGGCAAAATGTAGTTGTAGGAAATCCTACAACCTACACCCAAGTTAATCTATCAAATGAATCTAAGACATCATAAAGAAGACTCTAAATTAGAATCATTAAAATATAGAACAAAAACAAAGTTGATGTATGAAAACCTTAACTTGGAGAACAAAATGACTTTCTCTCTCCTAAAATTCTTATCTCAACTCTCAAAAAGATCTCTCCTTTTTACAATAGCTTCTTGTCCCTTTTATAGGGGTTACATAGTGGAGGACAACTAATAAAGCCCTTATTTTCGGATCTGGGAGGGCGTTATTATCGCCCTGCTTTATATTTTCCGCGCCGATCTTTTAACTACCCCGCTGATCTTCACACTTTTGGTGTGACTTGGTGACGTCATCTCATTCGTCAGCAGAAATATAATGAGTGCGACATATTCGCCTGCTACCAAATGTATATCTTCGCCCTACTATCAGTTGTGCGATATTTTACACCCACAGGGCATGGGTTTTCCCTAATAGTATGCTTAATTTAGCTTGGTCGTGGTATTCACCTGCAGGAGAAGTTGTATGGGACTTCATTCCATCAGCTATAGTCTGGGTGTTGTGGAATGAATGGAATAAGAGAATTTTTGAGCACAATAACTTATTCAAAACATACTCAGACCTTTGTTTTGGTGCAAGAACTTTGATCTTTAGTTTGGCACTTGCTGCGTGTTCTCACCTCTTATCATTTGAAAATTCAAATTAAACAACAAAGAAAATAATTACAAGCTCAAAAAAAAAAATTGTACATAACACTACAATTTATTCTCTTGTTTTCCATTTTAAGGAAACTTCACAGGTCCCCCAATATTGTCCTTAATTACAAACACTAACCCCAATGCATAGCTTTTCCGTGCACACAACAACAAATGTTATAAAGTCAAGCTAACCAGACTCGCTGCAAGAAACGCTCATTTAGGAATTCTTCCACAAATTATACTCTTGTTCATAGTAAGTTTCCTCCTTTAGAGAGCGATTGATCCAGAACTACGAAGTTTATCACAGTAGATCTAAAATCATTGTCATTGTATAAGATGACAGTAGACATGAAGATGAATGCTTCAACATCTCATAATGGTTTCTCCTTCTTGATTCTTGGTGACTTAATTCCTTCACAAAGATAAACATTGACAGCTTCCACAACATCCTTATTTGTAACACCTCTAGTCATTGGAATCATAATTTTATACCTTTTCTTTAAAGAGTTAGAACAAACATATACATAGGAGAATCGCCAGGATATCCATGTAAATAAGGAAACCGATCCTTTAAACATTCCATATAGGAGTTCCTGAAACTTAGTAACATATACAAAATATAAAATTTAACACTCTTTTATGACTATCTAGTTGTACTTTTGATGTCTATCCATGGAAGGAGTAATTCTCACTTAAAAAAGTAATTCTCAACATTCTTTTTAAATGTAAAACTCTTTTTTTTCGCCTTAAAAAAAAGTAATTCTCACTTAAAAATCATTAAGTATAAATACAAACTTGTTTATCTTAACAGTCCTAGACTTTCTAGTCTAACTTAAATGAAGTTGACTCTAGTAATCTTAATCAACCAACTTTATTTGAGTTTTGATACTGAAATATGACAACCAAACTTGACATACCAACACTTGGTAGGTTCAACCGAGCAATGCTCTAACAAATAAAGATAACCAAATAATCAAATTAGGTACGTGTATTAGCTGGGAAAAGTTATTGTTGCCATTAAAGATGACGTCTAGGGATGGTATAACGTTCTCCAAGGATATAATGAGTTTCTTATCCTTCAAATACATCTTGTACTTGATACTACAATTGATTCTTGTTGTATGATTCTCATATTACAGTTGAAAAGATGAGGGTACCCAAATAAACCATAATTTTTTTGTTTCAACCTATAAGTCCTCTACCGAATGTGATCATCTATGGACAGAGTCGAGACAATACGACAATTCGGTTCACACTTCATGTGATTGTCTATGGATACGAGATCGAGACAATACAACAACAAGATAACTTGTGTGATTGACTATGGATACAAGATCGAGACAATACTACAATAAAGTGTGTTACTTGATAATAGGTTTGGTAAAAACCAAACTCTATAGGATCACTATCAAGTAATGTGGAGTTAACGTATGTGTGTATTTTACTTTATTATAATAAACAACTATAATGTGGAAATCAAAGTAAAAGACACAGCAAGATTTGTTAACGAGGAAACCGCAAATGCAGAAAACTCCCGGGACCTAGTCCAGTTTTGGATACTCTCAGAATTAAGCCTCTATACAAAATATAATACCAACTTTGTATAGTTGAGACCAAGAAGACTACCCCTAGCTACTTAGTTTCCTCAGTATCCTTGCGCCTTCGACTTCTAGAGTCACGCACGTGAATAGCAAGTCCTTTGGATCGTATTCCAAACAACAAAGGAAGAATTTGTTTGGTAACCACTTTAATCAATCTTACTAAAAGATTTAGATGAGTCGTTGACAAAGGCTTTTCCGTTTAATCTAATAAACTTCTTAGTCTGGTTAGATCAATGTAACAATAACTACAGAAATAATCATGTGTAGATTCGCACTCAGACAATATAGATCTCAAAGAGATATATAGAGAATGTCGATCTTATGCAACTAATCAATCAAATAAATCCGATTCTAGTTGGATCCCAGCCGATCAAGGTTTGTGCACACAATTCACAAAATACGAAAACCAATAAGAAATCTTATTCGTCTTGAAATCTTCGTTCATCTTCAATAACCTGCACAACACCACTTAAATATCTGGTGATCAATCACGCAAAGAACGGAGTCTGTTAACAATGGATTTTCACAAGATGTCTTTAGATCTAACAACAGTTGTAAAGATCCCGTTGATACTCTGATCTAGTTTTGGTGAATCTTATATCAGAAGAGAAGATTCTCAAGCATAAACAAACTAGGTGCAATAAAAGTTTCAATAACTGTTAGTCAATCAAATCAATCGAAAACTAATAAAACTGTAATTATCTATGAGAAACCAAAGGCACTACCATGGGTGCTGCCTAAGATACTAATTGATGGCGGAAGCATTGTCGAAATCTTATTCTATGAGACATTCAAGCAAATGGGCCTGAAAGACGAGTTCCTAATACCATTCACATATAATATCTTTGGTTTCAATGGCTCGTCCACTCGACTAATGGGCGAGATAACCCTGAAAATTCGTGTAGGGAAAATCCTGACTTTAATTACTTTCTCTATAGTAAATGTAATTTTACCTTATACTGTTATTGTAGGACGATCCTGGATTCATGGAATCAAGGGAGTCGCATCGACTTACCACCAGAGGCTAAGGTTTCCAACACCCGATGGGATCGCAGAGATCATAGGAGATTCTGGAGAAGCTGTTAGAGCATAACTCGGTTCAACCAACCAAGCGTTGGTATGTCAAGATTGGTTGTCATATTTTAGTGACTCAAAACTCATCTAAAGTCGCTTGATTATATACTAGAGTCAACTTCGTTTAGGTTAGACTAGAAAGTATAGGAATGTTGAGACATACAAGTATTACTCCGAAGACCTGAAGAATGTGAAGAGGAAGCGAACTACAACGACAACATCATCCTTCCTCCCGAGGTTAGTAATATTGACTTGAACTGTTTCATTCCTAAACTATCTTTCAAGTCGTGCGATACTGAAAACATAACTACGAAGATGTATATGCTGTACATATTATATGATACTCTAGTGATGTGACATGGTCATATTTGTATGATCATAGTATTAGGGAATTAGACTACGAAGTATAACGCTTATCTTTTAAACTTCGTAGATATGACATCGACATAATCTTATATATACTGTTATGATTATGTGAATGGGTTATGGTGAAGATTTCATCATATGAAACAATGTTTTACATTTGTTTAAAGGAAGTACATTCATGAACTTGCTTTATGAATCGAAAGGGAAATTGCTAGAGTTATTGGTACGGCTATTTATTGCAAATATTTGGATTACCAATATGTGTGAGATTGTAGAACCAATCATGTAAAGACCCTCAACCTCGTCAACGCTATTAGACTAGTCAAGAGACGTCTTAGCCGCTAATAACTCGATTAGATTAACACGAACGTTAATTATTATAAATTAATCTAACAACGATCTAGATACGGAATTAGTACCGCTAGATAGATCTCGAAAAGTTATGCGAGATGGACTACTAGAGCGTGTCATTCGGATACCGGACGAAAAAGAAATCATCTGATTTGTTTGAAGGGCAAAATAGTTATTATTCAGTTTAGCCGCCTTGGCTGCCTTTATCTTTTGGTCGAGTGCCTTTAGTAATCTTGGTCGGCCTTATCTTCACTAAATCGAAAGAGGAACTCATTTCTATTTTTCTTTCTCTTTCTTCTTCTTTCTTCTTCTTCTCCTCTGTTCGAGTTTTAGTGATGAAAATTGAGTTTTGAGGTTGAATTAAGAAGCGTAAGTTCAAGGCTGGTGTTGAAGATTGAAAGTATGTTTTGATTTCGAGTTAGAGAGGAGTAGATCTGGGGTGTTAATGGTTCTGTAAGAAGTTAGGGTTTGTACGAAGTTTCAGGGAAGATGAAATTAATAATTTAGAAGATAGATTAGAGATGGGTTTGTCGTGAATTAGGTTTAGGCCGAAGAATTACTTGAGATTATAAGTTAGGGTTCGGAAATTGGTAAATTAAAGTTGTTTTGAAATTACAGATTGATGGATTGTAGATGATGAAAAACTAGGGTTTGTCTGAGTTGCAGTTCGAAGAATTAAACTGGATAATTAGATGAGTTTGTTTAATTGAGGTTTAGAACTGGGTGATTAGTGGATTCGATTTTCATGAATTGGGGTTTCTGAGTTTGGGTTCTCTTTGAGTTTGTGGGTGAACCGAGGGTGATATCAAGTTGCAATAGTTGAAGATTAAGAGGGTTGTTGATGATTTTGGAAACAGAAGAATAGTTAGTTGGTGTTGATTGAGATTGAACTGAATTAGCAGAGGAGATTGGTTAGTCTTAAGGAGTTGGACCTGTATTTGAGGTAATTGTTCTCCTTAGTTAATCTAGTTAGTTATTTTTTTCCATCGTTAATGTATGCGATTGTTGATGAGCTCAAGACTTGACATGAATGTGAAATGGAGATGTGGTTGGTGAAACAATAATTCAGAGGATGCTGGTATTTGGGTAAGTTCTGAGTTGTTGAAATTGGAATATTGTGTGTTGGAACTGTTTGTATAGCTGAATTTATGGAATTGAGAATGAGTTTATAAGGTTGTTAGATCTGCCGTATGATGAATCTCTAGAGAAGTATGAATGGATGTGCAGGTGGTGGTTTTATATAATGGATGTAACTGTAAGTATTGGTGATGATACTGATTAAGTGTTACCAGAGATGTGGTGTTGAGTTGCTGGTGGTAATTAAGGTAGTTGTAACTGAGTTGTGCTGGAATTGAGGTCTGGTGGTGTAGATGTGTGTGTGAATGTTGTTATTGCCAAGTGTATAGAAAACACACTCTTGGTGTTTGTGTATGTGTGTGAATGAAGAGGATTAGAGAAGTAATGATGCTTTCATTGAACTGTTGTATGGGGTGAAGATTGATCTAGAGAGTTTGCTTTGTGGTGTTGTCGTTGAAGTTAATGGAACTGTGGTTCAAGGATAAGCTATGGTGGTGATGTTGAACCGAGTAAGATGGTAATCGGTTTGTTACATAGCTTAGAATGAGAAAGAGTTGAAGTTGCAAGTGATGGTTGTCAGTGAAGTTGGTCTTAGTGGTTGTGTTGAGTTTGGTAGATGGATGTTGGCTGAGCGGTGGTAATTTAAACGGAGCTCTCAAATAGAGTCTGATAAATGTTTTGAGATTGGTTTGAAGTTGGGAATGAGGGTTAGATGAAGGTGTTGAGTGAGTCTTTAAGGGAAAGCTTGGAACTGCTATTGCAGGTAGGCTTAAATTATAGTTGTATTGAGTTATTGAATTCTATTTGAATGAATGAAATGTATGATAATTGTATAAACTTCTGTTCTCGAGTATTAGGCTTGTTAGTCATCCCAGTCAGTTTAGCTGACTCAATTTATTTAGCTGACTCAGTGTATCTGACTGAGTTAACTCGTTAACTAGACTTGACCAGACCTGACTCAGTGAATCTTGACTGAGTTGAATCCTTTGACTTCGTTGACTGTTAGATGACATCTTTGACCGTCAGTTGACCCGAATGGACTGGGCCTTAGATTAATGGGCCGGGTTTAGTGGACTAGGCCTTAGAACCATTAAATAGAATTGTATGATTCTTGAGGGAGCCTTTGTGGCTAGATTCTTAGAGTTCTCGTGTGATTAACAATTAGTTATTAACAACGATCGACTCAAAGGATGAACCAGTGGATCGTGGATCTCGAGGTAGGCGTGGCTTGTCAAAGTTTATGTTGTTCTCGTGTGTTTAACTCTTTTGTGATTATTGTTGTTCTCTTTTATCAAAGTTTATGTTTAATAAAATTTATGCATTGTCTGATTGTATATTCCATGCATTGTTTTATTTTAAATTCCGAAGGTTTGTTAGTTCTTTTAATCGTTTCATTGCTTGGAAAGGAATTGTAATGCATTGTTTGTCTTTATGAATGTATGGGAAATATGAATTTCCATTTGAATGCTTGGGAAATAAAAATTCCCATCTGTGGTATATAGGATACTGCTCCTTCATTTATACCTACTTACTTTCGAGCTTTTATGCAATGGTTAGGGAGATACACCATAATATTACTATCTAGGTGCTGGAATTTAGCATTGAATATTATACATTGTGATGAAGGAGTTAGTTCCATATACATGATTGTTTATTTGAGTGTTTAGTATGAGATGTGTGCCCCAAACTTTACATATCCAATATTCTATGGCTAGGGCGATACACCACAATATTATTATGGCTAGGGCGATACACCACAATATTCTTCTTCCTTTATATCTAGTATTTTATGGCTAGGGCGATACACCGCAATATTATCCATGGCTAGGGCGATACAACTCAATATTATTCTTTAGTATTGTGCGAGCAACACATGTCTCTTACATGGATGTTTACTGTTCTTCTTAAATTGCTTTGAAAAAGTTTCTACAATATGTTTTACTGTTTTCCCGTGTTTCATCAGTTTTCAATGATTACTTGAAAGTTAGATGTTATTTCTACTGGGCACCCCTTTTAGGGATGATGTGCTCACTCAATTCCCACTTTCAGTTTCAGAGACAGATCAAGATGGCACGTGACGATGAAAGTTTCGAAGAATTAGTTACGTTAGTTAGTTAGCTTCTACTATGTTTATTTGGTGTTTGTATCCTATTTGTAAATCAACTCACTATTGAATATGTATCATTTGAGAGGAGTTCTTGTATTTATTTCAGAGAGGGTTTAGATTCGGGTTAATCTTTGTTTAAAAGTTCTTTCTTATTGTTCAAATAGATGTTTTAGATCCTTAGTGCGTCATTTTATAGTTAATCTTTTGGATTAGTCAGCTGCTAGCTTTGGGGGCGCTACAAATCGTAACTTTGTTATGTATCTTGGTATAACTAATCATAATGCCTGAGTTATGATTTGGTATGACTAGTTTTTATTAATTGGTGTAACCGATCCTAAGTAATCACCATGAGATGGTATGATCGATATTTGTAATTGGTGTGACCGATCCTAGTAATTGGTGTGACCGATCACAAAGTGTTGTGTAATCGATCCTTGTTATTGGTGTAACCGGTCATGGTAATTGGTGTAACCGATCCTGGTAACTGGTGTGACCGATCACAAGCAATACCATGAGTATATGATAACAAGTCCTGGTAATTGGTGTAACCGATCCTGGTAACTGATGTAAACGGTCCTGGTAACTTGTGTGATCGATCACAAGTATTTCGATATTGAGGTATAACCAATCCTAGTGATTGGTAGAACCGATTGAACCCATGTATGTGACTTGATGTTTGATCAATCACATAGTGATCTTGGAATACAGGTGAACCAATTCTAAACTTGTTTGGATGTGTGGTATAACCGATTCCCAGAATGTAAATCCATGTAAATATGAATAAGGATTTACAGTGAAAAGATGTCAACATAGTTTGAACACGTACAATAACTCTTATCATTTATTGTTCAAAGATATTCCTTAGTACTCAAGGAGATCCTGTGCCGAAATAATTTGGTAATCTTTTAATTAAGGTTTTTGCTTAGAGAATAGTAATGTGCATTTACTAATTGGATATTTTCTATTAAGAGATTTCAGAAATTTTGGACAAGCATTTATTGGAATTAAGAAAACCGAATTTTGCCATTCATTGCATCTATAAATACCTAAGTTTGCATTTCTAGCAAACTTCATCTTTTTGTTGTTTCTGGTGGAGCCGTCTAATCGGAGAGGAAAGTATCCTAATTAGGTGAAATCTCTTACGACCGCTCTTTTAAAGACTTATGTGGGATCAAGAAGCTCTACGAGTACCGTTGGTGGGAAACTAAATAATTGCAGTGTTATTATTTTTCGATTGATTTGAATGACTAACGATTGTTGAAATTTTGATTGCACCTAGCTTGTTTATTCTTGAGAATATTCTCTTCTGATATAAGATTCACTCAAACTAGATCGAAGTATCGACGGGATCTTTAAAACTGTTTGTAGATCTAAATACATCTTGTGATAATCCATTGTTAACAGACTCCAATCATAAGAGATACAAGTGGTGTTGTGCAGGTGTTTATTGAAGATTAAAGAAGATTTCTTATTTAGTTCTCTTATCTTTGGGTGTGCACAAACCTTGATCGTCTGGGATCCAACTAGAATCAGATTTATTCGATTGATTAGTTACGTGAGATCGACATCAACTAATAGTTATCTTTGAGATCTATTTTGATTATTGCAAATATGAATCTTATTACTTAGGTAATAGAGATTGGATTGATCTAACCAGGCAAAGGAGTTTATTAGATTAAACGGAAGAGCCTTTGCGTATGACTTAAGATATCTTTATCTTGAAAGAATCGAAAGAGTTGTTACCAAACAGATTTGTTGTTCCTTTACTATTTTGAATACGATCCAAAGGAATTGTTCAAATGCGTCCACTCATTGAAGTCAGAAGCGCAGGGATACTGTGGAAACTAAGTGAACTAGGGGTAGTTTCTTGGTCTCAACTATACGAAGTTGGTTTAGATTTTGTATAACGACTTAATTCTGAGAGTATTCAATTCTGGACTAGGTTCCGAGGTTTTTCTGCATTTGCAATTTTCCTCGTTAACAAAATATTGTTGCGTGATTTACTTTTATTTTCCGCAATTATATTTGTTTATATAATTTAAAGTAAATTACACAAACGTGAACTCCGATATACTTGATAGTGATCCTATAGAGTTTGGTTAAGTCCGAACCTATTATCAAGTATCACACTTTGGTTGTCGTATTGTCTCGATCTCGTATCCATAGAAAATCACACAAAGTGTGAATACCGATTTGTTGCATTGTCTCGACTTTGTCCATAGAAAGGTGGATAAATAAAAGATTGTGGTATATTTGGGTACTCTCGTCTTTTCAGAAGCAAATTACTGTTACAATATGGACGTACAAAATGGTGAGAGCAAGATCAATTCCCCAAAGGCAATGAAGAAAAGAACCAAAGATGCTAAGAATCAAGAAGAAATTGACACTTACATAACAGAAACAACTGAAGCGAGACGCTCGAACGACGTACCAATTCTTACTTCGGGCGAGCCCATGGAGCCCTTATAGCAATTACAGAATCTCTCCGATATTGGAGAACCGAAGTCAAATTTCTCAGCCTCGGAACCAACAAAAGAGGTGAATATTAAGACACCTAAAAGAATACTCTGATGTCTTTGCATGGCGCATGGAGGATATGCCAGGGATCTATCCAGAAGTTTGTTGCCATCATTTTAAAATTAATCCAAAGCCTATTTATAGATCATCAAATTCCCACAAATTCCACGAAAAGTGGGTCCATGTAAATGATCGAGACCTCGCAAAGAACAACGCTCCTTGCCCATATTGAGTTCGGAACCCAAAGGCAATCGTTGAGTGAACTGTATCTTCTTTGTGTTAGACAGAGTTCCAATTTGCCCTGCATTTTTCATTCTGTAACTGAAAATGCACATTTACATTTGCTTTTGAAAGAGAAAAAAGGGGGAAGTTTTTAGGTGTTGTTTATTTTGAGAGTTGAGATACCATACAATCAATCAAAGGGAATCAACTGGGTTCAAAAAAAAAGGTTTTGGGGGGTTTAGGAAAGGGAGAAAGACAATGAGATTCAAGAAATAATAAAGAAGAGAGCGCTAGGGTAGGGATAATCGTCCAGGTCTTATTGTGAAAGAAAAAAGCCGCCCCGCCACAGCAGACGGGTTGCTTCCTCTGTCGTCGCCGGTCTTGGCGAGGAGACCTTAGGATAAGTTGCCGGTAGAATTGACCCGTTTCAGTAGAATTCCGAAGAAAGACGCAGCAGGTGGAGCTCGCCTTACTAATGAAAGTGGGTTCCTCTATAGTATAGTTCATGGTTCTTTCCGGGCATCATTCACAGTATTTCGGTGATCGTCCATAGTATTTCGGGCGGGCATCTCCCGAAATCAGCATTCCCGAGAAGCAAAAGATTGAGAGTCCAGGCGGAAAAGACATGACGAAACCTAGAAATCAATCACTGATCCAATTTGAGTACCTCTACGGGATAGACCTCAACAGAAAACTGAAGAGTAACGGCAGCAAGTGATTGAGTTCAGTAGTTCCTCAGTTAGATCTCTCCCCATACTATATTCAATGAATTAAGGTATTTTCTCCCAGAGCAGCTCACGCCCCAGCAGAATCACCAACTTTGACACTTTCAAGTGATGAGATCGGTCGAGTGGTCTCAGTTGGAGATGGGATTGAATAACGAAAGAAGTCGACAAAGTAAAATGAGCCTTAGGGATGGGGCAGATCTGAAGTCTGAGGTAAATTCTAGGAAGGACAATAGCACCTCCCCAAAACCTAAACCAGATGAATAAGACTGAACAATGGTGAATTTTACAGTTAGCAATTGACAACTGGAAGTGCCTAGCAGGCGTGAGCGAGAAGCCTTGCAAAGATCTATAGTATGTCAGCTGGTCAAGTATAGTGGCAATAACCAAGGTGGGATATTCGCCTCGATTCAGAGTTAGTAGTGATTTCACCTAAGCGTTATTCGGAGTGTGACACGCGGATATGAGCTGCTAAGGTTTGAAAGTTGACAAAGAATGAGAAAGGTGGCGCCCGAATATCATGAGGCTATCCAAAACGACCTCAAGAAAATGGAGGCCTTAGGTGTCATCCGAGAAGTGTAATATCCGATTTGGATATCCAACATGGTGATCATACCGAAAAAGAATGGAGGAGTACGAATATGCATTTACTTTAGCGATCTTAACAAAGCATGTCCAAAAGACAGCTTTCCACTTCCCAACATCGATCATCTCGTAGAAGCAACATCCGGATATGGGTTCCTATCACTGATGGATGGGTACTCGGGATATAAACAGATCCCATTGGTCGAAGAAGACCACGAACACACCGCCTTTTTTACTCCACGAGGGCTTTACTGTTATACTAAAATGTCATTCGGACTGAAAAATGCGGTGCGACGTGCCAGAGAATGGTGGAAAAGATGTTCGATAATTAGATACATAAATCCCTAGAGGTTTATGTATACGATATGCTTGTCAAAAGCAAGCTCCCACATGACCATGCGAAGGACCTTAAAGACATTTTTGAACAAATGAGGAAATACAATATGAAGATCAATCCGGCAAAATATGCCTTTGGGGTGAGCTCAGGAAAATTATTAGGGTATCTGGTTACAAAACGAGGCATTAAGGTGGACCCGGCCAAAGTGCAAGCCATCCTAGAAATGCCCTCGCCATCCAAAGTAAAAGACATGCAAAGATTGAACAGTCGGTTGGAAGCCCTAGGGAGGTTTATTGCCAGATCGTCCGATAAATGTAAGGATTTCTTCAATACTCTAAAGAAAGGTGAAAAATTCCCATGGAGCGCCGAGTGTGAGGAAGCTTTCCAAAAGATTGAGGATCACCTAACTACCTTACCGATCTTGCAGAAACCTAATCCGGGCGAAGATCTTTATATCTATCTGTGAGCCACTAACACATCAATAAGTGATGTACTAACTCGCATCGATGAGGGGGTTGAAAAACCATTTACTTTATAAGCAAAACTCTTACCTCAGCAAAGAAAAATTACTCAAAGATTGAAAACTCGTGATATCTTTTGTGTATGCGATGCAAAAAATGCGAACATACTTTCATGCACACACCGTAACTGTCATTACCAAAGCACCAATAAAATCTGTACTTGACAATGCTGACAGAGTAGGCAGAATCTCAAATGGGGAGCTCAAATCAAACAGTTTGGGTTTAAATATCAACCTCAGACAGCAATAAAGACTCAAGTTGTTGCAGACTTCCTATCCGATTTCCCACTCGACGATACTGATGAGGTCGAAGAAATTCCAGGGATGGAGGACGAATTGGACGATCCGCCGAACTGCTTCTGAAAACCCAAGACGATGGGAAGTATTTTTGGATGAGTCGTGTGACTCAGAAGGATCTGGTATTTAAATGGTCTTCACGACCCCGACAGGCCGAAGGATCGTATACATCTTCCGGCTAGAGTTCTCCTCTACGAATAACATAACTGAATATGACATCAGATTAATATTGTGCTGACTAGATAACCGTTGGTGTATTTATTCCAACAAATGAAACCTTTATTTAATAAATTTTTATTGTAACAAAATGAACTGTTGAAAAAATGTTGTAACACTAATAATAACGGCACATTTCCAACGTTTTTTTTTGACGTTATAATATACAGATACTAACGCTCTTTCACGTTACAAATTCCTGATTTAGTGTAGTGAAACCCATCTCTTAGTTTTTTTTTACACAAGTTAGAAGAGAATAAAAACAAGTTTTGAAATCAAGAGTTAGAGTCGTCTAAGAGCACAGTAATCATTAACATTCACTGACCGATTAGTATAGTAGTGCTACTTACTACAAGGCTTGATCGTTGTACTTTGAGAAACGACACTCGTAAAACCCTGAGAACCATACGGGGGATGAATTGTCTTTAAGGAAAGAGGATTACCTCTCCTCGATCAACCCAATATGATAAATATTCTAACTCTTTTCTTTGTTAGTATTTTGTTTGTCGCATGACCATGATTTCCGAAAAACTGAAACCGCATATTTTTCAATAGAGAGACATCTAGATAAACTAAAACGAATTCGATAGTTTGTATAGATTTTTGAAACACAATTTTGTATGTTGTTTTGTGTCGACTTAGATAAGTGCTCCATTAAAAGTGGTGGTGCAAAAAGATGAGGGTGGAGATGGTCAATGCTAGCTCTGTTGGCGGGGAGGATGATAGTGGAGATTAAAATTGTGTAATATTAAGTAGGATGATTCTTTCTTATGTTTTCTTTAAAAATTGTGTAAATCCCAAGGACTCACTTTTTGTGAGGGGAAGAGAGTAACGAAAGTAACTCTTATTTGAAGACCGAGAGAATAACGGGTATTCGGTGGTGGTGGTATGTGAGATTAAATCTGTAGATGCAATGCAAATAGGAGCTCAACTTTGGTCGACATCGTCGCAGGAATCCAAAGCTTTATTATAAAATCAAGATATGTGACGCCCAAACATTGTGGCCTAATCATTGATGGGTGGAGTGTACACAATTCTAAATGTATAATAAATATAAAAAGTCACTGTTACGACGTCTGTTTTTCAAACCATAATGTGTGCCTATGACCGGGTTTTATGGAGATGCTCAAGCTCTTCCCTGCGCAAAAAACCGTTGCCTAAACCCCCTCTTCCCGCAAGTCTTTTTTGGTATTTGGGAATCCCAGCGGGAAGACTCCGAAGACGGGCAATGGTTACCCGTTCTTAAAAAGGGGAAAACGGATAATGATTGTACGTTTCTTTCTTAAAACCCTTGCAACTTAGTGGGGCCAGGAGATATCTAAAGACTTAAAGGCCTAGATAAATAAAGCTCCCACGTTGAATGGTGAGGAAACCCTCACTTCCTATTTGCCGAAATAAGTCTTTTTTGAGTTTTGTGAAACTAGAGTTTTGGTGAGCACATTTGACAACGAATAATTGGTTTAAATAAAAAATTATATAGGAAAAAGAATAATTAACAGTGTAAAGGAAAACGTTGAAAAAAGATTGGAAGTCTATAACCTACCGTATTAGGACTCAAAGTAACATTAGGAATCCAAAAACTCTTACCGGGAAAGTGTAGAAAACCAACTAAAAACGGAATTTTGAAACTCTATAATACTAAAGCGTATTACATACCAAGATTTAACTCCAGCGTATAAATACCTCCTCTTTTAAGTTTTTTTTTTTTTTTTTTTCTTTTTAAGGTCAGAAACAAACTTCTTCGCTGAAAAGAATTCAAACATATGTTACCTATCAATACTATGGTAACCATTTAAAAACGAATAAAAGAGTTTCAAAAAGAAACATGTAGAATTGCTAGGAGCTTGAGACTATATCATCAAGCCCTTTTATGCGGCATTAAGATCAAGATTGATGATGGAGAAACACCGACGAGAAAGGGTGAAAAAAGTGCTGTCATGGCAACAGAGCCTTGCATAAAAGGTTTGTATTTTTCAATGTTGCAGTTCGGAAATAATTAGTGAAAAAAACAAATACACGTATGGTGTATTTGTATTCTGAGTATAAAATCATACTCATGGTGTACCTTGAATTTGCTGGAGAATACTGAATACAGATGCAGTGTGTGATTCTGAACACGCTAATCTCGAGTCTCTAAGCTTGATTGAGGATATTTAAATCTACAAGTAGCTGAGTACTACTACATAGGTCCCAAAGATTACGACAGTAAACAACAACAAAAGGGAAACTTACTGGTATGTACAGCTCCGATAGTTTGCATTCGTAGTGTACCTGGAATTTGCTTCTGAACACACTAATCTCAGGTCTCTAAGCTTGATTAGGGATATTTAACTCTACAAGTTGAGTACTACTACATAAGTCCAAAAATTACGAAAGTAAACAACACCAAATGGGAAACTCACTGGTGCGTAGAGGTCTAATAGTCTGCATTCTATTCTATGCAGTTGTCTTCATGAAAATGTTTTGAGCTATCGTTTGCGTTGAATACAATTTCCTTGATCTACAGTCCGTGTTAACTTTGACTTATTTCTTCATGTAAGTTATTTGAAGTAGACGATTAAGGACTGCTTGATGCATGTAAGTTATGCCTAATAAAAGTTTTATTTGCAGACTTCAAAGAACATATAGGAAGGATATCAGTGGTAGAGCAAGCAGAAATTTGGCATGTAACCCAGCACGTGCCCTGATTATAATTGTGTGTTTTTTTATTTGAAGTAAAACGCAACAAGCCATGTTTAGAAAATGAGCTAATTTTATTTGCAAAATTGAGCCTAGCAACAGGCATCTGCCGCCAACCATATATTGTTGCATTAATATTCCTACCATGCCATGAGGCACACTCTCAAACACTACTTGGCCACAACGGACTAACTAAGCTGCTTATCAGGCACAATTGCAAACCTCAATCAATGTTAGCGCCCATTCAGTGGCGGAGCCAGGATTTCTGAATGGGGGGCTAAATTTTTTTTTCTGCAAACAAAGAACAAGACACATAAATTTGATATTCGTACCTGTGCTCACTAGTTCATGGTGTCTATTTTTCGGTGATGCCCGACTAAAGTATCACTAATTTCAGTTGTTGGTTGTAAGTTGGTTGTAAAAATAACCGAGGATCAGCCCTAACCCTGCGAATCAACGAAAAACATATACAAAGATGGTATGTTGTGCAAGGCGTATGGCGTAAGGCGCGGTGTGGCGCGGCGAAGCCGCTACGTATAAGCATACTAGTCAGTAGTCACACTTATATATACTAGGAATACCATATCAAAATAACAAACAGAAACTACTCATAAATCATATTCTTCTTATTAATAGGTAGCAAACAACAGTTTTCAGTGTGGTACTAGTATTAGTGCCCAACTGAATAGGCTAACATTCCTAAACTAACTAAGTTGTGGTTTTAGGCTAACATTATTCAAATAAATAAGCTGTAGTTCCTAAAATCATAAGCTGAATGATAATCATTTATATTCGCCACCTCCTAAACCTGTTTCTCTCGGCTTCTTCTGTTCTCTCTATTGAATTCTCACTTTGTAACTAGCAATTGATTTTTGGAAGTGGAGATTTGGGCTTAGGTGGTGGAACTAAATAACTTTTACTTAGTGGGCTAACTTAATGGACATGGTGGACTAAATTATAAATTATATTTTGTAAAGGGATAATTTGCTAACATAGTATGATTTAACGGCACTTGACTATATGTACGCCGAAAAACGAAAGCTAGGTTAGTTTTTTTCCTCTATGGATGCTATGTGTCTTATAACTGAGGTAATGATATTATTAGTGAAAACGTTGGATAAGACGCTAGCTTCATCACTTGAACCTAAGTGAGTCCTAACAAGGGTTTCTACCTGTTCCTGGCCCGATATACGTTCTCTTGCTTTTTTGTGCTGTGAAATAATGTTGCTGATAAATTATTTGACTGATTGGATGTAGCATCAAAAAAAATAAAAAATCATTAAGTGGTTTGTGCAGGACAATGAGAGTAGTATCAATGGAGATGCTTAGAAACACTTTTGAATGGATTAAACAGTTTAGTACGTACTTTCATTATCAAGCTCACCGCTACTCTAATAATTATGAAAGCATCAGTCTTTCAACTAAGGACATGAAGAAGAAAAAGAAAGAAATCTACTGCTGCTGGTGATGATATTGTGTTGCTTCTGAAGCACTTTAAGGTAAACATAATAGTATTAGATACCGCTGCATTCTTTTGTTAGTCTTATTTTGTTCATTTTCTGGATATCAAAAGTCAAAAAAATGTGGTTATTTCAGTACCGACAAAGAAAATCATGATTATGTTAACTTATAAGGTATATTATTGGTGGTAAAAGAAAAACCAATTCAAGTATATACATATGATTTTGGACTAAATATCATATATCTTTCACGCTACATAAATCGTCATTAGAGTTGCATGCTTGATACTCTCTCATGTGCTAAAAGGTTGTGTGTTGGTAGGACTGTTTGGTTGGAATATTAGATTGAGAGGAGGACATTAACAGGCTTAATGATACTATTATATTTAGTTAGTTGAGATGAAGTAAGCGGCTTTATGTGGAGATCTGATAAACATTATTGCAAAAAGAGATAATTAAGAAAGGAGATGAAGTTTATTCGCATCGGGCACAAATCTAATATTAAGGCCTAGACAAATAAAACTCCCACATTGAATGGTGAAGAAATCCTAGCTTTTTATTGGCCGAAATAAGCCTTTAGCGGCTTTTGGGAGACTAGACTTTGTGCCCGTGCTGCGCATCGGACATTTTCTTTTTCTTTTAACCAAATTTTTGATTGGGTGTGTGAAGGTTTCGCTCCGCCCCGTGGGCAAGCATTTTTGATTTGGTGTGACATGGCTTCACGCTGAGCCGTCTCGATGCATTAAATAAGTGGAGAATAGATAAAGAGTATATGCAGATTTTATTTATTTATTTTCTTTTATTTCCGTAAAAAATGTGAAATATGCGGGTTTCTTTCCGTTATGTATCAATTTGGAAAAAAAAGTTATAATATGGCAGGTACTCGATTTCCGAATTGAATTTAGACTTCCATAAAATTCAAACACAACAATTTAAGTTTTCCTTTTGAGTTTGTAACTTTAAGCCTAGACAAATAAAGCTCCGACGTTGAACGGTGAGGAAACCCTCGCTTCTTATTGGCCGAAATAGGTATCAAATAAAAGATAAAAGGGGGAAAAAAATCCCCATATTTTTTGCGAAAATAAAAAGAAAAAATAAATAAAATATGCACATATTTTCCACCTATTTAATGTATTTGTCCCGCCACACCAAATAAAAGATACGCCACGGGGCGGGACGTAGCCCCCCGCACATCATATAAAAAATGCATCACCACCGGGTGGGGCAAAGCCTCGCGCACACCAAATCAAAAATGCATCGCCACGGGACGGGCGAATCTCCGTGCACACCAAGCTAAAAGAAAAAAAAATGCCCGGTGCGTAGCACGGGCACAAATCTAGTTTTAGCTTAAAAATCGTTTAGTTTTAATAAATCGGATAATCATCATCCGTTTAGGGAAAATTAGTGGGACAAATAGAAAAATAAGTGGGGTTTTAAGATTTGGTGAAACCCAGCAAAATAGAAAACGGATAATCATCATCCATTTTTCTCTTATAACCGGGAACACCCATAAGAGCTAGGCTCTTCCCATCCCGATGTGTAAAGACATCTGGGAAGAGACTATCAACCTCCACAAGACCCGGTCTATTAACCGAGTCATCGTCGGCAAATCAGCCAATGCAAAAATACAAAAACATATCTCATGATCGATTATTTTTTTGAGACAATTGCTCAAATTCATTTGCAAATGTCCAACTATATAGAGCATTATATATACTAATATTTTATAACAAGAGTGATAAGCTTGGCAAGATTTGTGAATTAACAAATCTGTAAATTAATGCTATAAATAGAACCAACGAGTGCATGTTAAATCTCACAAATCAAACTTAGCAATCATCTTCAACATCTTTACTAGAGCATCCTATAACCGTTAACAAAAAAATCCAATTACTAAGTCATGGTTCAGATTTCTGGATCATCTTTCTTTGGGTTTTTCTTTGTTTTGACAATTTTATTTGCTTCTGGTAAGTAAAATTTCTTTTGCAAAAATGATACCCTAGTGTATATGTAGAACTTTCTAACATTGTTTTGGGGAAACTAATTAAGCTGCACTCATAGCTACCAAATTTATGTCAAAACTCTATATTTCTGTTTATTTCCAAAACTTGTCTATGTTCCATTTCAACAATATACATAATACACCGTGACTAACTAGTCGATATTGTTATGATGTGTGTGTAGAGATGGCAACAACCGAAGCTCAACTGGTATGTAATGTTGGAAAGCTAGTGATACTAGGTGGTCCTTGCGTTGATTGCCCCTCTAAATGTTTGAAAAAGTTCCCACTCCCACTGATTGTCACAAACCTTTGTGTTCCAGTGTTAGGAACATCTGTCTGCGCTTGTTGTGTTGTTGAGCAGGCTGCTTAAAATTAAATCCTGATGCCGTGTACAGTTGGATGCACGATTAGCGAGCCAACACAAATTATCTACTTTTTAAATAAATTTGGCTACTCGACTCGTCATGTGTCTTGTTTAGCCAATGCTGTTTTTCAGTTTTACGAATGGGCTAATAAGACCCATTGTGTAATGTTTTATGTTTGTAACGTGTTTTATGAATGAAATGTCTATGTTTAAGAATTAAAGTTTGAGAGACATATTATATATTGGTTTTTTATATACGAACGTGAGCAGTACATAGTTGATCAGCAGACTATCTGAGTTCTGCAACGAAAGGCAATACTTTTGGGGTTGTATCACAGAAAAATGATATTGTGTCGTATGAGGGTTGGTTCTATGACCACCGTACACAAGCTCTAAATTCTTGATTGGAATAAATTCCTTCAGCCAAGAATTATAATGAGGCCTTGTCAGAAAATGCGAGCAAAAAGCTGGTTTAGTACTTTCTTCACCCATTAAACTGAGTCTAGTTAATATAAGAGATCTCCGGTTAGGGCAGATAATGGAAGGAAAAAAGTATGCAGTAGAAGAGGTGCACGCAGTTTTTTAACCAAAGCGTCTACCATTGCAATGTTGTGTCAGAGTGCCGTGAAAGTGCAGGTCACCCGAGGAAGTGATGGTAGGATATCCCTGCATTTGAAAGTAGGAAATTCTAGTTTCCGGTCAACAAGCATGGATTCCGATTTAAGGATGTCAATTAGTTTCTTGCTATCACTCTTGATGTAGACAGAAGATGAATGTTTTCATGTAACCTAGCCATGACTGACAATAGCGCCATAGCCTATGCATGAAGAATCGATGTTGGCCATTCTGGTCCTGCAATAATATCTGCATATACTATTTGTTCAATAGAAAAAAATTGAGCAACGAAACCCATCGTGTTGTCCAAATAAGTGGCGTTGATGCAGCTGATCAAAAAAAAAAAAAAAAAAAGAGATTTACTGATGATAGATTAATGGGATAACAAATGAGATGATCATAGAGAGCATCTTCTGTCAAAGAACAGCTACTTTATTTAGGATTCTTAAGGACTAAAGTTTAGCGGGTAACTTGTTTATAAGTATCTTAGCCGAAGATTTCAACACGCACCCTCGATGCTCTAGTAAGTATATAACATATTTCAACCATCATAGTCGGTGGTATGCCGGGTAGAATCTGCAAATGCAATTCAGATCGGAAATCAACTTCCGTCGACATCTAACTTTGGAGAATCGCCATCCCCAGCAAAGCAGATCTCCTGCACCAGCGTCCAATTTTAAGTGGATTTTAGAGATTTAAAACAATATATATGACGCCCAAACATTGTAGCCGAGTTAAATAATAGTTAAACTCACCCTTTGCTACTGCTATTCGGATTGAGCTACTGCAGGTACAGTGATAGTTTCCATTTTGGGTTATAGAACACATGCTCCCACAGTGACTCTACCGTTGCGTGCTTACATTTATACAATTATATAAAGGTGTATATCATTAAGTCTAGCATCTTAATTCAGAAGATTTCACCCCTATGGACTTGTACCGACGCTTAAAAATTGCACACATGATAAGAATAACCCAACTCGTACATAGTAAACTACTATTGGTTGTACCAGAAGTCGTTGGCACCTTGGTGGTAAATCAACAAATTCAATAACATATATAGCTATCGAGTTTTTTTTTTGAAATCTTTGCTCAAGAAAGAAGTTACATAATTATATACAAATGGGCAACAAGATGATGCCCACACTAATAATTTAAAAATGGAGGGAAATACGGCAAGGTTTGTAAATTCAAGATCGTTGCTATAAATAGGGCTAAGGAGTGGGTGTTAAATCTCACAAATCCAATTAGCAATCATATTTACTGCAAGTAAAAAAGAACATAATCGTTATTAGAGTTGCAATTATATTAAAAAGTCATGGCTAAAATTTCTGGTTCAACATTTGTTAGCTTCTTCTTCGTTTTGGCCATTTTATCTGCTTCCCGTAAGTTTATCTCTTTCGCAAAAATCATACACTAGCTCCTAGCGTATATGTATAACTTTCTAGCACCGTTTTGAAAACACTAAGCACTAAGTTGCATTTATAGCTACTAAATTTATGTCAAAACTTGTCCATATTTCAATTTATCGATCTACATGTTCGAGATATCGATTGTTGTTATGACATATGTATGCAGAGATGGCAACAACCGAAGCTCAACTAACATGTGATATTTGAAAGCTAGTGATACTTGGTGGTCCTTGCACTAACTGCTCTTCTAAATGTTTGAAGAAGTTCCCAGTCCCGCTCATTGTCACAAGCCTTTGTGTCCCAGTGCTAGGAACATCCGTCTGTGCTTGTTGCGTTGTCGGGCAGGCTGCCTAAAAATCACTCCCTTGATGTCGTATTTAGTTGGCAACAAATCTTCATTTGCTTGCCAACCCAACTTATATGCTACTTAAATAAATTTGGTTAGCTACGCGACTGCTTTTGAGTCTAGCTAGTTTAGCCAATGTTGTTTTTCGGTTTATGACCTTACTGTAATGTTTTATGTTTGTAACGTGTTTCTATGAATGAAATATCTATGTTTAAGAATGAAAACTTGATGCAAACTATCAAAAAGTTGTCTCTAAAATCACCAACACAAATTGGATGAGACATTTTAGCCATTTCAGAAATATTTTGGAAACAAAATTATTGAATTTAACAAGATACGATCCTATTTCGTCTTATATTGCAGCCCTTCTGTATCCCTTAAAACAGGTTAAGAAGTCTACCCAAGATATCAACTGACTCTAAAAACAGATTCCACTTTAAGAAGTCTACCCAATTTTGTCTCACTAGATAGTACATTATTGATTATACTAATTTTCTAAAACGAAAGGAGGATATACTTGGGGAGGTTTTCCATTCCAATGCGCTATAAATAGAACTAACGAGTGCACGTTAAATCTCACAAACCAAACTAATTAGCAATATATCATCATTACCAGAGCATAAATCTTATTACCATTAAGAGAAAAATCCTACTACAAAGTCATGGCTAAGATTTCTGGATCATCTTTTATGGTTTTTTCTTTGTTTTGGCAGTTTTATTTGCTTATGGTAAGAAAATTCCTTCAGTGATATACTCCCTCCGTCCCACTATTAGATATCCTAGTTCAAGTTTGCGCAATTCTTAAGTCAAGGAAGGGAAAAGAGTAATTTTAAGTATTTTTTTACAATTATACCCTTATGGATAATAACTAGTGAAATTTTTAAATGATTTATCTCTCAAACTACACCACGGATGTTCGCAAACTTCATACTATTGAAAAGCATTTTAAAACACCTACGTAACGAATATAAACATGCCTATCAAATTATGCATATGTCTTATATTTCTTATAATCCATTAAAAGGATAATTTTAGAAATATCTTTTTGTTTAGTGATATAGGTCATCTATTATGAGACAAAATCTAAAAGTAAATAGGTCAACTAATAGTGGGACTGAGGGAGTACTAGCGTATATGAACTACTTTCTAGCATTGTTTTATAAAAAACTTTAGCATTATTAAAACTTGCCTATATTTGCAATATACATGGGGACTAACCAATCTAGATATTGATTGTTGTTATGATGTGTGCGTAGAGATGGCAGCAACCGAAGCTCAACTAGTATGTGATGTTGGAAAGCTAGTCATACTAGGCGGTCCTTGCACTGATTGTCCAGCTAGATGTTTGTAGAAGTACCCACTCCCGCTCCTTGTCGCAAACCTTTGCGTTCCAGTGTTGGCAACATCTGTCTGCGCATGTTGCGTTGTCGACCAGACTGCTTAGAATCAATCCCTGATGTCGTGTCTAGTTGGTCACAAATCTTAATTTTCTCGCCAACACTTACCTATGCTACTTGAGTCGTCCTGAGTCTTGCTTAGCCAATGTTGTTTATCTGTTTATGAATGGGCTGAAAAGACCCATTCATTAATGTTTTAATTATGTTGTAACGTGTTTTATGAATGATATATCTATGTGTTTAAGAATGAACAACAGAGTATCTGAATTCTGCAATGAAAGGCAAGAATTTTTGTGTTTGATATATCTGTATGGCGAGCAAAGAACTGATTTTCTCCGACCTTTTAAAAAGAGAATTAGCAATAAATAACATAAGTGATGGCGCAATGTGGTTTTTTGTACGAGCACATTAATCAAGGTTGGATTATTAAGATGTGAGGTCATCAAACTATCAGCTTAACTATAATTAGGTATCCGAAATTTTAAATGCATCTAACGAATCTTTGTAAATATTTCATATTTATTCATTTTTCAAATACCTATTATGTGTTTATTTCTTCCCTATTTTTGGGCGCCAAAGAAATTTGATAATCCTTTGGTAACCTAAAAAATTACTCTATGAACATATCTCTTAAATCTGAAATAAGAACTTATGCGTTTAATTGAAGAACTTACCTCGTAGATAGAACTAAAATCACAAAAGAAAAAAATTCAAGACATCTGTCTCTTTAGAATGGTTGCTAAACAGATAATAGCTTTGGCTGAAAAGGGTACTCGGGGGTTGGAATCGGCAGGGAGAGAAAGTTAGTGTTTAGCAAAGTTGAAGGAATATAAAGGGAGCGCATTCGTCACCGTTTCACTAATTTTATGTTTAATATAAAGGGTGGTAGATGTCACACCTTCAAATACCTTTTGCAAATTTCTGCGAAAATGTAACCCGGCAGCACAGTGGTTATGTGAATCAAGCTTCACCCATCTGCACTTCAGCCTAATAAGTTTGCACCAATGCAAACATCCAACTCAACAGTTCTTCAGCGGAAGTCTTTAGCCCTCTTTCTCTCCACTTAACTTCTCATGCACCCCATAATGCATTCAAACATTGCCATACATTATCAACAACAATCAGCCAACCAAGAACACTTAGAACATGACACAATCATCTCATTTTATTGCATCAAAGGGAAGAACTAAAAAACTTGCCCACTTAGGGTCTTACACAGACTTGTTCACCTTGAACAAAGCCTTAGCCTTACAAAAACTCTCATTTTTTGAGTCTCACACACTCCTATGTAAGCCTGCCGAATTTTCCATGTCTTAGGACTATTTATTCAGCAGCTTTACTTGGCCAAAACCATGCACAACCGTTGCACACGCAAGGGACAGCCATATGTCCCATGGAGCAGTTTCATAACCGCCTATAAAGTACCACCTTGACCAGTTTCTCTCTAAACTGACGCCAACGCCCAACACCTGTTCTCTAGCAGTTAGAAACCTTCTCCCTCGCTTATAAACTCTCTTTATAATCGCTCTACTTCGTCTCGCGTCATTGTCATGCTTGTGAAGCTCGTAATCAACTCGTAACCGTCACTTGAGCTGTATTGCACAACTGTTGCGCTTTACTGAATTCTACATTGATCTCTTTGCTCATCTGCCTTCGCCCTGCAACTTCTTACTCTAAGCTAATGTACGGACCATTCTTGTGCTTTAATCATCAAGGCCAATTCCTTAAACTCATTCTAGTTTCTCATGGCGTCATATGCTTCACTTAGCCATTTTGCTTGACAATAGCAATGCCACTCTTACACTACTAGTTTTTTTGCACTGTCCAAGCTTTGGCCAACCTTGAACTAATGTCATAGACCAACTTTTGATCTATTCTACGTTCTCGCATCATCCTTGAGTTTGGGCTAACTCAATTCCACGGATATGCCTTAATGCCAACATCGCATGTTGTATCTGTCACTTTGGCCATGTCTTGCCAATCCCTCAATAAAGCCTTATTGTGTCGGCCAATAAGCTTCATTTCTTATCCTAATGTCTTTAGAGTATAGCGCTACGTTTGCGCTTCACTGGGCCTGCAGGGTGCCACTATCTCAGTGCTTGACGGTCTATACAGTATAGCGCCATTATGGCTTTGCATTGCGCTATTATGGCTTTACACTGCGCCGTTATGGCTGAACACGGACTTGGCCTGCAACTCTTTAAGCACAATCATTATGCTTACTTGTCGGACCGGTCATAGGCCTCCCCCACCTAATCCATTCAACGTCCTCGTTGAACGCGACCCAGTATAAACTATACTTGTCTTAACTTCGCCACATGCATTTTCAGAACCTTTCCTGAAATTCAGCAACCATTGCTGGCTTTCACATTATGCCAACTTTCATGCCTTAGCATCAGCATCACTTAGCTTTACTGCTTTGCCATTGATCTCATATATTTGAGCCACTTCTCGGCGTCGTGCATTACGCTTATACTGCTACTCAAATCATGCATCAATACTCAAATGCAAACCTGAAATTCTTCTTAGCCAATTCCCTTTAAGCCTGAATTTCGCCTCGAATCATTTACGCCTAAGTGTACGCACCAGACGATTCTTCTCAAACTGATCACTACGATCATTGCCATAATATTTCGCCTCCCCTACTTTGCCTTTTGCATCTAACTCAACATGATAAGGACTTATAAACGACTTGGCTTCATTTTAAATTAATTTTGCTGGCACGTGCCTTGAACTGTAGTTTTCCATGCCCTCTGTTAAGCACGTCACAAAGTGAATCAGGGGTTCTTTTTCCATAAGACACCCGAATTCAATACTTCATGCCTCGCCAAACTCTGATTATGCAAGCATCATTCAAGAATTCGTTTCTCTGAATGTGGCCACCAAGTATACACTCTTTATAGTTATGCCATCTTGCATACCCAAACCAGAATTGCAAGTTTCCTTTGCCTAATTCGCTAAAGCAAAACTATTGAGTTGCACAGCCCATCTCCGCAACTGTTACTAACTATCTTTTGGACATAACATAGCTAACCCTTTTGATGTCCATGCGACATGCCTTCAAAGGTAATATGTCTCCAATTATTCATTTGAACTGCATTGATTGCTTGCCTGGAAAGTGTATGTCTTTCACTTGGCCATGAGCTGATGATGTGATTTCTATCTTGCTGTATTGCTTGCACTATCGCTGCCTATCTGTGTCGTGCCATTTTGCAATCCCAAAATAACAACATCACTTCTACATCAACTAGGACCCTTGTCCCATGCTTGGCTTATTAGCTTTCAACTTGTCTTGTCATTGCATACATTAGGCTAAGTATGCTATCGCAGTATCTCCCCATGAACTAGCTTTACATCGTAAATAAAGAGGAAAGACTTTATAAATGAAAACACCTTCATTCATTACTGCTCTTACATAACAAGACCATGTACCATTACATGATTGATCCACCGATCATTTTGGAAAGCTAAAACTTCATTAACAAAGCAACTTGCTTACACCAAAGCAAAGTATATACAAACTTGAAGACTCAAATAAAAGTCTGTACAACCAGACTCTACACACAGAGTTTGCAACAACCAACAACTAAAGCTACATAAGAACAAGATCAGAAAATACCATGTTTTCTGCACTAAGTATTGCCAATGGAGACAACAACACTCCTTCTTGTCTTAGCTTAGTTTCTGCCTTTGTCGAAGTGAGCAACAACTTCGCTGCGTGGTCTCTTCCTTGAACCTTCACTTCGACCTTCGCGAGTCTTACTAGAATAACTCCCATAGTCATCCCCAACTGTTGCATTGAGTTGTGCTTTGAGTGGACAACTTCTAGCGAAATGCAAACCTTTGCAAATGAAACATCCCCTATACTTCCGGGATGAAGGGAATAATTCATCTTCCTTTGGCTCATGCTTGCGCTTACTGCCTACAGATTTCTCCTTTCCTCTGGCTTTACCTTCACAGATTTGCACAACTTCAGTTGTTGTGCACTGGTAAGCTCTCTTACCGCCTGAACATCCATTTGGACACTCTGAATTTTGCGCCTCTTGAGTTCAGCAATAACCAACGAACTCGCGCCACTCAGAAATTGGAACATCTGGTCTTCTTCACTTATGCCACGCACTTCTTGCACCAATGCAAGGAAGTTTTCAGCATATGCCTATGGTGTACCCGTCATTTTTAGCCTATGTAAACTTTCTCTTGCGTACCAATCGCCATTGCTCGGCAAGAATTACATCTCAGTCCATCTTTCATGTCATTCCATGACATAGGATTGGCATAACCAGCAGCTTCATCTTCTTGCAGCATAGTTTTCCAACAAACCTTTGCATCACCACTAAGGTAATTGCCTGCGAGAGTTACCTTTTGTCCTTCCCCAGTTCCATTCGCCTCAACGTCATACAAGAAATTCTCAATTTCTCTAGCATTCCTGGAACCAGCGTAAACTCTTTGCTCGGAGACTCGATAATGGCTTTCTTCATTCATGTTTTCCCCTGCAAACATGCCATCACTGATTAACTTACGAAGGTTTGTCATCTCATCTGATATTTGCTTCGCATGGCTTGTTAGTATGGTCTTCATGTCACTTAATTGCCCCTTCAATTCAGTCACTTCAGCATTGGTTTCGCAATTCAACAGGGTTGCATCATACACCTTGTCCTCGACTGCACCTACCCTTCCGTCAATTTTTTTGAACCAATCTGATGTCCTTCCTTCAAGTAAATCTAGCCTGCCATTATCTTCAGAACTAAGAGGAATATCCAGGCCATCAGCACCAATGTCAATGGTCATATTGCCAAGATCACCATACTCCTCTAGTTGATCAAACGTACCCGGTAATTCTTCGTCGATTATCATGCCATTAGAACTCATTTCTAATGCAAGCTTTCTGAATACAATATACCACTTACTTGCTCACAGGAAAATAGCTTAAGAAAAAAAAACCCCAGCGTATTATCCAACAAATACACTTGAACTGTGTACCAAACACAACTCTAATAGCCGTACTCTCACACCTTCAAATGCCTTTTGCAAATTTTTGCGAAAATGTAACCCGACAGCACAGTGGTTCTGTGAATCAAGCTTCACCCATCTGCATTTCAGCCTTATAAGTTTGCACCAATGCAAACAGCCAACTCAACAGTTCTTCAGCGGAAGTCTTTAACCTTCTTTCTCTTCACTTAACTTCTCAAATGCACCCCATAATGCATTCAAAAATTGCCATACATTATCAACAACAATCATCCAACCAAGAACACATAGAACATGACACAATCATCTCATTTTATTGCATCAAAGGGAATAAATACAAAACTTGCCCACTTAGGGTCTTACACAGACTTGT
Source organism: Papaver atlanticum (assembly GCA_023531105.1). NCBI lineage: Eukaryota > Viridiplantae > Streptophyta > Magnoliopsida > Ranunculales > Papaveraceae > Papaver > Papaver atlanticum. Next base: position 92,286 of record JAJJMB010007676.1, read on the forward strand.
TCACCTTGAACCAAGCCTTAGCCTTACAAAAACTCTCATGTTTTGAGTCTCACTCTCTCCTATGTAAGCCTGCCGAATTTTCCATGCCTTAGGACTATTTATTCAGCAGCTTTACTAAACCAAAACCGTGCACAACTGTTGCACACGCAAGGGATAGCCATCTGTCCCATGGAGCAGTTCCATAACCGCCTATAAAGTGCCACCTTGACCAGTTTCTCTCTAAATTGACGCCAATGCCCAACACCTGTTCTTTAGCAGTTAGAAACCTTATCCCACGCTTATAAACTCTCTTTATAACCGCTCTACTTCGTCTCGCGTCATTGGCACGCTTGTGAAGCTCGTAACCAACTCGTAACCGTCACTTGAGCTGTATTGCACAACTGTTTCGCTTTACTGAATTCTACCTTGATCTCTTTGCTCAGCTGCTTTGGCCCTACCAACTTCTTACTCTAAGCTAATTTACGGACCATTATTGTGCTTTAATCATCAAGGACAATTCCTTAAACTCGTTGTAGTTACTCATGGCGTCATATGCTTCACTTAGCCATTTTGATTGACAATAAAAATGCCGCTCTTGCACTACTAGTTTGTTTGCACTGTCCAAGCTTTGGACAGCCTTGAACTAATTCCATAGACCAACTCTTGATCTATTTTACCTTCTCACATCATCCTTGAGTTTTGGCTAACTCAATTCCACGGATATATCTTAATGCCAACATCGCATGTTGCATCTGTCACTTTGGCCATGTCTTTCCAATCCCTTAATGAAGCCTCATTGTGTCGGCCAATAAGCTTCATTACTTAGCCAAATGTCTTTACAGTGTAGCAATACCTTTGCTCTTCACTGGCCCTGCAGGGTGCCACTATCTCAGTGCTTGACGGTCTATACAATATAGCGCCATTATGGCTTTTGATTGCACTATTATGGCTTTGCACTGCACCGTTATGGATGAACACTGACTTGGCCTGCAACTCTGTAACGCACAATCATTAAGCTTATTTACCGGACTGGTCATAGTAGTCGACACCGTTTTACTAATATGTGGGTTTGTGTCACCATTAAACATGGGAGCACATATAGCTTAGAGTGTTAAAGGAGAGATTTGATCTTTTTCTTTCGAAAAATTTCATGCGAAAATTTAGACAATTGACATGTAGCTCGCTAGACTTAACCCTAGACCATTTATTCAATCAGAGAACAGATTCTGTAGAAGAACAACTCAAGGAACCGCAATCTCAACCATTCCCCCAAGTTAAGTGATATTGGCCTAAGTTAATTAGCCCGGCCGTCCTGCTACTTCCCTGTTTAATATATAACTTTTCTAGTAATACGTTGGAATACTTCATCACCAAATAACTCAAGTTATATTACTTTAGGACTTCTATTTCAAGGTAGATTCAAAATTATTCCTTGGCCTATGAATATGAGATGTGATTCCTTGTTACATAATAACTTTTCTAGGGTTTTGTAAAACCCTAGAGAAAAACGGAACTAAATTTTGGTCGATCTATGATCTTTTGAACTTCATCTATCGAAGCTTTAATCGAAATCTGTGACCTAATTATTCAAAACCCCTCCCAATTTACCTCAAAACTTTGGATTTGTGGCCGTTGTCCTCAACCAGGAGGAGCAATAGGAGGTTCTCATTCTAATGCATGCATGAAAGTTACAAGATCTCAACTCAATGCAGTACTTGCTATATCCAGATTTCGAAATCCTTATTATCTTAACTTTGATTGTTCGGATCATCCTAATTTTGAACTTTTTGACTTTCCTTTCTTTATTCCATATTCCCATACTTTGAATGGCTCCTCGCACAGGACAGAAACTTCTTAAGGAACTCGTAAGACTGAAGGATGAACTTAAACCCAAAGGAATCTCATTGACAGTTCCCCCCAGGTTCGAGTCATAATACAATGCTTAGACTTGATTGGTTCGCGTTTGAACAATAGAATGACAAGAGGATTATTGTTTCGCTTGGAAAACTCTCTGCTGGGCTCCCCATTCCTCTTTACAATCCTAATATCCCTTTTTTATGAGCTATTGGCGAATATTCAATTTTCTTGCGGAATATTCCGATTAAGTGGTGATTGCATCAGGATTATGGTGGAGTATTCTCACCATGCTGCTGGCTTGGCGTCCTCCTATCCCCAATATGTGAAAGTTCCGCCTAAGAAAGAGATTATACAGTGGAGAACTTTTCAAGCATTATGATGTCGCCCTTGTCTCTAATGAACGCTACTGTTGGGGTATTCGCTTGATGAGGGCTGATGGTTTTACGGAGGACAAAAAAACCCATGTGTGACGTTAATTTTCACAATAAAGGCAATGATTCTGCTCGCCTATCCAAGGATACCCACTGGATGGAGTTTCCTCTTATTATGGAGGGACCGTATATTACTAGTAGAGATGCTGATGGATAATTTCTTCCCCTTCCTGATAAATTTGCTATCTATAAACCTTGGACCTTTTGTTGGCCTGAGGAAGAGAAAGAGGTATGTTTATTTTAATTCCGCCCTTTTATATATTTCTCTTCTGCTTCTGCTTCCTTATTTTATTCTTTGCCGCCTTTGATTTCATATGTCGAAGAAGAGGAAGAAGAACTTGCTAAAGGCGTTACCTTCGCGCTCCAAGGAAGTAAGAAATAATCTTATCTGTTTTAACAATATTGTTACCTATGTTTCTTATATAACATGGAGCGTGTAGGTTGAGCCTGAGGGTACGACTAATTCCAACGATGAATTTCCTCTATCTAAAGTTGGTCGTCTTTTTTCAAAGGCGAAAGGTAAAAATAAAGGGACTATTCCAATGTCTGTTTCTGAGGGTGCTTTAATGAAAAGAAAGAGATATTTGCCTGCTCCTTTGGACGCTTGTTCTTACAATGATGCCTTTCCTTCCCCTGGTGGTTCTTGAAAAAGAGGGGGTCTAACAACCTCACCCAATATTTCTCTTAGCAATCTGTATGGACTAACTCCAATATACTTATAAGAGAATCAACTAGACAATTAGACTCAATCTTATAAAAAGTATATCAAAGAGTTATATCTCAATCTCTCAATTCAATCCGCAATCAAACAAATAATAATTTGCGAGTCCGATTGAATATAAGAGAGATAACTTGAACGGTACCAAAGACCAATGTTTAAGGATCAATCGATTTCAATCAACAACAAAAGGTTGGATTTACCAATTGATCGATTCAACGCACAACCTATGATATTTCAATTATATGACAAAATATAATGCGGAAAAGAAAAACAAAGACACCATAAGTTTTGTTAACGAGGAAACCGCAAATGCATAAAAAACCCCCGGGACCTAGTCAAGATTGAACACCACACTGTATTAAGCGGCTACAGACACTAGCCTACTACAAACTAACTTCAGTCTGGACTGTAGTTGAACCCCAATCAATCTCACACTGATTCAAGGTACAGTTGCGTTCCTTACGTCTCTAATCCCAGCAGGATACTACCCACTTGATTCCCTTAGCTGATCTCACCCACAACTAAAAGTTGCTACGACCCAAAGTCGAAGACTTTAATAAACAAATCTGTATCACACAGAAAAGTCTATAGGAATAGATAAATCTGTCTCCCACAGAAATACCTACGAGTTTTTTTCCGTCTTTTGATAAATAAAGGTGAACAGGAACCAATTGATATACCAGACTTATATTCCCGAAGAACAGCCTAGAAATATCAATCACCTCACAATAATCTTAATCGAATAGCGAAACAAGATATTGTGGAATCACAAACGATGAGACGAAGGTGTTTGTGACTACTTTTCTATCTTGCCTACCGAAGATATAAATCTAAAGACAATCTTACGATTGTACTCAATCACGATAGAAACAACAAGATCAGATCACGCAACTACAAAGAAAATAGTTGGGTCTGGCTTCACAATCCCAATGAAGTCTTTAAGTCGTTAACCTACAGGGTCTCGAGAGAAACCTAAGGTTAAAGGAGAATCGACTCTAGCTTGTATAACTAGTATCACAAAGGAGGTGTGGGGATTAGGTTTCCAAGTTGCTAGAGTTATCCTTTATATAGTCTCCAAATCAGGGTTTGCAATCTAAGTTACCTTGGTAACAAAGCATTCAATATTCACCGTTAGATGAAAACCTGATTAGATTCAAGCTAATATCTTTCAACCGTTAGATCGAACTTAGCTTGTTATACACAAATGAAATGTAACTTCATTTATGTTTGAGTAACCGTACCTAAACGTGTACACTTAGTTGGTTCAACAATAGTTAACCAATGGTTAGCCATATGAGCACTTTCACATCAACCTTATTTATCTTCACCAGAACTAGTTCAAGTGACTCAAATGAACTAGTTAGAGAGTTTTTCAATTGCTTAGATCTTATAGAAGTATACAAGACACAATCGAAGCAAAATCGGTTTTTATTCACTCGAATCGATTCATGAACATTATAGCCACGATTTGCAAAGATTGCATTCCTTATTTTATAAATGTTTTAGTTCATGAACAAATCAATTTTAGAAAGTAACCTACTTAAGTATGCAAACGGATACGCGTACTTAAGTAACCGGATTGAGTTTGTTTTTCACTTTCAAACTCCAGTAGAAATTCACGGACGTGAACTTTCTGCAAGTATGTGTACGGGTACGCATACTTACCCGTATTTCCAACAACCGCTAGTACGCATACGGGTACGCATACTTTTGGTTCCCGGTTTTTGACTTTTACACAAATGTGAAAACACACTATGTTTATATCCAAAGATGGTTACATGTTCTAAACTCTCATTTCCATCATTGAAATTTTCTTAGAGGATATTATATAGTTGTTATTCACAAACTATTTTTCATCAAAGCGATCTTCAAGTTATTGAAATAATCAACATGACTTTCGTCACTAGTAAAGATGAACTTGGCCAAAGCGAAAGCTTACCAACACATATTTCGAGGCATAGATAAGTGAGTTAAACTCGTCTCGAAATAGCACAGGTGTATAATTGAAGTCTATATAGCAATACGACTTTTGTCTCAAGATAGGAGATAGAATAGATTGACTTTTGAGTGATAGATAAGTTCAAGTCTCCACATACCTTTTTGTCGATGAAGTTCCCCAAGTTCCTTGAGTATTTCTTCGTCTTCGCATGATGAACGTCGTGGAGTCTAGAGCTCAACTACACTTACTATCCTAGTTCGAGACTTAGCTATAAGTAGACTAGAAATCAAGACTTATAGTTTTGGCAACTAAACTTGACAAACAAGCTTGAGATAGCAATGCTTGCGAGTTCGACCGAGCAGTGCTCTAACAATATCCCCCTTTGTCAATTTTAGTGACAAAACTATCAATACATATGGAATACAAAATAAATAAAACTTTGTCGCTTCTCATCCAAATGCTTGATCTCCTTGGTTCTTCAACATTACTCGAAATTTTCGTCACTTCCAAGTAATCCAATGATTCCAAAGGTATTCAATTCAGCATCATCGTTGTTGAAGATTCGTAGCCATAACAATGAGAAAACACTAACTCTCATTGTTATACTGTGTCATAGTATTATTACACAACATCAAAGTTCAATTGTATCACAACTCTGACAATAATACTATGTTGATATGTATCACTCCCCCTTAGTCAATACTTCATCTCACATGAAAACCACTCCCCCTCATATAATGATCCGAAAATCATATGTATTTGTAGTGTGAACTACAAATTAATTCTCCCCCTTTTTGTCAATAAAATTGGCAAATGTACGAAAATTAGTGGGATCCTAATGAAATTTCCATCGAGATACTTCATGACCAAAAGAAAAGCACATATCAACTTGTTTAGATGCAATCATATATTCGAAACTAAATGCATTCATCAAGGAGTTTATAAAGATACAAGATAATCCCTATAATATTCCACAGCCGCACTCCTCAAAAAGATTTGGCAATTAAGCACAAGTTCAATTAAGAACTCTCCCCCATATAATGTTATTCTCGAAAGAACAACAAGAGCGACCTTATTTTCACAAGAAAAGAAGGATTTCTTTGGACATTAACAAATCACATAAGAATATGAATTTGTATCCAAAAATCTCAATTAAATTAACCACAAGAGAACCCATGATTAATTTAATCGGAAATGCTGACATAAGAAAACTTACTGAGCCGCACAGTATATTACATAAAAATATGGATCTGGGAAGATCAATATTGCGGAATAAACAAAGATTCATTCTATTCTTCATCACTATTTGCACAATGACGTATAATAGACATAATCTTTGTAAACAAAAGTTCATCCTATCTTCCATCAATATTTGCATAATGACATAATAGGCTTAACTTTCGTTTGTTAAAAAGTTCATTCAATCTTTTATTAATAGTTGCATACTTACATATGAAAGACTTAACTTTTGACCATGTATGGGACAATTATAGTTCACGGACGCAAACACACATATCCCATAACAAGTTGCAATATATGAAACCATAAAGATTAATGCTGCAAAATCATCTTCCAAATCAACTTTAGAATTTAAACAAATAAACCTAAAAACATTGCAAGATGAAAATAGTTGGAAATAGCTATGTGTACTCACAATAATGGCTATTCCAAACCCTAGTTATCCTTCTTAAAAATACAAGAATAAATTCTCATAAGAAGTTTCCTAGACATTATAGAGCTTTCTCAGAGCATCTACTAAGAATTCCTTCTCATTATTGAAAAAACCATTGATTATGGGATCGTTCAATTCCTCTAAATCTTCAGAAATATCAGTCAACTCACTAAGTTCTCTTTTTAGCTCACGCAAGGTGTTCTTTGTTAGAGACAACATTTGTTCATGGTGAGTTATCTTTTATAAAGAGGAAACGATTTGAGATTTTAAATCATTTCTCTTGTTGATGAAATCTTTCGCCATACCTCTAAAGTTATTATCAAAATGACAAACAGATAAGAGGCAGTTAGAGGAAGAACCTTCTCCATCATTTGTAGATATCTCTTTCTTCTTTCTTGAGGAAGAGATTCCTTCACATAGATACACATTAACTGCTTCAACTGCATCCCTTTTTGTAGTACCTCTAGTTACAGGAGCCATGAAACTGTATCTTTCAAGGAGAAAACAAGTGAAGGACTTATGACTACAAATGATTATAAATAGACTTATGGACAACCAAACCCTAGAAGAGCCTTGAACAAGACGTTCATGGTTCATTATCCATTATCTAAGATTTTTAGGAGAATATTTTCCTAACAAAAATAAGGAATTTAGACAAATACAAAACTTGAGCACCCTTGATGCAAACCTGATTTTCTCAAGTTAAAGATGAGGATGCAGACGTCCTCGTTACTAGAGAGAGACGGAGTGAGCCAAATGCTCACATATTTTACCACATATTGGCTTATCAAGGTTTGTTGTATAAACAAATTTCTTACCTCGTCTGAATCTGGTACCACTTGATTTTTCAGGAGAACCTTGTTGATTATTCAAGGCCAGATTCATCTTTTGCATGTTCTTTTGAAGATTGGCAATTCTTTTGTTGTTCCTCTTGAATCTCCAACACGTGCTTTGAACATGATTTGCATTTCCACAAAACGAACAAATCAATAAAGATTTTTTAATCTGTTGAATTGCCTCCTGTTCATCACAACAGTGAACAACCATTGTTCCATGACCAGTTGGAACAAAAGTGTTGTTTGTGCTTACAGTTTTTCTTTTAAATCCTAAACCATTTGTGTTCCCAAAGGACATCTGACCGAATAGCATGGCTGATATTTTGTCATAACTTCCAGATAATCTTTGCAGGTCATCCTTAAGAGTATTAATTTCCTTATCCTTTAGGGACATGGTTCTGGTGAACTCATCATTAAGACAATCTATCTCAAGATTTTTCACCTGGAGTGATGATTCAAGTTTCTTCAACAAAGCCTTTAGTTGAAGATTTTCTTGGAGAATCTATCCAAGAATTCAAAAATCTCTGTGTCAGACTCAAGTTCCGAATCCGAAATTGGGTAGGTGGAGGTTTCTGCAGCAAGGGATGAAAGTTCATTACACCCATCAGAAGCATCGAAGATGTTGACACCTAGGGAAGATTTTTGTACCGAATCATTTGAAGCAAGAACTGGAGAGAGACATATATCACATTTATTGCTCCTTTTTACAAATTCTTTGATCCTTTTTGTTATCAGTGATTTATCAAAATCAACATGATTGGAATAACATTCATCAGCCCAAGAAAAGTTAGGAGTTTAACTTGCGTTGGTTGATAGACGTATTATTGTGTCTAATATGTCTCAATTGTATATATTGTTAGTGTTCGA
>JAJJMB010007676.1:100597-111937 GCA_023531105.1 Papaver atlanticum
TTTGAATCAAAGAGGAATTGGAGACGAAAGACCTGGGGGATTAAAAGTTAGAAAAAGTGAAAAGAACGGAGAAAAGACGAAGATACTTTATTATATTTTTTATTTTTATTTTTAATTAGATTTTTTAGATTTTAATTTATAGATTTTTTATAGATTTTTTATTATTTTATTTTAATTAGATTTTTATTTTTAGATTTTATTTTTTCGAAATTTTAAATAGGACTTTATGCAGGTAGTCACATGATGCTGAAGATCTGGGGTAATGGCATGTATGATAGCATTTAAGCCGTCAGAATTTTGCTTTGCAGCAAGGATTTCTTCTGGACTATATCTACCAATATCCTTAGGTATAGATACATCGCCTTCTGTATTAACCAGAGGATCATAGCCATTAACAAAACGTACCCATGTATGAAAATCACGAGCTTGAAGAAAAGCACGCATAGCGATTTTCCACTACAAGTAGTTTGAGCCATCGAAGACGGGTGGTACGTTTATGGAGATAGAATTTCTGTCCATAGAGTCAGATCGCTACAAACACAGACTTATGAGGTCATTAATGTGTTTGCCTGCTATGATACCAATTGAAAAAGCGGGGGTCTAACAACCTCACCCAATATTTCACTTAGCAATCTGTATGGACTAACTCCAATATACTTACAAGAGAATCAACTAGACAGTTAGACTCAATCTTATAACAAGTATATCAAAGAGTTATATCTCAATCTCTCAATTCAATCTGCAATCAAACAAATAATAATTTGCGAGCCCGATTGAATATAAGAGAGATAACTTGAACGGTACCAAAGACCAATGTTCAAGGATCAATCAATTCCAATCAACAACCAAAGGTTAGATTTACCAATTGATCGATTCAACGCACAACCTGTGATATTTCAATTACATAACAAAATATAATGCGGAAAAGAAATAACACATACACCAGAAGTTTTGTTAACGAGGAAACCGCAAATGCAGAAAAACCCCGAGACCTAGTCCAGATTGAACACCACACTGTATTAAACCGCTACAGATACTAGCCTACTACAAACTAACTTCGGTCTGGACTGTAGTTGAACCCCAATCAATTTCACACTGATTCAAGCTACAGTTGCGCTCCTTACGTCTATGATCCCAGCAGGATACTGCGCACTTGATTCCCTTAGTTGATCTCACCTACAACTAAGAGTTGTGCTACGACCTAAAGTCGAAGACTTTAATAAACAAATCTGTATCACACAGAAAAGTCTATAGGAATAGATAAATCTGTCTCCCACAGAAATACCTACGAGTTTTGTTTTGTCTTTTGATAAATCAAGGTGAACATGAACCAATTGATATACCGAACTTATATTCCCGAAGAACAACCTAGAATATCAATCACCTCACAATAATCTTAATCGACTAGCGAAACAAGATATTGTGGAATCACAAACGATGAGACGAAGGTGTTTGTGACTACTTTTCTATCTTGCCTACCGGAGATATAAATCTCAAGCCAATCTTACGATTGTACTCAATCACGATAGAAAAAGCAAGATCAGATCACACAACTACAGAGAAAATAGTTGGGTCTGGATTCACAATCCCAATGAAGTGTTTAAGTCGTTAACCTACAGGGTCTCGAGAGAAACCTAAGGTTAAAGGAGAATCGACTCTAGCTTGTATAACTAGTATCACAAAGGAGGTGTGGGAATTAGGTTTCCCAGTTGCTAGAGTTCTCCTTTATATAGTCTCCAAATCAGGGTTTGCAATCTAAGTTACCTTGGTAACAAAGCATTCAATATTCACCGTTAGATGAAAACCTGATTAGATTCAAGCTAATATCTTTCAACCGTTAGATCGAACTTAGCTTGTTATACACAAATGAAATGTAACTTCATTTAGGTTTGAGTAACCGTACTTAAACGTGTAAACTTAGTTGGTTCAACAATAGTTAACCAATGGTTAGCCATATGAGCACTTTCATATCAACCTTATTCATCTTCACCATAACTAGTTCAAGTGACTCAAATGACTTAGTTAGAGAGTTGTTCAATTGCTTAGATCTTATATAAGTATACAAGACACAACCGAAGCAAAATCGGTTTTGATTCACTCGAATCGATTCATGAACATTATAGCCACGGTTTACAAACATTGCATTCCTTATTTTATAAATGTTTTAGTTCATGAAAAAACCAATTTTAGAAAGTAACCTACTTAAGTATGCAAACGGGTATGCGTACTTAAATAACCAGATTGAGTTTGTTTTTCACTATTAAACTCCAGCAGAAATTTACGGACGTGAACTTTCCGACAGTACGCGTACGGGTACGCATACTTTGGGTTGCCGGTTTTGGACTTTTACACAAATGTGAAAAAACACTATGTTTATATCCAAAGATGGTTACATGTTATAAACTCTCATTTAAATCATTGAAACTTTCTTAGAGGATGTTATATAGTTGTTATTCACAAACTATTTTTCATCAAAGCGATTTTCAAGTTATTGAAATAATCAACATGACTTTCGTCACTAGCAATGATGAACTTGGCCAAAGCGAAAGCTTACCAACACATATTTCGAGGCATAGATAAGTGAGTTAAACTCGGCTCGAAATAGCACATGTGTATAATTGAAGTCTATATAGCAATACGACTTTTGTCTCAAGATAGGAGATAGAATAGATAGACTTTTGAGTGATAGATAAGTTCAAGTCTCAACATACCTTTTTGTCGATGAAGTTCCCCAAGTTCCTTGAGTAGTTCTTCGACTTCGCATGATGAACGTCGTGGAGTCTAGAGCTCAACTACACTTACTATCCTAGTCCGAAACTTAGCTATAAGTAGAATAGAAATCAAGACATATAGTTTTGGTAACTAAACTTGACAAACAAGCTTGAGATAGCAACGCTTGCGTGTTCGACTGAGCAGTGCTCTAACAGTTCTGCCTATGCATCTTCTATGAGGATCCTTTCTGATCTCTTCAGCAACTCTTTATCAACTATCGATAATCCCGCATTGAGTCAATCATGTGATGCGGTCGTTAAACTATGCGAAGCTCCCTAATTAATTCATGAATCTCTTCACGGAGTTGCCTCTGCCTTGAGCCCGAATTTTCAACTTGCTATTGAGTCTTTGGTAAATTTCATTTTATTGAATTAATCAGTTTCTAGGATTTTAATTATATTCCATTTATTCATAATTGCCACCTACTTTGTGTTGATGCAGAATTCGCATATGTCTCATGCTGTCATCAATGACTTACGCGAAAATATTTGCAATCTTGAGAAGGAGAATCTCAAAATCAAAGGTGATCTTTCTTCTTACAGCAATGATGTAGTAGACCTTCGTAAGAGAAACAAGCAACTTATTGGTATGTATTTCAATCCTCTCTTTATTTAGATGTCAACGCATCATTTTTCGCCTTTCTTTAATGATATGTGTTTGCAGAGGTTTATAACTTAACCGATCAAGCAATAAGTTACCCTGTCGAAGACTCTATCCTCTTAGAGCATCTTAATGCCGCCTTGAATAACTCTTCGGTTGATGACTTAGAAACTCTTAGTTTGGAGGAGCTCAAATCAAGATATGAGACCCTTAAATTCGATCATAGGTCCATGCTATCTGTCAATAACAACCTTAAATCCCATCTTCATAAAGCCAAGGAAGAGATTAAGAATTTGGAGTAAAAAAGGATCTCTCTAATAACCGAAAAAGATAATGCGATTCTTAAGGGTGCTAAAGCTTTAAAGGAATTTCAAGAAGCAATACTCCAAGTTCAAATAGAGAGGGATCAGGCCAAAAGCAAAGTTGACACCTTGACTGCTCACGGAAATATGATACACTCTCGTCTACTCATAAAGCGCGATGACGAGTTTGAATGGGTTGTAAGGATTATTGATAATGTTAGAGCAGGCTTGGCTACGAATGTTAGATTAAAAACTGATCATGTTGAAGTGGCTAAGGCTATTATTTCTCAAAAAGAAGGTTGCTAAAAATCCTTTAATTAATTCGCTATTCATTCTCATGAGCCTTTTTTGTCTTTTACTCTCATGCGGCATTAATATTTTCTGTCTTCTTCTGTAGCTATTGAAAAAGATCATCTTCAGCAAATTGACGATTTAAAATTGAGGCTTTCTGCTAGAGATTCAAAGTATCATAGGCTTAAGGAAAAGCTGGTGATTGATGTCTCCAATACCAAGAAGAATGCGCCTCGCCTTCGGAATTCTCAGCTTAAAAAGAATGCTGATGATATCTGTACTGAGTGCAATCTTCCTTTCCTATATTTCGAATATCCCGAAGTTCCTCCCAATGATGATGAAATAGAAATCTCTGATAGTGAAGAAGAGTACGAAGAAGAAAGTGGCTCATAGACTGAAGAAGATTTTGGGGTGAAAGTTGTTAGGAATGCTCTTAGGCGAAGATAACCGCATGTGTTAGAGATCTTTGTCGCCTTTCGTCTTTCCCTTTGTTTGTAAAGCTTTGTCTTCTCCTTTTATGTACATACTTTTTTCTTATTTGTATATACTCCTTCTTATTGGATAATTTTCTGGATGTTCCCAAACTTGGAGGGCTTTTCCTTCTTCTATGGATGTATTTTCTTGTTTAGTTTTTGTACTCTTTCCTGCACTTGATTGTTAATGAAAACAAAGCACAATCTCTTTTAATATCATAATTAATTGATTGCAGCTAATAATAAGGTATGCGTAATTCTATCCTATAAAGGAAAATAACATTCTACTTCCACATTTGTATTCCCATACTTGCCTTTGTTCTTTTCCTTTATGGTATGGATTATGCTGACGTGCGCTAACATTTATAGAAGTATTTATATGCATGAAATACTTAATATACATTATTTTTGCTTTAACCGTTTTGATTGACCATATTCATACCTCAATTTTATGCTTGTATTCTTTCGCCTTTATTAGACTTCTTTTTGCATCCTTTTTTTTTTTTTTGATAAGTACGCCCTTACCTTCTGCCTCAGTTTTTTCCTTTCTTTTAATTAGCGGCTATTTGTCTCTTTGCTATTTTATTTTTCACTTTTGTGTGTGTATATTCGTTTTCCCTTTCATTTTAGGCATTCTCTTAATCGATCGTGCCCTGCAAAATAGCGTGAGTTACAGTTGATAGGTATTTTGTGTTTCTTTTGAGGTCTTATTATGCCTCCCTAAGTGGAGGTCTTATTTAGCCCACCCTTGTTGATAGGTCTTATGCTTTCCCCAAGGTATTATTTGTGGTAGGGAGACGAAATTGCAAGAAGCCATTACTCTCTCAAGTAATGGCCTATTGATTTTGCCTTATCATCTTTCGTATTATTGCCTCTACATGATATATTGACGCGTCAATACGATGGGCCTACACTCTCCCTTGAGCCATAGCCCCATGATATTGACGTCTTTGACACAATTCAGCTCCCTAATGGAGGGTGTCGTCCTTATCTTCCACCTGATTTCCCCTTCAAGGAAGCTTACCCCTACCGGGTTAGGGTGGGCTCTTCCCCTCCGATTATGCCAACAATCAGTTGTTTTCGTGACCCCTTTCGAGATCACACCCTAAATGGGGTGTCTTGAGGACCAAGTGTATCATAGTCAGGACTTGCCAAGAATGGCCGGGAACGCTCCAGTCGCCCCCAGGCACTCTTGACTCAACTGTGTACCGCGGCGCCCTGATCGAGTTTCTACACTCCTTAGGAGAAAACTTAATACCCTAGGTTTTTAACCTAGGAGTCTCTGCTGGATAGGCTTTTGTTTCGCCCCAATTCTCCATGACTCCGGTTCCAGGGATGGTATGGCTTTCACCCGAGCCATGCATTACTAGGTTTTCCCAAATTATGACGCGTGTTAGGTCTTATTGTTGCCTCTTTCATTTACGCGAACTAGGGTGCATGCCACAATTGGATGCCTAGCCTCCCTAGTTAGAGGTTTTAACTTTTATTGCCTCCTATTGAGGTCTTATTTTTTCCTTTTTCTTCTACTTGTATTGTATATGAAGTATCTTTTTATTTAGAAGAAGAAATCTATCATTTTCATTCATATTTCTGATCCATACATTGCAGATGTCTTCTTTCTTTATTTACTCTTCTACATGATGATTACTTAGTGTTAACATACCACTTCTCAAGATAGATTCTCTGCTTGTTGCACCCCTTTCCTTCATTAAATTCGCACACAAATTATTTTCTTCATGTATATTAATATTGCCGCCTTGTCTAATGGTAATATTTCTTCAAATACATTTGGTTCCAAGGCTGGTCGAGCTTTCGTCCCACAGTGTTTCCTTCTCTATCCATCAATTCATACATTCCATTTTTAACAACTTTCTTTATAATGTAAGGTCCATCCCATGCCTTCTTCAATTTTCCATCTTCACCTTTCTGATAAGGCGGCATTTCCCGTAATACTAACTCTCCTGGATGGAATTCCCCTTCTTTGACGCGCTTGTTATACTCACAATCTAAAGTTGATGCTAACGCCTTAGTGCAAATTTGATTCATTTCTTCGTCTTTACTCACAACGTCAACCATCAATCTTTCATTTCTCTACCATTCCTTTAACTCTTCTCTCCAGTTTTTTCTCTTACTTGCACGCTCTTCACTTTTCTCGATATCTATTTCTTTGCAATTTTTCGCCTCTATTGTGTCTCCTTTTATTATTCCTATTCCTTGGGGTAATGGAAACTTGATGCACTGATGGAAGGTTGATGCTACTCCCAATATTCCATGTAGCCAAGGTCGGCCTATCAAGGCATTGTAGGGAGATTCGACGTCGACTACATAAAATACCACCTCTGTAGTTATATTTTTGAGTAGGATTCACATGGTAATTTCTCCTTTAGGTTTATTTGCCGATCCATTGAACCCATAAATTTTGTACGTCGAAGGAATTAGGTCTGAGTCTTTACCGCCCATAGTTTTGAACGCGTGGTAAAATAAGATATCCACTGAGCTACTAGAATCTATGAGGATTTTATTTATCGCCCATGCGTCTTCATCATCATCTTTCTCTTCTTCGTTCCTCAACTTTGGTACAATTTCTAGCTTGACAACCAATGGACTGACGTGCAATTCTCCTCCTCCTGGGACTTCTTCTGCACTGAATGAGATATGCTATTTCTGCCAATCTTGAAGTGGTGATATCTTAGCTAAATTGAATATTTCTTTTCCTTCATCATCTCGTGCATGAACTCGACTTAACACATTGTCATGGAAATATTCTAAGCTTCCGAATGAGTGAATTATTGAATTGCAGTATAAATTCTTCGCACTCGTCCCTACTTCAATCAGATATGCATTCTTTCCAGTCTCCGTTCTTGGTGCTGGTCCTTCTGGTGGTGGTGGTAAATTTGGTTTTGGTATAGAAAGGAAGTGGTTTAATTTCCCTTGATCAATCATTCTCAATATAATTTTTTGCACATTTTGACTGTTGTTTGTATTGTGGCCGTGAAAGTGATGATAAGCACAAAATACTCACCTCCTTCTCCCTGATGGTGGCTCCACTCCAAGATTTGGTGGTGTCGGTATTTCTTCCATTAAAATCACCGCCTCCCATATCTTGTCTATTGTCGTGTTTAAGTGCGACATTTTTATCTCTTCATAGACTGCCATATCCTTCTCCTTGGTTATCAATTCTTGCAATTTTGTTATTTCCTGCATGATTGTTAAATTACCTTTCTCTATATTCTCTATCGAACTTCTCTTGATCTCTGCTATTCATGGCCACTTTCTTCTGGTTACTCTCTGTTATTGTCTTCTCCTGACTTCCTTGAGAGGTACTTGCAATCGCGTTTGTTGTCTTTGGCAGTAGTCTTGTGTTCCCTTCTTTTGCATTTATAACAGCAACAGGATATGACTCAATTTCTCTTTGTTTTTCCTCAAGAGCTATGTATTCCTCTTGATACTCACGCATTTCCGTCATTGTTATTGTATCTTTTAACCTGAATATCTGTGTGTACAATAGATCAGTTGGAAAAAGAGTTTTAATGAAAGCTAGGATGAAGTTTCTTTCTTCTACTCTTCTTGTCATTTCACTGCATATGGTCCTCCAGCGCGTTGTTAAGTTACGTAAGCTCTCATTAGTTCTTCACCTCAAGTTGAATACCATCTCTATTCCTGGACTTAACATGTTGTTGCTAATGTATGCTCCCAAGAATATACTCTGCAGGTGATCAAATGATCTAATAGTTCCCACTGGTAGCCCGTCGAACCATTTTGCATCTTCTCCTGTTAAGCTGGAGGGAAAATATTTGTATAATACCGCATCATTGTGCGCCCACTGCTAAAGAGATAAGTTGTACGCCTTTATGTGTTGAATTGCACATGAAGTTCCGTCGAAAATGCTAGTGAATATTGGTAAAGTGCATTTTACTGGAATCCCTGCATGTTGTATTCCTCTCACAAAAGGTGATTTTCCCACTTCCTTTATTACTTCTTCTAGCTGCCTTCTTCCTCCATCCTTTCGGGCGGTCATCATAGCCCTCATCTCTTCTAAATCTCTTAATATTTTTTGATTAATGTTTTGGTCTTCTTGCAGTGGTCTTTGAAGCCGTGTTTGTCTTTCTCTGTTGTCTTGTCTATTTTGACGTACTACTTCTTGAAATTCCCACTCTTCTGCATCTTCCCTCCTGGGTCTATGCCTTTCATTTCTGATGTTAACTTACGCTTCATTATCGCCCTCAAGATCTTCAACTCGTTGATGATGTAGATTTCGATAAGGCATCTGGATTCTCCCTTGCAATATTCTTCTTCCTTCTTCGGTATTTTCTTCCTCATCATCATAAGCGCGATTATCTTCGCCTTGTGGTTCGTATCGATCTTCTTTGTGATGCTGTTCCATGCGGTTACGACCGCGTTGCTCCTGCATGTTATCGCCTACATTAAAATGCTCAACAAAGTTGTTATTCAATGGTTGCTCTACGTGGTTATCTCTATGATTTGATCGACTACGCCGTGATGCGCTCCTACTTGTCCTTGATGTTGAGGCCGCACGTGTTGTCCTGGATGTTGTACGTGATCTTTGCTCATGCAACCTGTTGTTTTCCTCCCTTAACTCGGCGTTTTGGCATGTTAGATCCGCTCTTGCTTCTTCTTCCCTTCTTCTTTCTTCATTTAATCGTTGTCTTAGTTCTCCTATTGTCATATTTTCTTCGCTTCCTTCGATCGGTCCTTCGTCTTGAGTTCTTTCTTCGTTTTCTTCCACTGTATCTGTATCGGTTGTATGCATACTTACCTCATCATAATTGCGGTTGTTATTTCCGTCATGCACACGTTAGATCTGGGATTGGATTTGCTGCACTTGGTTATTTCTTTTGCCCATTGCTGATGATTCACCAATCTCACCTCCTCTTCTTCTTGCGATTTTCCTACTCCTCCTGGTTGCTATCACATGCTCTGCTTTTGATGTTGTTCTCACCATCTCTGTTCCTGAAATAGTTTCCTTTTCTCACAAATTATGAAATAACCTTTTGAGATCTAGAAAAGCTGCTACAACCAAAAATTCCTTCTCTGAAGTGAAAACTTATACTCTTTTCTTTAGATCTTGAACTCAGAAACTCTCAAAACTGACGAAGACAATGATGAAATTTTAGTTTGAATATAAAGTTGACAATTGTTTTGAAACAATTTTTAAAGAATTTCACAGGAAGGGATCATCCCTCTTACTCATCCAAGTTGTATTCTAGCGCCAAAATGTAGTTGCAGGAAATCCTACAACCTACACCCAAGTTGATCTATCAAATAAATCTAAGACATCATAAAGGAAACTCTAAATTATTTCATTAAAAAATAGAACAAATACAAAGTTGATGTATGAAAACCCTAACTTGGAGAACAAAATAACTTTCTCTCTCCTAAAATTCTTATCTCAACTCTCAAAAATATCTCTCTCTTTTACAATGGCTTCTTGTCCCTTTTGTAGAGGTTACATAGTGGAGGACAGCTAATAAAGCCCTTATTTTCGGATCTGGGAGGGCGTTATTATCGCCCTGCTTTATATTTTCCGCGCCGATCTTTTAACTACCGCGCTGATCTTCACACTTTTGGTGTGACTTGGTGACGTCATCTCATTCGTCAGCAGGAATATAATGAGTGCGACATATTCGCCTGCTACCAAATGTATATCTTCGCCCTACTATCAGTTGTGCGATATTTTGCACTCATAATTCTATTCTGATTTATTAAGTTATGTGGTTAAACTTGTGAAGTTTGCAAGGAGTTTGGAGATGAGGTTGGGGAACTTTTCCGAGGTATTTTGATTTCAGCTATTAATGCTTCTGGCGATGAAGCTTTGATATCTAGGGTATTTTTGACTTGTGTTTCTCAATATTGTCCACCAATTCTGCAAGACGATGCTGAAAAATTGGTTGGTTATTTATTAGAACAGTTTGTTGTTGTTAATCCTAATTCTCCTAGGAAGATGATGCATTCCAGAGGTGTAGTGGTTAATGGAGGCAGCATTATGTCAAGAATAACGTCGAAACAACAGGTTGTTTTGTTTGCGGAGGAGTCAGTGGAGAGTTTTAAGGAAAATCTAAGAGAGATTTATCCTACTTGGTATTTACACAATTTTACTCTCCACCATCATCCTACTCGCCAACAGAGCATCGACCATCTCCACTTTCATCTTTCTGCACCACCACTTTTAACAGAGCATTTACCTAAGTCCACACAAAAATACAAACAAACTGTGTTTCAAAAATCTATGTAAACTATCGAGTTAATTTTGGTTGTTTTTACAAACTTAAGAGGGTTTTTCACAGATCCTCTGACTTCTTTGCTGGTGTCCAGCTTACATATCAACTCCCCGATCTGTGTAGTCTTCTGTCCAGCTTACAAATCAAGATTAAATCCCTGATGTCGCGCTTGTTTTGAGGCCAAGATCGAGGGTAAAACGAAAATAACTCTTATTTGAAGACCTAGAAAAAAATGGGTGTTTGGTGCTGGTGGTATATGGGATTAAATCTGTGGATGCAATTCAAATAGCAAACATATTCATTACAATCATTACTGCAAGTAAAAAAAAAAATTGTTATTAGAGCTTCAATCCTACTAAAAAGTCATGGATAAAATTTCTGGTTCAACATTTGTTAGCTTCTTCTTCGTTTTGGCCATTTTTTCTGCTTCCCGTAAGTATATCTCTTTCGCAAAAATCATACA
Organism: Papaver atlanticum; assembly: GCA_023531105.1. Classification (NCBI taxonomy): domain Eukaryota; kingdom Viridiplantae; phylum Streptophyta; class Magnoliopsida; order Ranunculales; family Papaveraceae; genus Papaver; species Papaver atlanticum. The sequence continues at coordinate 111,738 of JAJJMB010007676.1, forward strand.
CTAGCTGCTAGCGTATATGCATAACTTTCTAGCATCGTTTTGAAAACAGTAAGCCCTAAGTTGCATTTATAGCTACTAAATTTATGCAAAAACTTGTCCATATTTCATTTTATCGATCTACATGTTCGAGATATTGATTGTTGTTATGACATATGTATGCAGAGATGGCAACAACCGAAGCTCAACTAACATGTGATATT
>JAJJMB010007676.1:126937-137119 GCA_023531105.1 Papaver atlanticum
GCAGGCTGCCTAAAAATCACTCCCTTGATGTCGTATTTAGTTGGCAACAAATCTTCATTTGCTTGCCAACCCATCTTATGTGCTACTTAAATAAATTTGGTTAGCTACTCGACTCCTTGTGAATCTAGCTAGTTTAGCCAATATTGTTTTTCGGTTTATGACCTTACTGTAATGTTTTATATTTGTAACGTGTTTCTATGAATGAAACATCTATGTTTAAGAATGAAAATTTGAACTATCAAAAAGTTGTCTCTGAAATCATCAACACAAATTGGATGAGAAATTTTAGACATTGGCTAACTACTAAACTAATTAAAATCATCAACACAAATTGGATAAGACATTTTAGCCATTTCAAAAATATTTTTGATACAAAATTATTGAATTCAGCAAGAAATGATCCTATTTCGTCTTATATTGCAGCCCTTCTGTAGCCCTTAAAACAGGTTAAAAAGTCCAAATAGCCTTGTTAATTAACTGTCCCATTTACTCTCCGTAGGCTTTTGTTAACTAACAAATATTTTGCTGAGTATTAATTGGACACCCTCATGGGCTCATAGCATATCTTAAGGAAAATTAGTACCCACATGATGTTCCCGAGATATCAACCGACTCTAAAAACAGATTCCACTTTAAGAAGAATACCCAATTTTGTCTCACTAGATACTACATTATTGATTTCTAGATCATCTTTTGTTTGGTTTTTTCTTTGTTTTGGCAGTTTTATTTGCTTCTGGAAAGTAAATTCCTTCAGTGATATACTTGCGTATATGAACTACTTTCTAGTATTGTTTTATAAAAAACTTTGCATCTATAGCTACTATATGTATTAACGTCAAAACTTGTCTCTGTTTCATTTTGCATCGTCAAAACTTGCCTATATTTGCAATATATATAATAATACATGGTGACTAACTAATCTAGATATTGATTGTTGTTATGATGTGTGTGTAGAGATGGCAGCAAACACTACACCAAAATCAAGATTTTGTAACAGGCTATACCTGTTACTGTTAAGATTTGTAACGGTTATAACCTATTGTAAACACGCCGTTATTAATAATTGTGATGTGGGGGTAAAATACCCGATGGCCACGTGTCAACATCCCAAGGGATGATCTCATGATAAGATGATAAGGTGGAAACATCGAATCATACTCTATAAAGCTGATTTCGTCTGAATCGAGACACATGCTACAAACATTACATGCATGACGTGTGTAAGGAGTGGTCTAATCGATTCAGACGGTCAAGTCTAAAAAGAAGGAATGCATTTAATGAAGGATCAGAAGAGACGTGGGCGAATCTACATCGTATCAGAAGGCTCGGGCAATCTATACTATAACCCAGAGGTGATACAGCACGAGGTTTTCCAAGGAAGAGCTACACGATGACAAACAGGGCGAGATAACTCGGAGGGAGAACCAAGGAAACCATCACGAGGGATAATATAGAGCTCGTCCAAAGTATCGAGGAGGTGTAAGATAGCTCTACCAGCTCGGCGAGACCAGGCCTTCACGAGTCTAATTTGCCTATAAATACCGGTCCATGTAGAAGGAAATGGACAGCTTATGTAATACTAGATGGTCTTTCTACAGAGAATTCCTGAGAGAGATCTAGATAAAAAGAGGGTGAGAAATCTAAGTGATATTTGTAGATCTTTCAAGGGTAAGACCCTAATCAATAAAGAAAACATCTTCTTTCCCGTGGACGTAGGTCTTCATGGATGAACCACGTTATATGCTTGTATTAATCTTTACTTTCATGTTCTTTACATTATGTTTGTCTTTGAATCTTGAATGTTAGTAGCTTTATAGCCTTTAGATCTACTTGGGTGTAGTCATCAGAAAAGATGCGACTACATTTTGCGCTAGAAACAGGGAGGTATGAAGATCTAATCTATCTCCCTAGTAACAGCTCTATATTACTTTCATAATCTCTTTGAGAGAAGTGACTTACATACCACTGTGTAGAACTCTGTTCGAATTTATAAGTAGAGCTCGGACTCGACACAGTCTACATGATCTGTGAAGTCTTGAAGACCCTCAAAATCGACAGATCTACATCCTTTTCACTGATTTTCTTCAAAATTTTCATTCTTTTAAGATTTCCTATATCTTCCTCAAGATGCTCAGGAGAGTTGAAGATCGGAGTGAAAATGGAGTTTTAAACACTTCGGCACTCTAACGATCTCCTCCATGAAAGGGATGGGAAGAAGTTTAAGTCAGTAAACTTCATAAGGGAAAATACTGTCCTATGAAAGTTGAAAAGACAAATTGTTCATGATGTTCTTCATCTTCTAAGAAACTCAAGATAATCCACAAATCTTCTTCTTAGAAATCTAACTCTAAGTCAAGGGGAAGGGTTAATGAGTACATAATCATTCATCAAACTCAAAGTTTGTTCAAAATCAAAAGTTTAAAGACAATGATAAGTATTTCCTAAAATGGGAAGATATGCTCAATAATCATAAACTTGGTTTTTTCCTAGTAAAGGTATGACGTGTAGAATGAGGTATTTTTCTCGAAAAGAGAGACAAACAAAACACCTTTTTCCCATCACCAAAACTTTAGGAAAGTTGGGAATGTTTTTACATCTTCACATGTCTCCAAAATCTATTGCAAAGTATTTCTTTACTAAACTGTCCAGTCTGAACTATAACTTAGTAATTGCACATGACCTGCAAATCTAGGGTCCCACTTTTCTGTAAGAAAAAACAAATTAAGCATTATTGCATATATCGCAGGTAAGGCGATGGTGACGAGACGATCCACTCGCACGAGCCAAGGTAAAACTGGTGGAGCCCTGTCTGGAGGCCTAGACGAGATGGAGCCTGGTGAAACTATGCACAACGGTGTACTCCTAGGAGAGGGACAACCCGATAACCAATATCGGGATGTGTTAATTGATAACTCTAGCTTTAACGAAGAGGGAAATCCCTTCGAAAGATAGAATGATTTCCATTTTACTCAACCAGGAGGGTTGAATCGTTTGCCAAGGCAAACAGTAAACAATGAGGAGAAGGAATGCGAACCTTCTAACCTCGGCGATACCGCTGTAACCATCGCAGCCATCCTGAAAGCTCAAGAGGCGCAGGATGAGAGAATGAAAAAGTTAGAAAGACGTAACAGGAGGCTAGAACGGAGAAACCGTAGGCTGAAACACAAAACAAAGAAAAATGTGCCACTCACTACCATAGAGGAGACCCCCGAGGAAGAAAATCCTTTTGAGAACTTACAGGACGATGAGCGAGTGCATATCCCTGACACCTCGGATGAGTAAACAGGGGAGCGCTTTCCGAAAGGAAACCGAGAAGTCCTAAATGAGGAAGAAAGCCCGTCCGAGGGATCATCCGATGTCGATCCCAAGCATAGAAGAGAAAAGAAAAAGGAGGACGAAGTAAAAACCAACTGCACGACCGAGAACCGCGCAGTCATAGACCCCAAGCGAGGGGAGACTTCAAAGTCAACTCGTTCTAAAATAGTGACGTACGCCGAGCAATCGGATGAGGATTCAGGGCGATCAAGATATCGCCGTCCAGAAGCTTCCTACACGCCCGAAAAAGCGCAAGGACGAAGGAAGAAGGCTGAAACGAGGCACAATGATGACCAATTACAAGCCCGACTCTGTCAATTGAAGCGATGTGCAGAGAGACTACAGGAAAAAAAGAAGGGAAAAAGTTGAAGGAAGTACTGCAAGAGGATGGACAGTCTCCCTTATTGGAGAGTCTATTAGCCCAACCATTTCCAAGGAAATGCTAGCTCCAAACGTTTGCAACTCCCTTCAATGGGACCGGCGATGCAATCAAACATCTCAGATCCTACCGCATGACACTGACATAGTGGAGTCACTATGAGGTAGAGATTTGTAGGTTCTTTCCAGCCTGTCTAAAAGATGAGGCCCTAATGTGGTTCAATAACCTTCCAAAGTCATCAGTTAAATCGTTTGACCATATATCCGAGTTGTTCTTAGAAACATACATACATACATAACAGCCGAGTCAAACCCGAAATTGACATGATGTTCTAGTTAGCCAGGGGGGCGAACGAGTCACTCCGCTCTCTGGTAACTCGTTGGAGAAAATTATGTGCCGAGATCAGAAGAGTCTCAGAGGCCTACGCGATCTTGGGATTTAAAAATAGTCTAAGAAAGACGGACCCCATATTTGTCCGCATGTACGAGACCATGCCACCCAATCTAGGGAAACTGAGAGAGATTCAATAGGATTACATAGCCCTTGAAAAAAATCCAAGACAGTACTTATGACAAATTGGTAAAAGGAACCAATAGAGGAGCAAATGTGGTAGAACCACAGAGTAGGGCGATCCAACAACGGATTTACCCAGTTCGATAAAAATCGAAGTGGAGGATGCAAAGGGCGATACCAAGCCCAACAAAAGAAGTGAAAGTTCGTAGACCCAGTTTACGCGAAACTAAACACACCTATATCCGAGATATTTAAGAAGATCGATGGGAAATGTAAAATCACATACCCATGGAATAGTGGACAGCAGCCCGAGCGCACTAAGAATAGAACAGACTTCTGCGAGTTTCACCAGTTCTATAGCCACACGACGGACTCGTAAAGAGAGCTGAAGAAGATGGTGCAAGACATGATTGATGAAGGAAAACTTGAGGAGTACATCGCACATCCATCGATCCAACCAACTGTGGGAACACCCGTACATCGCGTAGAAATACCACGCGAGGCACAATACTTGGGATGCAACACGATATCGCACTCAGCTATCACTGCTCCCACACCTGAAGGAAGTATTACAGGACGAATCCACAAGCGAAACTTCGAAGGAGACGAAGTCTTCAGTGTGGAAAGAACCTCCTATGCAGGAGTGGATGGAAATATCTATAAGTTTTTAAGCCTCGGAGGCACCAGATGAAGGACGAAACCACAACGATCTACTAGTAGTTACGATGGCTATCGCACTGCCTGAGAAGGAGGGCGAGGAAGAAAATCCTAAGGTATTTCCATGGGCCATGCCTAAAATACTAATAGACGGAGGAAGTTCTGTCGAAATCTTGTTTTATGAAACATTCAAGCAAATGGGTCTTAGAGACGAATGCCTCATCCCTTCTACCTATAACATATTTGGCTTCAATGGCTCATCGACCCTCCCAAGAGGCGAGGTCACCTTAGAAATTCAAGTAGGAAAAATCCTCACTCTAACCACTTTTTGTGTAGTAGATGTACTTTCACCCTACACAGCCGTTGTCGGGCGATCCTGGGTCCATGGGATCAAAGGAGTTTCCTCGACCTACCATCAGAGACTAAGGTTTCCAACACCTGATGGGATCGCAGAGATCGTTGGAGACTCAGGCGAAGCCAAGTACTGTTACAACATGGATGTCCAGAATGACGAGAACAGGGTAAAATCCCCAAAAGCAAAGGAGAAAAGGGCCAAGAATGCTAAAAGTTAGGCTGATATCAATGCTTACGTAGCAGTGACAAGCAAAACGAGACACTCAAACAATGTCCCAACCTCGGACTTATCCAAGGAGCTCTTATAGCAACTACAGGACCTCTACGATGATGGAGAGCTCAAGATAAACTTTTCTGCCTCAGGACCCACGAAGGAAATAAACATCAGAACAACCGAAAATATGGGAATGGATAAGATTGGAACTCTCCTCAACAGAGAGGAAGAAGAAAGGCTCGTACGAGCATCAAAAGAATACTCTGATGCCTCTGCCATACACATGGGAGATATGCCTGGGATAGATCCAGAAGTCTGTCAAGACCACTTAAAAAATTATCCAAAGAACAAGCCTATGAGGCAAAAGATGCGAAAGGTGACACCGGAGTATCGCAAGGCGATTCAAAATGAACTAAAGAAAACGGAGGCATCATAAGTCGTCCGAGGAGAACAAATACCCAACATGGTGATAATACCGAAGAAAAATGAAGTAGTACGACTTTGCATTAATAGGGCTTGTCCAAAGGATAGTTTCCTATTCCCGATATTGATCAGCTTGTGGAAGCCACATCTGAATACGGACTACTGTCCCCAATGGACGGATACTCGGGTTATAACCGAATCTCACTCGGCGAGAAAAATTATGAGCATAATTCCTTCTCCACTCCTCGAAGTCTATACGGTTACCCTAATGAAGCTATCGATGACATGCTCAGGATGAAGCTAGACGGACACGGTAATAGACGATGTGAACAATTACGCAATGTACTACGGGCCAATCGGACTACACGATGAGGAGCAACAAGGACGGCCCCCTTCATTCTCACATATGGTATAGAAGCAATCATACCAACTGAAGCGATGCTCTCTGAGATAGACAACCTTGGGGAAAACCAAGAAATAGTTCTCCAGATAATGCAAAAATATCATTGGAGGACATCCTGAGAATACAACGAACGTGTTCATCAGAGGCAATTTAGCCCAGGCGACAAAGTCTGGCATGAGATCCTGCCATACCAGCGCGAGGCAGGAAAATTTTCTCCCATCTGGGAAGGACCAATAACAATCATCGCCAAGGCAGGCGATGGAGCATACAGATTGCTCAAACCCAAGAGGGAAGAACTAGAACGCCCCCGGAATATCAAATACCTCAAGCAATACAATGCTTAAACAACTTATTGCTTAGGAAGACAAATTATGAAAATGAGACTCGAATCCCTACATGTAAAAGGTCATGGTACCTTACCAAAATGTACTAAGGGCTTATAAACCCTCTTTTGAGAATAATAAAATTAATCCTTTTGCGTGCTCATTTCATTTACTTTGATTTTTGTTAGTTTACTTTTTCTCTTGCAATTTTTTGTTTTAATTTTTCGCTTTATCTTTTCTTGCATTTGCATATAGCATAATCATATCACATTTGCATTATAACAAAAGCCCATCAAGATCATGGCACGGTGCTAGCCACACCTTCCATTCTACAATGAATGATGCGGGTAAAATACCTAAGCTTCCCGAGACGGACACAGACCTAAGGCAATGCCATCTAGCCGAATGAAGCAAGATGAAGCGGGGGACACCCTAAGCTACCTCAGACGGGAAAAGACCTAAGGTAATGCCATCACGACCACGAAATCGGATGATGTCATGCCATAACATGATATATCCAGAATCAAGGTACTTACCTATGGCTAAGGCAAGAATCACTTGACCGATATATTGCCCTCCAAACAATGGTTAATAAACAAGTGACTCACATAACTGATCACTTAACCCTGGGGCAAGCGTAACCTAAATAGGACACTATTAAAAAACCAAGCCCATAAAGGCACCAGACCAAGGCGAGAAGGGGAATGTGCTACGCCTAAAGAAAAACACCGTAAGAGATGCCCAATCTAATTAAGGAACTGATCACTCCTTAGCTTTGTAACCCATGGTTGGACCATTAGCATGCACAAAACCCCCCAGGAGCCACAAAAATACACACATCATGTGATGTAATCCAACTAACGAAATTATCATCCATATGAACAGCTACTTCAAAAGAAAGTATCATTGCCTCCCACATATGAGGACTTATCGAAGTATATGTAGCAAAATAATGCCTCCAACACAGAAGAGGACTCGGTTAGCATACTGACCAGTCAAACCAATCACACATTGCCTCGCAAGGAGCACAATGACTTACCAAATAATGTCTTCCTAAACATTACCTCAAAAACAACACGAGGTTTAAACACAAAAAGGAGAAAGCAAGAAGTTCTTAGAAAAGCAAAGCTCATATGAGCAAAAGAACTGACAGACTTAAACCTGCCCATCGCCAGGTGCACCTTGCTCAATATCCACCCGATCCTCGCCCTTGACAGTTTCAGGAGCAACTTGCTCGGACTCTGGCTCAACAAGCGGAGGTGGAGCCACAACATTGGCAGCAACAGCGACCCTTTGACTCACCATGAAGATTGCTCAACTTTTGATTCTTATCAGCACGCTTGGTATCCAGCTCTTCCTCATGGTGGCTCACCAATTCATTGAGCTCTTTGTAAAGACTTTGTTTTCCCATCTTCACTTCCTCCAACTGCCTCTCCAACTCCGTATTATGGTTACGAGCCTCTGCAAGAGAAATAAATGGAGAGAGTCAATGTAACAGAAATTACTCATAAAAGCATAAGGTGAATGAAAATCAAAAGCCGCTAATAGGCAACCTTCATGTTCAATTAAAACAGAAGCTAAGGTCTATTCCACTTGGGCCTTTTGATTATCTAAAGCACTAATCTGCGCTTCAATAGGAGTTATGGCAGCATCGCCATCCGGGCACGATAACATATTGATAGACGCATTTATTTGAAAACGTGAAGAAATTTGTCCTCCCCCTATCCAGTCTCGGTCTGTGCTTAGCAGCTGCCTGAAAATGGGTTACCCCTTATCCAAAGTGAGAGTCCGAATAGCAAATGTCCTCCCAGGAGCCTTTAACAACTTTTTGAGCCAATTTTGCCGCAAAAGCCTATTTCTCCATAAACACCTACAAAGGGATAAAATACCAAAATTAGTACAGAAATGGGTACTAACAGTACACACAAAAGAGATGAAAATAGACACATAAATGCGTCTATCAATCCCCACCTTCTATATAATGGTAGTGCCATCAAGATTGGCAGCCTCATCCAACAATACGTGATCCATATCACCAAAAAATCCTTCACCAAGGTCCACAATCTCATTCTCGCCAAACAACGCACCAATATCAACTTCCAATGCATGTTCTGCAACCTCCATGGGAGCAGTAGATGGCCCAGAACCATCAGCGACTCTTCTCCTCTGCTCAAACAATACAACAGCATCAGATGCTAAGGCGTAAAACAGGGGCATGGTATATATACGTTAAAACATTAAGACGGTATTTTCTACCTTAGCATCCTCAGCAGCTCGAGCAGTTTGTGATGAACGCCTACATGAAGGGGCCCATCTAAGCTCCCATGGCCTATAAGGTGGCAGATGATTATGCATCTCAGGAATCCTAGAAAGGACATTGCCAATCTCATCCCATCCAAAAATATAAGGCCCCACAATACGAAGAGGAGCCAGAAACCACTTGGAATCATGAGTCTTGCGAAGTGTAAGATTGCTGGGGTTGGGAGGATCAAAATCGGACATAAGAGGAGGACCTCGGATAGGTTTCCGAGACCTAGAAATTCCAACTCCAAAGCCCTCAAAGGTATTGGACTGTTGGCACCAATAGTTCTCCACGAAGGTCATAGGCGTATACAACTCCTTTTGCTTGGGGATGAACTCGTTCAACTCGTGCTCAATGACTTTGCCTTGGCTTCGCCGAGAACATTCTCGCGCGATCCTATATAAATTACCATTAGGCTAAAATATAGCTCGTTAAGGGTTAAGCATAGCAAGTACCTCATACTGAAAAGAATCTATTGGACAATACAGAGGAAGGCGAAGTCCAGCATCGAGCTGACCCGCCACCACGATAATATCGTTGGGACCACAGGGATTATCCTCAAAGAGTTTCTTTGTCAAGACGTCGTCTTGACCCTCCGGGGTAGCGAAAGTAACTTGAAATCTTTGAAGACGATGCTTGATCTTTATCATCTCCAAGAAATCGGCATCAGACATGCCAGAAGAACGGCCGGTGCTTGAAGCCCTCATCGGTCTCTTATCAACACTACAAAGGATAAACAGAAAGGGGGGGGGGAATCAGAACTTACGCCGGAGAAAACCGACGGAAAATAATAAAAGGCGGAGACGATAATGGCGATTGATGTGATTTCAACTTTGTTGTAGTAATAGGTTCGTAAGACTTGTGAAAGCAATTGATTTTAGACTTATTTAAACTAAAAGTACAGAAAATTTAAATCCAAATTTATTTTTATTTTTTTAAGATTGAAAATAACCAAGACACTAGATTCCACTATTACACATGAATGAATGATGGTTCCAAAACTCTAATTATTTTTAAAATCTCTTTTTCTTAATTCACAAATTATCATGCATATTTTCAAACATTAATTGTATCCCTTAAGCATAGATTATCTAACCTAAGTATAACCTATCTAATTGAATCACAACTAATTAGGAAAAATTATGCAAACAATTAAAATTCTACAAAGTAGTGATTGTGTGAATTATAAAATATAAATTAGAGAAAAATAGAATAGTTACCAATTATTCATGCATAAATAGCTTCCTCCGTCCCTTGATTACGCGAGAATTAGCTCATCATTATCATGGAAACATGCTC
>JAJJMB010007676.1:147119-167522 GCA_023531105.1 Papaver atlanticum
CCGGGTTTTGTAACACTTATATTTGTTACAAAATCAATTGTTACAGACAACGATAAAGGAATACCGTCACTGGCACTGTTGAAGAACGACGGTCTTTAAGGGTCTTATGTTCTTCGTACCTTCTTCACCAGCAAAAAAATTGTTTTTCCTGCAACTTCGATTTTCCGATTCTGTGCTGCTCCCAACTGCTCCCAATTCTCCCACACCTTTGTAAGCATCCCCAGAACCCTATATATACTCGACAGGGGCTCAAAATCACTGTAATAAATCCGGAATCACTCTCATTAATGCTGCCAGCCACGGGAATATTTTCTTTCTTTTTTTTTCTTCTTCACGCGTCTGTAGCATTCCAATTCACTCCAAACTCTCCTTGTTTGACTCCTTTACGCTTCTGCAGCGTCCAATCTCTATCCAAACACGCTCAAACTCTTTGTAATCCCGTAACAGACCCTTGCAAACTCGTGCTCCTCTGTTTTCTTCCACACGATTGTTCTGCAATATCCAATCGAATCCAAGGTCCTTACCATCCTTGTTTAGTCGTATCAGACTATTACCAAACCAAATCCACGAAAATATTACATAAAATCACGTCCAAAATCCGCCCTGAGAAATCTGCAGTTATGTTCTTCTTTTTCCCGCCTTTTTTCATTTACAAACGAAGAGGGTGAAGTTCCCTGAATCCAAAACGCGGGTGCCTTTAGCAGCTTGGCTTCCTTGGGGGCGCCCTTATCCATTTTTAGGGTGCCTTTAGTAATTTTGGTGGGTGCCTTTAACACTTTTTCTGAGGTGTTTTCAACACTTTTTCGGGGTTCCTCCGCTGTATTTCTGGGGTGCTTCCGGTGCATTTCTGGGATGCCTTTAGTACTCTATCCTGGGGTGTAAAACACCACTTTACGAGCCAATTTCGTCGCAAGAGCTTATTTCTCTAAAAATACCTACAAAGACATGAAATAACAAAATAAATACAAAATCGAATACTAACAATATATACAATTGAGACATATTAGACACAATAATGCATCTATCAGCGATCCCCGAAGAAACTTCACAGTTGAAAAGCAATGGCAAGAACCATTGACTAGAGTAATCATGATAACTACGAAGGAACTTCACAGTTAAAAATAATGGCGTAAACCACCAACGAAAACAAAAAGAAGAACAAATAAAAGAGGCCATACCGTCTTGAAGGTCGAGATGGAGAACTTTACCCAAACATAATGAACTTCTTTATAGGAGACAAGAAGTTAAGAAGGAACATCAAAGACAGAGGAGAGAAAGAATGAAAAAGTTCTGAATTCTGAAAGCAGAAAATAAAGACATCATTCTCTTCTCCTAAAAGATTTTATAAGAAACCAATGGACCACCAACCGGCGCCTCAATTCCAACAGGTAAAAGCGCACTAAAAGTGCAGACGTGGCGGAAATCTCGGACGTGGCGATAATGACGGGACGGTTACGATGTTTTCTTCCCATCATGCCCTTGGCAAGTTCCAAAGAAAATGAGCAAAATGTGAGGGTGAAATACCCGATGGCCACGTGTCAACATCCCAAGGGATGATCTCATGATAAGGTGGAAACATCGAATCATACTCTATAAAGCTGATTTCGTCTGAATCGAGACACCTGCTACAAATGTTACATGAATGACGCATGTAAGGAGTGGTCTAATCGATTCAGATGGTCAAGTCTAAAAAGAAAGACTGTATTTAATGAAGGATCAGAAGATACGTGGGCGAATCTACATCGTATCAGAAGGCTCAATCTATACTATAACCCAGAGGTGATACAGCACGAGGTTCTCCAAGGAATAGCTACACGATGACAAACAGGGCGAGATAACTCGGAGGGAGAACCAAGGAGACCATCACGAGGGATAGTATAGAGCTCGTCCAAAGTATCGAGGAGGTGTACGATAGCTCCACCATCTCGGCGAGACCAGGCCTTCACGAGTCTAATTTTCCTATAAATACCAGTCCATGTAGAAGGAAATGGACAACTTATGTAATACTAGATGGTCTTTCTATAGAGAATTCCTGAGAGAGATCTAGATAAAGAGAGAGTGAGAAATCTAAGTGATATTTGTAGCTCTTTCAAAGGTAAGACCCTAATCAATAAATAAAACATCTTCTTTCCCGTGGACGTAGGTCTTCATGGCCGAACCACGTTATATGCTTGTGTTAATCTTTACTTTCATGTTCTTTACATTATGTTTATCTTTGAGTCTTGATTGTTAGTAGCTTTATAGCCTTTAGATCTACTTGGGTGTAGTCATCAGAAAAGATGCAACTACATGTGATACCGTGTGTAACGGTTTTATCTATGACAATGTCCAGGTACAGTCACATTTGTAAACCGTTACAATAATTAATAGCCACAGTTGAACTAATTTTGTGATTGAGCCACGTGTCATATTTGTCACATCTATTTTAACGGTTTTATCTGTCACTCTTTACTTACAACAATTCAAAAATCGACACGTGTCCTAAGAGCCACATATACATCAACAGTTATAGCTGTTACTGAATCTTTAGAACTATTTTCCTGGCGACACTTGTCAAGTTTTGTCACATTAAAGTAACACATATAAGTGTTGCCATTTTTTTTTAACAATTATTCAATGGACACGTGTCATCCTTTTATCACGGATTTTTTAACGTTTAAACTGTTGCTCTCATTTGTAACAACAGTAAGTAGGGCTGTCAATAATAGTCCGAAATCCGAAATCCGTTTCCGAGAATTCATGATCCTATAGGATTTTATCCGTTATATCGGATATCGGATGTCGGATCGGATTTCTTATCGGATTTTTTCCCATTAACGTAACGGAATCGGATTAGACCCCATCCGATTGTTAAGTTCCGACATCCGATAACACATAGGAATGTATTAGTAATTTCCTACCTCTAGGATAAAGATGTTGACTATCGGAAATTGTATTCTTAGAAATTATCATACATTATCGGAATTTCTAACCGGATAAGTAATTTTAAAATTCCGTCGGATGTTATCGGATTTCGGAATTCCGATAACTACTAACCTATTGGAATCGGATTTCCTAAAATCCGTCGAATTTTCATCCGTTGCCAGCCCTAACAGTAAGATGATGACATGTGTTTTTTTACTTCACAATTTTTGACACGGTTATTTCAGTGACAATTCCTTCAGTTATAATAAAAAAAAGTGGGTAGCCCAGATCATTTTCATGGACCTCGACTTCCAGTTTACAGGCCTGCACAATTAAACCTGAAACACCGGCCTGCAATACAACAAATGAACCAAAACACAGGCCTGCAAGTTCGTATTTTCCAATCTGCAATTCATACATTCAATCTGCAGTTTAGTATCCAGAAGCAGATCTGTCTCTTTCATTAGGCTCTCGTACATATTTCCCTCATACTGAAATCAAATAAAAGCGAGTTAGCAAAAGGGACAAGGATTACTGAAAATTCTTCTACTTGACAATCAGTTCACAACTTATTTTGTTGGTTACAAACTTACCAAAACATGAAAATATCTCCCTACACAACTTATGTACTTGTACAATTTAATCTTTACCTCTCAACTATTGTTTCAGCCAACACGAAACAACATTAGACAACCAAAACCTTTAAAAAAATGAGGTTTTTAGCAAAAAGTAAACTACAAGGTTGTTGGAAGACATTCTACAATTACTCTCTACTATGTATGGATGCTATGGAACCTTACTTCAACTGTATAAATTGGGAAAAAAGATAAACTAATCTACGTTGAACTTTGAACATGGTAAACTCTTGAACCTAATGAAGCTGACCAACTAATCCCCACATATTTAGTGAATTAGGCCAAATGTTGGATTTAGTGACGGTTTGAAAATTTATATCATGGCGGTTTCAACAAAAAGCGTCACTATACATTGCTGGTTCATTATAGGTGATAGTTCTCTTAGAGAACCATCAGTAATTATCATTAAGAATCATGACAGTTGATAAAACTGTCACAATAACTGCTTACTGTGACAGTGATTGATATAAAATGTCACCATAGACCTACCGGACGGTGACATTTACAAACTGTCACGTATACCTGATAGTATGACGGTGAGGTAATAAACCGATACAATAGCCTTAAAAATACAATGACGGTTTTGGTGATAAACCATCACAATGTTTGTAATATATAGTGACGGTTTAAGTGAAAAGCGCTGTAAATCATGAAATCAAAGTGTATCAATTAATAATCAACAGTGTATATATATATATATGTAGTGGTAGTTCAATCACAAGAAAAATATCAATCCATTAAAAATTATAGTATAGTATTTTATAAGACTAGGGACACCATCGCTCTTTATACTTTTTTGATGAAATATCCAATATGTATGGACCCTATTGCGCGCAGGCATTCGCGAAGGCCTATATAGAAAAGAGCCAACAAAGGATCCGGTTATATACCTAACAGGGAAAACCCTAGTTATAGCTTCACACTCTCCGCCGCTCTGGTTCCTCCTCTTCTATCTTCTTCTTCCTCACCTTCTCTGTTCTACTTAAATGATCCTCCACTAGTAATCACAAATCAAATTCACCAGATCAAAAAATATCCCATTTGAAAAGTTTGTTCTTCTTCTCAGCACGAACAAAAAATTGATTTCTCTTCAATAACTAATTCCAAGAACCCCAATAGAAAAAACCCACAATTTTGTGAAGCTCCAAAACACAAATCGAGTCATACAAAGACAACCCGAGTAAGTCTGATTTCTTCAACTGATATTTTTACTTCGGTTTCTTTCTCCTTTACCCTGCAGCGCAGTTTAATTCCATGCAGTTTCACCTGCCAATCAAGATTCGGCTACGACCCAAAAAGGTAACTCTTCATTTGCCGAATTCCAGAAACTTTTTTGAGATCCCCTTATCTAATCGAATGTATGCCGATTTCTTGTCCAGATAAACCTGTTGCACCTAAGAAAGTCCAGTTAATTATTCTTAGTTTTATTGGTTTGTATATTTCAGGACAGTGGACTTTTCTTGAAAAAGATCTCATGGATTAGGGTACGAACGTTGTTGACGTAAGCTGATTACATCCCTGCAGTTCTTTGTTTTTTTCCAAACATAGTCGTTCTACGAACTAATTTGAAGTTTTAGATTGATATATTTGGTCTTTAGAATTCTACGAACAAATTTGAAGTTTTTAGATTGATATTAATCTTTGACTGGTGATCTTTTGGTTGTTCGGATATGTAAGGAAAATCATATGCGCTATTAGTTCCCTTGGGTTGGTGTTGTTTATTGCTCCTGACAATATTAACCAGAGTATTGCTGCTCATCGCAGAGATTACAAGAATCTTGCTCATAGGATGGTTCTGAGCATCTAGGAAAAAGGCTATGGTAAAAATGGTTCTTTTATATTATTTTGTGCATATTGTTCTGGAATAAAGGTACAATAGCTATCACATAAAATTCTATTTTTATTATGTCTAGTGCTTCTCAAATTATTTGTGAGATTATCTAAATTATTCCACAGTGGCTGATGAGGATCATACAAATCAGCTTCCCTTGCACTAGTGGAAACAGGTAACAACCCATTTATACCCAGCCCATCTCCATTTGTCCCAGGAATGCTACTTTTACCATGTAAACCCTTGCTATGATGACAGGTTTGAAGCGCCACTTACTGTAAGTAAAGCTCCCGATCCAGTAGGTTTTGGCGTGCACTTGGTCTTGGTATTGAAAAAACGAGGTTGAACAGTGAAAAATTCTGCAATTAGTCAAAAAAATTCACTAGTAAGTTTCAAAAAACCCATTTAGCATAAATATTAATTGAATATCTTTCGAAGGCCAAACGTGCAAAACTTGAGAAAGATCTAAGTAATATCCTAGGAGCAACCATTTTGATTAAATTTATACAATAATAGGTGCATCTATCACAATTGTTATAAAATGTTCTGCTACCACCAAGGGTGAATCTAGCTGACCGGATAAACGGGTACTCCAAGAGATCAACATGTACTAATTGCAAGGCCTGAAATCCCTGAAAGGGTGTAAATTTGAAACGTGTAGCGACAAAGATACAGACTGTAATTCCTCATAATTTGCAGGCTATGTAATGCAGTAGTTAGATATTCAGCATATCCCGCCAACAATTGTTGTGAAACAAAGACAAATCAGGCACCAAGAATCTAACTCTGGTAAATTTCTGGTAAATTGTATGCTTAGTAAATTTAGTGGTTATTGATTTACTGAGACAGAGAATTTCTCTTTTTTCGCTTCATTTTGCAGACGTGGTGAATGTTGATAATTGTAATGGGATTCTAGCTTTATTGGATCAACTTCAAGCTATTCCCTAGTCCCGAGTTCACTTCTGATGTATAGGAGCTGTGAGATTGGAAATTTCTACTTGATTGAAGGCGTCAACAACGAATGCATGAAAAAATTCAAATTCTTTTGTTGAAAGAATTTGAATTATTGGCAATATTTTGAACTTGTGCGGATGAGATGTATTCTATTTTTAAGTGAGATTTTAAATTGAATTCAACAAAAATATACATTATGGTATGATTTTAATTTGGTTTCATATAAACTTCAGTTTGATAGAGTTTTCTTTTGTTAAACTGTGAAACTGTTATATGATGACGTTTACCAAAAAAAATATGTGACCAAGGAATTATTAAATGACAGTTACGCCAAGAAGCGTTACATATTTTTCTTACACTGACGCTTTAAACATCCCATAACAGTCTCGGAGATATTGTCTAACGGTTTATCAAAAAAAGAGTCACTGTAACGCTGTTAAGGTGGGGGTTTGATATGGAAAACCGTTATAAATGTCCTTACAGTGACGGTTTACAGTATTACATGACAGTTTCAAAGGTTTGTTTGTAACGGTTATGTGACAGTTGACAACCGTCAGTAAATAATGACCCCTACGGTGACACTACCTTTGGTGACACTTTCAAATTTCACCTGAACCATCATGAAATTGATACGGTGACAGTTTTGAAATGTCACTTATGTTGATATTTCTACTAGTGTGAATAAAAACACGTGAGCCATAAAAGAACTGCCCTCATAGAATGCATTGTTATAATTGTTTCTATTACTTAAGTTGGTGTCAGTTCACCACTTTTAGATATCATGGTATAATGTAGAAGATAAGTCTCATTGTTTATGTTCACACAACATGGGATGACCAACTAATCCTCATATATTCAATGAATTATACAAGAAACCACGGAAAATATAGAACTGCCCAGTAGAATGCATTGTAGTCGAAGGGAGTAATCCATAGACTTACTTGTTATGATTCATTCCTTCAAAGAGGTTCATACAAATAAGAATATCCACTACTTCCTGCAAACGACAATCAATGTAATTAGTTTCTGGGATAACTTATACAAGTTTATTAAGGTCTTTCCGAAACGGTAATTCAATAATTTTAAGCAACCAACTACGCAATCCATGAAATGTTTACCTTCTCAACAGGAGGAGAATCCAAGTAACTAGGGCCTCCTATACAGCTTACTCAAGATCAGCACATCCATTTTGGTCAAAATGGCATATTTGAAGATGTCTGTAAGATTCCTGCAATAGGCAGAATACATACTTCTCAGGTCTCACAATCTTGCACAATCATAATATCTGAAAGCAACAATCTAGGATACCTACTATCATATTAACTTTATCCATCTATTTTCTTTGAACGAAAGGTGACTATTCTACCATACGACAGGTTAGATAAGCCAGCAGTAGCATCACTCACTAGAGCCGTTAGCCATCAACTTCACTACCATTACTAAACTACACCAAGCATCACTATTAAAAACATAAGATATGTATCTAGACCTCAAGAATGTTTCGTGACTGACAGATCCAATACCTCAAAAAATAAAGGATGCAGAATGGAAAATTACTTCAGTAAAAGAAAACTATAGATCAGAAGCAAGAATAATGGCTAACTGCAGATTCATGTTAAGCTCTACTCCTCTCTTACATACCCTATTAAAAACACTCAGAACATCACTGCCATTGCAAGAATGCTCTATTTGAACAATACAACAGAACTTTCGCAAGAAAAGGTTTGCTGAAGTTAAATAACATGAAGAAAGTCGATTTTATAGAATGAAACAACATGAAAAATATCGAACTACAGAGTTGAAATCGATAACAACAAGTTAACTTCTACATAAAACAACAAATAATCTTGCAGTCTTGACTCAAAATAAGACTTGAAAAAAAAAGATTCAACTCAAGAACCAATGTCACAGTTGAAAGCTTACATGAATGTGAATTAGTACATATATGCAATGCTTTTCTATACTTGTACAAATACCTACGCATGATTTAAGCGACAAACAGTAAGAAAAACAACTAATTGAGGTTAGGCTACAGTTGTGAACTTTTTACAAGCATACTTCTACAATGTTATGTGGCTTATTCAAAGATTTAAAGTCTGGATCACATCTCAATTTCACAACAGCATCTAATAAAGAGGTTCATTCAGGTTGCATCAAGGAGAAGAAAAAATGATCACCCAAACAATATCTACCATGCATTTTTATCCAAGGATGCAGGTTGCACAACATAAAAAAACTAGCATCATATTAAGCCATGTGAGAGGACAAATAATAGGTATCTTAAGTAATTTAATCTGTAATGGACCAATTTGCAAACACATATAAGCTACAAAAAACTCTATAAATTTGTAAGACGCCAGTCAAGTGATTTGACTCAAGTCACCCAAAGCATAAACAGTTCCCCGAAGAATATCATTGAGTAAAAGGCCACTTCCAATTCCAAGAGCCCCTAAACCACAATAAGACTTATATTGGGGGAAAAAAAAGATCAGTTCAAGCATCTTACCACTTCCCAAGGTTATTGTTGAATAACATATGCTTATTGGGTGGTTAAGATTCAAATCAAACTAAAAATTTCATAATAACCAGCACCAGTGCATCCATTTCCTTCTCCCCCATGTTCTCTAAACACTTGAAGATCTGTATAACCTGCAGTGCAACAAAGTATTCAATATATCAGTATCTTAGGAGAAAAATAATACCTTGTAGCAAGACGTGTTCGCCAATGCTGAGATGTATACTAATCACAAGAGTAAAAGTATGTGCAGATATAATTTGATACCTTAATATCAGTGGACTTTTAAGAAGTACCCATCATAGTAACCTAACCAACACTTTCAAAGCTTAAGATGTCTGCCTCGGTCCTTCACTGAGCCTAGTCTTTATGGATTCTCATGGATGTTCTCGTTTATAGAATGGAAAACCATCCAAAAAGCATTATAAGAGAGAGTTATGGATGCATAACATCAAATAATTACAAGTAAGACATTGATCAACTATGATCTATACCAAAATCTTAAGAGATTTACACTAGAAACTCTTATTCACAAACATGAAAGGCAGATAATTAGTAACAAGCAGTTATCCTTGATAGACACCAACTGCAAATACCCATTATAAGATAGGTCTAGACCCTAACAGGTGATTAAAATTAAGAAAACACTAAACAATTTTTAACAAATTCAAAAAAGATAGAATCCTAACTTTTACTTGAATAAAACAATGAAAACAATAAAAGAAAATTAAGCATAAAGCTTCATACCCTATATTTCAACTCAAAAACATCATCATAGTTGAATATAAAATGAAATAACAAAAATTCAAATTGTCCATCAATAACTCCCATTATTCCAATACTAAAATGCTTCAGCATCACAGAAAATTTTGAACCAAAAACTAATTTCAACCCTTCAATGATCATTAGAGTTGAAATCTTAGTACACAATTAATGAAATCCCATCTGAGAAAAAAACCCTAAATTAGAGTTGAAATCTTAGTTAAAAATTAACGAAACCCCAACTGAGAATAAAAAACCTAAAAATCAGTTAAAGAACAAAATTAAATAAAATTAAATCTCGAGTAATGCATAGATGTTCAACCAATAGATTGTTATGGTGGCTAATGCCAGTAAAGAGAATACTGAAAAAAAGACTACAAACCCATACCATCACTACCACTACCTTCATAATCGACCGCAACTTCCATGCTTTTGTAATTTTGGATATCAAAAACAAACACTGTACAAATTTCATAGATCTGAAAATGGAAAATAAGTATGAAAATGAACGTAAAGGTTAGAAACATATCTCTTCTTCTTCGTCTTTAACTGATGAAGTTAGGGATTCTACTTTTCGTCTTCATCTTCAAACAATTTTATGTAATTATTCAGAGAAAACAACAATAACTTCATAAAATTATAAAGAGATTTGAAGAAAGTAAATCGAGAGAAACAACTCTACTCCGATTGAGTGTGGTAGGGTTTCAGTGAAAGGAGAAGAAGAGGCGGTGAGGGAGAGACGGAGGTGGATTTAGGTTTTAGGTTTTCAGTATCATTTTCTCTCTAATCTAAACTTTATATAAACCACCCTAGTTACACTGCAGTAGAGATGGACGAATATTGTTTTTAGCACCCATCTGATTGGTTTCCAAAGATTTAATGGTTAATTTCTTGCCACGTGTCAGGAACAAATTTATCGGACGGTTCCCGTTATTTCAAAATTTGGTGGTGCATT
This sequence comes from Papaver atlanticum, assembly GCA_023531105.1. Classification (NCBI taxonomy): domain Eukaryota; kingdom Viridiplantae; phylum Streptophyta; class Magnoliopsida; order Ranunculales; family Papaveraceae; genus Papaver; species Papaver atlanticum. Next base: position 157,676 of record JAJJMB010007676.1, read on the forward strand.
TTATATCTTACCGAGATGAAATTTATCAGATTTTAATATCTCAGGTTCAAAGATTACTAGAGTTGGACCTGAGTTTCTCATTCGGAGGAACTGAAGATGAAATTTTTCAGATTTGAACATCCCAGGTTCGAAGATTACTGGAGTTAGACCTGAGTTTCTCATTCGGATGAACTGAAGATGAAATTTGTCAGATTTGAACATCCCAGGTTCGAAGATTACTAGAGTTATACCTGAGTTTCTCAATAAGATGAACTGAAGATGAAATATATCAGATTTGGAAAATGACCAAATTACCCTTACTTGAAATAAGTGCAATAAATATTCTTGAGAGTATGAAAATGACCATATTATCCTTACTGGAAATAAGTGTAATAAATATTATGGAGACTATGAAAATGACTAGACTATCCTTATCAAAATAAGTAAAGTAAATATTACAAATTGTGAAAATGACCATATTACCCCTACTAGAAATAAGTGTAATAAATATTATGGAAACTTTAAAAATGACTAGACCACCCTTATCGGAAATAAGTAAAGTAAACATTACAGACTGTAAAAATGACCATATTACCCTTACTAGAAATAAGTGTAATAAATATTATGGAGACTTTAAGAATGACTAGACTACCCTTATCGAAAATAAGTAAAGTAAATATTACAGACTGTGAAAATGACCATACTACCCTAATGGAAATTAGTGTAATAAATATTATGGATACCGAAAATGACCAGACTACCCTTATCAGAAATAATTAAAGTAAATATTACCGATATTGAAAATGACCATATTACCCTTACTGGAAATAAGTGCAATAAATATTATGGAGACTGTGAAAATGACCAGACTACCCTTATCGAAAATAATATAAGTAAATATTACACACTTTGAAAATGACCATATTACCCTTACTGGAAATAAGTGCAATAATTATTATGGAGACTATGAAAATGACCAGAATACCCTTATCGGAAACAAGTAAAGTAAATATTACAGATTATAAAATGACCATATTACCCTTACTGGAAATAAGTGTAATAAATATTATGGAGACTGTGAAAATGATCAGACTACCCTTATCGGAGATAAGTGCACTAAATATTCCAGAGACTGTGAAAATGACCAGACTACTCTTTTATGAACAAGTGCAGTAAATATTCCAGCGACTGTGAAAATAACCAGACTACCCTTATCGGGAAAAAGTGCAGTAAATATTTCAGGGACCGTGAAAATGACTATTTTACCCCTTACCTGAAAGTTAGTGAAATGTTAATTTTGCCACTGATTTGAAAATTTTATAAAATGACCATTTTGCCCCTAGACCGAAATTCTACCTAAGATGGTTATTTTTTAAAATGACAATTTCGAACGCCGACTGGTAAAAAATGAGAATATATTGACAAAACGTACAAAAATTTACACGAAATTTAAAAGACCGTTATCCAAAATTCTAAAAATATTGACAAAATTTACACTAAATGGTAGGGGTGCCAACGGGTCCCATCGGGTCCGGGTAGTATACTATCCGGAACCGGAACCGTTTATTTTCCAAGATTCCGGATCTGGTTCTAATATTATTGGACCCGGAACAGGACCCGTTAAAACTGTCGGGTACTTACCGGTTCCGGGTATTTGAGGAAAATACAAGTCAGTGAAATTTAAAAAAAAAAATCAAATGTAGAAAAGTTGCGTAACTGCAGTCAAGGTTCAATTTTTATAATTTCATCTACACTATTACTCGATGAAACCAAATATAAATTCCTGAGAGAGAGAAAGAGTATAGTGCTGTTGGTTTTGCTCTGTTCTTTCTTTATTTATCACTCTCTTCTCTGTCCATCTCTTATTACTTACGAGCTGTAATTCATTGATTTTTTTTTTCTTTTTAAAGATTACTCATTACTGGTTGGTTTTACATAGAACCCATGTTATTTGATTGAATTTGGAGAAACTGGGAGGATTCGTATTAGGAAGAAGAAGGTGTTCTAGATCAAAGAATGGAAAAAGAAGAAGAAGAAAATCTGATAATCACAATAATTTATCACTTGATGTTAATATTAATAAATCAGCAATTCCAAATAATCATCGTCCGAGATCTGATCGCAGCGTTAATTTTCAAGGTTATTATATTTGAAAATCCAGTCATTATTTGTAGATCCATGAAGAAATTTATAAATAAAAAGCCACAGAGATCGTATATTAAAAAAACGATAGATAAAATTAAGATGGGTTGATCAGTTAGAAGGAAAGATTGGTCATGAAATAAAAAGATTATCTTGATCTGAGACAAAAAGAGATAGGTTTTAGGAACTGGGACATATAAATCTGTGAGGCGAAAACACAATTATGTCGGGTAGACCGGACAAGGACCCGAAATTAATCGGTTCCTTATCGGGTCTACCCGTCGGGTCCCAAAACTACTAATGGGTCTAATATTAGGACCCGAACAAAAATAATTTATCTTTAATTTTTCATATCACAAGTCTTCAAATAGATGCTCTTCTCTGGATCGGTTTCGAATATAAGTTGAGTTACTGGAAGTTGGCCGGAAATCATCTTCCCGGTAACCGGAAAAATTAGCTGGTCACTGGTCAAACTGACGGCCAAGTTAACGGTCTGGGGCTTGAGTCAGTTACTGAGCCAGCTGTTGTGACTCGGTTGAATGGGTTTTGCCTAGTCCATAGCCAAATTCCTTCCCTGCACATCAACAAGCAATAACCACTTTCTGCAACAGCAAACAAACCAAAACCCAGCAGCAGTCACCATTTCCCTGCACCACTCTTGTTAAACTCCTCAAACCATAGATACACAGCTTTCTGCAGCTTCTCTTGCAATTCCAGCTCAACCATAGCTTTTGCAACATAGTCGCTGATGTTCAGCTCAAAGCAACAACATCACCAAAACTGTGATCTTAGCACCAACAAAACATGGTTATCTGAAGCAAGTCTTGACCATCTCCAAGCACCAACAGTACTTCAGCCATACTTCCCTGCAATTTCATTCATTTAACACAGTTCAATCAACACCAACACATTCCTTCTCATTTGAGTTGTAAGAGATGGGGCTAAGTTTTGAGCAAAAAATGGGGATAGGATTTTTAACTATCCCGAATTAATATTTGGAACACATGACTTAAATTACTATGCCACATCTCCACTTTAAAGCTCACCCCAAGCCCCTGCCATTGAGGTATTCAAAATATTCACTCTATAAAACAAACGAACAAAGATTCACTCATTGAGCAAGGATACCAAGCACTTCAGGGTAAAGCCACGGGAGTTATTTATTTAAGTGTGCCTGACGTCTACATGTATATGCTTGCGAGAACTAATTAAAAACAAAATCCACACATACTGTCGGGTAAGTGAAAATAAAGATAACAACAAAATGGACTATTATCTAATGGTAATAAGGTCCCAATCATTTTTGACTTCAACTTTTGAGTCAAAGAGGGCATAATACTAAACCCAATATATCAACCAGAGAATATAACTATGGTCCAATTAGTTACAATCTAATAGAATATACCTATGACTTCTTTAGTCTACAAAATCCAAACATCTTTATAGAGCATAAAAAGTAATATATCCATGTCAAAATGTGAAGAAAATAAAACCGTGGACAAAGGGCGGAATACCATACATGACAGCACTCCTTAAAAGAGGTGTAAGTAATAAGCTATATATCAGAATGAAGTACTTGATATCCGGAATCGTCATTCAGAGAACTTTATTTGATTAAAAGAGACCTTAAGCTAGTTTTATTTCTAAGAGGCTCGGAACTGCTGCCAAACAAGTATGACAGAACCAAATTCTCCAGTTTTTCGGCCTTGAGTGTCTATATAGCAAAAATATTCATAGACTCTGTTACATAATGAAATAAGGCTAATGATACCTCATTGGAAACTACAGAGAATGACCTATCGAATAAAATTATTTAATAAAATAATAAAATCAACCAACTACTTAAAAGATCGCGATAACACAGGGACATAAACACTTTTCAGAAATTCCAGCTTCAAATGCTTGGCATTACGAGATATAGTTTCCAAACCACAAGTCTAAAAATCATGCCTTTTAAAAAGTCATAGAAGATATCGAGACGAACACTTTCCATGAAGAAGCCATTGGATAAATTTTTATCAATTCCCACAGATAATTGCCAAACGTGTGTATATATACTAAGACACAATATAGAGGGAGAAATGTTCTAAAGGAGGAAAAAGAAAGAAAGTCAGTAAACTAACTCTCTTAACTTCTTATTTTAGAAGTGGCAATACTAATTACATTCTATACTAATTTTACCAACATATAAGTCACAATCAATAGTACGGTAGTACTACTACATTGGACTAAATAGCAAATCGAAACAATACTTGAGAAGTATTTAACCATCACTTAACAAACATATTATTTTTCAAATCACACTCTAACCTAAAAGAGCCAGCCTACGTGACAAGGAATGAACTTAAATTTACTTGATCAAAGTGACCAACACATTAGTTTGTAGCAGATAACAAGGAAGAATGGATAGGCACATAACAATTTAAACCTTTAATATATTATTTAACATGCTATATGCGTAAGTGAGACTGTCTACTTATCTTTCATGTGCCCGGAACATATATATAGGTATCTCAAAGCATTAGCAAAATGATGATTTTGCAACCGCGCCAGACTACGAAGTATAAAAGGACTACATCTCTAGCTATATATTTTCTAAAGAAACTTGGTCTAAAGTCAGGTACATAAGGGCCACATAGATACATTGACGTCAAGTACTTCAAATCCTCAGTAGATGAAACAAAATACCTGTTGGCAGTAGCTATTTTTTTCTAGAATGTGGATAATCTCTGCAAGCAACCTTTAACAAGAAAGATAATCATAGTAGCAAAAATAGGGATTTAAGGCCTCAAATACTCAAATCAAATCTATTTTCCTGTTCAAACTATTCTTGGTTACAACAAAGTTGAATAGACTCACTTGCATTCACTGATTAGGAAACACAGAGAATTAATCAACACATCAACCCCAAACCCTGAAACTTTTACCTCAGGAACATGGCATAAAAGCGACTAGTGACCGGTTTTGCTTCATGTTGCTGCCACTCACCCAATTTGTAGCTAATACTCAGATGAGTTAAGGCAGGGGAGAGCGAGAAGGAATGGGTAGGATTTCTAAATTACTACAAACGCAGGCATTATCATTCAAGTTGTAAGAGATGGGGCTAAGTTTTGAGCAAGAAAGGGGGATAACATGAATTTGTTGCTGCCATCGATTTGAAGTCATCAATCAGAGTTGAAATGGAAGATTTTGAATGAATTCATTTGAGAAAAACAAGCATGGAACAGGAATAGACATGGGTTAGGTCAAGTGCGAGAAGGAGACGCTCAAGTGCAAGAAGGAGACAGTAGTGTCTCTAAGCAGTGGTTAGTATTTAGGTCGACTTAGTGCAGAGTTTTCTCACCGTAAACACAGCAACAAGATGAGCTGATGTCGTTTCTGGTGTTGGAGATTTAAATGGGTTTAATGGTTGATTTTTTCTCCCAATTTCATAAAACAACTGAATCAACTGATACATCAATTCAACTAATAAAAAAAATTCGTAAAACAATCCAATTTCTCCTAATCAATCTCCTAATTTCTTCCAATTTCATAAAACAATCCAACTAATAAATCAATTCACTTACCGCATAATCACTTACCGCATCAACGAAGAAGGCAAACCATGATATTTATCATCACCAGAATCAACTGTGGACCATCTTCTTAACCAATCACCATCATCATTCAGATTTAGGTCAAATCGATCGATATGAACAACAAAAACCACAAACCAAGCTATAATTGATCGAATCTAAACAAGGGTTTTCTTTTTGCGGCTGAATTTCGACCTGCAAATTTTACACTCTCAGGAGTGTTAATGGCGGAATGAAAGGAAAATGGAGATGAAGAAGAATTTTTCTTAGATGATAAGACTTAACAGAGAAGGTTGGGGGGGCTTCGACGCTTGGTTTTTGTGTAAGTCTTGATTTTGCACAAAGTCCTGATATTTTGACCTAGGTCTTGATTGTTTTGGAAACAAAAAAATAAAGTGTTTTATTTATAATTAGAAATAAAAATAAATTTTGGTATTTAAAAGTTTAATGCAAGTGTTATATTTATTTAGTTGTTGGCATAACAGTGATAAACCAAATGGTAAGAGTTGCAAAGTTGGGGTGGTTTTTGGGATAGGAAAATCATTGGGTGGAAGTATCAATTTGAATTATAATTGTTGGTATACAAATGATCTGCAACAAATTTTATCGTTACTTATTTACATTTATGATACTATCACGATTATAAATATTCTCAACAGTTATACTTGTTACAGAAATTATTACAGGTGTATCAGTCACTGAAAAAGAATCTGTGACAACTTACACTGTGACATAATTCCAGATTTGGTGTAGTGAAACGAAGCTCAACTAGTATGTGATGTTGGAAAGATAGTCATACTAGGCGGTCCTTGCACCGATTGTCCAGCTAGATGTTTGTAGAAGTACCAACTCTCGCTCCTTGTCGCAAACCTTTGTGTTCCAGTGTTGGCAACATCTGTCCGCGCATGTTGCATTGTCGACCAGACTGATTAGAATCAATCCCTGGTTGGTCACAAATCTTAATTTGCTAGCCAACACTTACCTACTACTTCAATAAGTTTGGCAACTTGACTCGTCCTGAGTCTTGCTTAGCCAATGTTGTTTATCAGTTTATGAATGGGCTAAATAGACCCATTCATTAATGTTTTAATTATGTTGTAACGTGTTTTATGAATGATATATCTATGTGTTTAAGAATGAACAGCAGAGTATCTGAATTCTGCAATGAAAGGCAAGAATTTTTGTGTTTGATATGTCTGTATGGCGAGCAAAGAACTGATTTACTATTTTCTTCGACCTTTTAAAAAGAGAATTAGCAATAAATAACATAAGTGAAGGCACAATTTGTTTTTTTGTACGAGCACCTTAATCAAGGTTGGATTACTAAGATGTGAGGTCATCAAACTATCGGCTTAACTAGAATTAGGATCCGAAATTTTAAATGCATCTGACGAATCTTTGTAAATATTTCATATATTTTCATTTTTCAAATACCTTATGTGTTTATTTCTTCCCTATTTTTGGGCGCCAAGCAGAAATTTGATAATCCTTTGGTAACCTAAAAATTACTCTATGAAGATATCTCTTAAATCTGAAATAAGAACTTATGCTTTTAATTGAAGAACTTACCTCGCAGTTAGAACTAAAAATCACAAAAGAAAAAAATTCAAGACGTGTGTCTCTTTAGAATGGTTGCTAAACAGATGATAGATTTGGCTGAAAAGGGTTCTTGGTGGTTGGAATCGGCGGGGAAAGAAAGTTAGTGTTCAGCAAAGTAGAAGGACTATAAAGGGAGCGCATTCGTCACCGTTTCACTAATTGTATGTTTAATACGGGTGGGTAGTCGACACCGTTTTACTAATATGTGGGTTTGCGTCACCATTAAACATGGGAGCTCATATAGCTTAGAGTGTTAAAGGAGAGATTTGATCTTTTTTCATGCGAAGATTTTAACAATTGACATGTAGCTCGATAGACTTAACCCTAGACCATTTATTCAATCAGAAAACAGATTCTGTGTAGGAACAACTCAAGGAACCGCAATCTCAACCATTCCCCCAAGTTAAGTGATAATTGCCTAAGTCAATTAGCTAGCCCGGCCGTCCTGCTACTTCCCTGTATAATCTATAACTTTTCTGGTAATACGTTGGAATGCTCCATTTGCTCAAACATGCTGATAGAAATTCAACAATTGTTATCTTATCTAACACCTTTGGCGTGTCAATCCTGGTTATATTTTATTTCTAATGTAGTAATAAAATAGACTAATAGTAATACAGATTCATTCAGCAGAAAAAAGTGTAGTAAACCCAAAACACCGAATACGAATAAAGGATGCAACAAGATGATGCGCCAAAGACCCACATCCTTATGTGGACATAGAAAAGAATACCCATGGAGATAGTGGCACATATCACGGTTAATTAGCCGTTGTATGAGTTCTCACCAAAAACTTCTTGTAAAAATTGGATGAGTTCTGGTTATAGAATGTATAGGCTTGTGAATTCTCAAGGTTTGATCATCATACAGAGAAATACCTCAACTGAAAGCTTTTTCAACTGGTCCACTGAACTACTAAACTCGATCGCCTTTTATAACTTTTGCAGCTCTTCAGGTTGTTTCTTGTTCAGCTTTCGTATGATAGAAAGTAAGATGTCACTCATTTTGGATGGAATTATGTGTCAGACCACATCTTTACGTGGACGTATAAAAGACTACCAATGGGATAGTGGCACATATCATGGTTAGCCGTTGGATGAGTTCACACCACCAAATAACTCAAGTTATGGTATTACATAATAACTTATCTAGGGTTTTACAAAACCCTAGAGAAAAACGGAACTAAATTTTATTCGATCTATGATCTTTTGATCTTCATCTATCGAAGCTTTAATCGAACTCTTTGTTACATAATAACTTATCTAGGGTTTTACAAAACCATAGAGAAAAACAGAACTAAATGTTGTTCGATCTATGATCTTTTGATCTTCATCTATCGAATCTTTAATCGAACTCTCTAACCTAATTGTTCAAAACCCCTCCCAATTTACATCAAAACTTTGGATTTGTGGTCGTTGTCCTCAACCAGGAGTAGCAATAGGAGGTTCTCATTCTAATGCATGCATGAAAGTTACGAGATATCAACTCAATGCAGTACTTGTTATATCCAGATTCATCTCAAAATGTCCCAACGAAGAACAACTTCGACCTAAATATCTTGTTCTTCATTTTTTACAATCGATTCCATTATCGTTTCGTTCATCATTTTGGCCAAAATCTTATAATATTGAGTCGATTGATCACGTCACTCTATTCTGATTTATTAAGTTATGTTGTTAAAGCTTGTGTAGGATCGAGGAAGAGAGAGAAGTGCACACGCGGAAGCATAAAACGACTACATTGATATTCAAATTAGGTGTACAATTCTTATGGCTCAATAGCCTACTTATAGTCTAACAAACTTGACGATCACTCAAAGCAAACTTTCCTAATAAAGATAAAACTCTAAACAAATACACTTTGCTAACATAAAGCAAACTCTAAATAGAACTCTTATAAAACTCTCTAGAACTAAAACACCTTGCTTCTCAAGTAAACTCAACTTCCATAACGTGACAACGCTGTGTCAACTGTTCCAGTTGATGCAACTTGACTGCGTCAACTGTAGCAGTTGATCCATACTCTTCTTCATACGGTGTAAACAACACTTGTTGATCCACTCAGACTGTATCAACAATACTTGTTGATCCAAGGCCAAACTTAATCATATCTTGGTTTAACTTCCAACATCCTCCATTAAACCAAGATATCCTTCAACAAGAATTCCGTAACCCTCTTCTACTCCTCAGCTTCTTCCATTAATCGACGTCAGCACGTCCTTGTCTTTTCTCATCTTCTATTCCTCTTCTTCCATTGATAAATGTCAACATACAACTATTAGAAACACTAACAATGGTAGCAGTACCCACTATTAGAATTACTAACAATAGTAGTAGCACGTTCTTGTCTTTTCTCATTCTTCAGAGATACCACCAACAAACCCTTACTCCTTAATACTCTATTATAGCTTATCCAAATTTCATGATCCATCCTTAACAAGCTAGAAACACCTTGTTGTCCTCTATTCAACTTGCTAACCAAACAAAAAACCAAACTCATCACTGGGCATTGTAGCTCATCTTCTACTTTCTTCACTGAGCATTGTAGCTCAA
>JAJJMB010007676.1:202522-241724 GCA_023531105.1 Papaver atlanticum
CTTCTCTTTCTTCACTACCTTACTGTTGTTTCTTCTTCTCTTTTCTTTTTTATTTTTCAAGGTTATCTCACAATCTTCCTCTTATTATGTTTCTGCCACAAGCGTACTTCTTTACAAAGTCTGCCACACTTTGTAGGATTTCCAAGTTTTTGCCACAAACTCTTCCACCACTCTTCTGACACTAACAACATGTTTGATCTTAAACTCCAACATGCTACCATCTTCCCATAAGCTCAAACATAACCATCCAACATTCCTTGTCATTCTAAGTCTCTGAATTCGAATCAACTTAATAAGACTGTATCATTCCGTCCTGACTACTATACCTTTGATCCTCCATCAAACTGTACCAGTCCTCCTGACTGCAATACAAATTCATTTGCAAATGTCCAACTATATAGCACGATATACTAATATTTTAAAACAAGAGTGATAAATTTGGCAAGGCTTGTAAATTCCAGATCTGTAAATCAAAGCTATAAATAGAACCAACGAGTGCATGTTAAATCTCACAAATCAAACTTAGTAATCATCTTCAACATCTTTACTAGAACATAAATCCTATAACTGTTAACAAAAAAAATCTTATTACTAAGTCATGGCTAAGATTTCTGGATCATCTTTCTTTGTTTTGGCAATTTTATTTGTTGATGGTAAGTAAACTTTCTTTTGCAAAAATGATACACTAGTGTATATGTATAACTTTCTAACATTGTTTTGGGGAAACTAATTAAGCTGCATTCATAGCTACCAAATATATGTCAAAACTGTTGTAAACAGAGAAACCAAAGACGGAGACACAAAGTAGAGAGAGAATTCTATTGATATGTATGTAGCATACAAAGGTTTAGGACTCTATTTATAGTGTTTTGATACTTGGTGCCCAAGTAATAGGGTCCCACTAAAGTGGGCATCTACATGTAAACTTCCATTTATAACACTCCCCCTAGATGACCACTGTTTCTAAGTAATTGCCTCGTTAAAACCTTTGTCAGGAAAATCCAAGAGGGACAAAACCTGATCTAAGGAAAAAGAGTACAATTGTGAGAAAACTTAGAACGGAGTTGGACATGCATATGTTGCCTCATTAAAACCTTGACAAGGAAAACCCAGTGGGACAAAACCTTGACGAAGGAAAAAGAGTACAACGGGATAGTCCAGTAAAATACCTTTTACTAAGATTCTTCCCCTGATAAGTACTTCAGTTAAATCTTGGCTTGCAGATCTTCGAGTCGACATTTCCCAATTTCGATAAACGAATTTCTTGAATGCTGGAGATAGAAATGCTTTTGTGAGAAATCTGCTAGTTGATGAAGTCTTCTTTTGTATTAGTCTTCTAATAGTAGTGTTCTCGAGTCTTCATGCTTCTTCAAATAAATTGAGGACTTGCTTCTTGAATTGCTAGCTTCTCGAAGATGATTTGCACAAATAGTAGATGTAGTTTCTTCAACAAAGTGTCAATACGTATTTACAGTACCATAGGTATACAAAATTTGTAGTCATACCTTATATGGATCAGAATGACATCCAAATTCATAAGAGATAATTATGTTGATGTGGTCTAACAAAATGACCTAGTTAATGGTGGGAATCCACCAAATAACCAAAATCCATAGAACTCCCCCTTGGATGACCACCATGTTGAATAAATTTGCCTCACTAAAACCTTGTCAGTAAAACCCAATGGGGAAAAAATTGGACGAAGGAAAAAGAGCACAAATATCAACCTTTTTGAAAGAAAATTAAACGTCAATGGGATGCTGCCTCTTTAAAACCCTGTAAGGAAAACCACATGGGACAAAACCTAAACGAAGGGAAAAGAGTACAACTCTGACGTAAATATTGATGCTAACCCAACTATATGAGTTTTACAGAAGACGAGCATTAAAACAATAACTCTAGTCTATCTCAGTCTATCTCAAAGACGAGTTTAAGCGAGCATAATTCTAACTGCATATTTAAGAAATAAAAGAAAAATAGAATCTATGCTGCTAAAGCGTGGATTTTTGTGTTTTTAAGGACTCCTCAAGGGACCTATATAGTTGATATCATCAACTAATTAATCCGGATTTTCGGTTTAGCACCAAATTTCTAAAAGCACAGAAAGGATTGTTAAACCTGACATAATCGAGTCAAGAGCTGCCTAAATATAATTTGAATCCTTAATAGATTACAAATTTGAATATGTTCTCCGATCTCTTTTGTGAATGCAATACGAGTCCTTCAAGACTACCACGCTAAGTGCATCATCAATCCTCGGGTTTGAACGTATAACCCTCTATCGTTCTTAAAACGATTAATTTCTCTTAATACACAATATGACTACACCAACCATTAAGTAATAGGCTTGGAAATTTTAAAGTGTGAAATCTTGGATCTAAAATCGCGTTAATCGAGAAATTAGAATAATCCAATCTAATTTGGATTATATGCGAACCAATCACATTTGTCAATATTCCTCTACAGAGGGGTTCACAACCACCAATATTTATTTCAGTAGCTACTATAAATGAATATTCGACATCACTAGTTTATTGTGACCCAACACAATTCTCTGGTGTATGCACACTTTGAAAAATTCAAATTTTACTGGTACCAGTTCCCGCGGGCGTTATAATCTCCTCCTTTTCAAATGAGGAGATATTAATTTTGAGAATGTGAATCATATCATGATAGACTCTATCGGAGCATTATCTGTAGCATGTAGCAAAACACTACATTCTTGCTATAAGTGACTGGATACGCCTTTTCAAACGGCATTAGCTTATGGAAAAGCTAAATGAGATAATTTCATGCCTATTCAATGGCAGCCTTTTTGATTTAATCATGATGGGAGAGAAATGATATAACTTTTAAGTTAATTAATGCTAACTTCTAATAGCATAAAGTCTCCCCCCGATTCTGGCGGAAATATTGTCATCTCATACACGAAAACTTTAAATTTCGTTAAGTATTATCCGATTAATTCGAGACATATACTCATTATGAAATATGCCTTTCGACATAAAAAAAAAATGTAGTCGTCATAGACATACATATTTACAACCAACTATGGATTGCTTTAGGAATAAATACAAAATAAAATTGTATGTCAAAACCAAAAGCATTGAAAATATGCAAATAAATCTCAATAACTTCATGACCTCAAGGGCCAATGAGATATTAATTTAGAACGAATTATGGACACTTTCTTTATGAAAAGAAATTCAATTAAGATCAATTTAGTCACTACAAGGACTAATAATATTGGCTAACAAGACGGGTGCGCACCCATTGATATTTTGTGTCCAACCGTATTTCAACATCAAGTTGAACGGTCTTAATTTAGGAGATAAGTATTAGGAAGAAGAAAATTTGCACAACATCCCTCGGGAATTCAGCAGTTGGTGTTTGCAGTTGGCCTATACCGTAATAACAGTATCAAATCCTTGGCTTATGGATAAAATCAAATACAACTAGTGTAAATGATTCTCTTGAGAAAAATAAAGAAATCATCTACTTTTTGGTTGATAAAGATTTCTTTGAAGGAACAGAAATCAATAACCAAAATTGGCTAAAAGTTCTTAGAATGCCAATTTTTACGTCTCACTAAGGTGAATTGATGGGGAAAAAACCCAACATCAATTGGTTTGTACAATTAACAAAATTGTGTCGACAAATAAAAAAATTTATTGTCGTTTTCAATGTCGCATAGTCAGCTGACGGATGATTTCTTGCAAAATAAATAAATAAAATAGAAACCATTAATCACATGATCTTTGTCTATGGAACAAAGATACCAATTAAATTGGACGTAGGTTTTTCAACCATGCAAGTGAATAATTACCGTCAAGCTAATAAAACTACGATAATACCAATTTTTGATAATTACAGTTTCAATAGGTAGGATAATAGAAGCTGTAAACCATTTTTCAATGGATTTTTTCTTTTTTTTCTCTATAAAAAAAAGATTAGAGAAATACACCATATCCTCTTATTAGGAATAGCCAAAGCTAATTGATTTCAATTGCACCGAAATAAATAAATCTGAGAATAACCACATCTCATAATCGGTGTTGCTAAAATATGAAATCCACTATGGTGTTTGCAGGTATACACATACCATGCACGTACGTTTCGAAGAATGAAGTCTTACAGTGAAAGTACATTTTGGAACTTCATGAGTCATGACTTAAGATATGTCAGGACAAAAGTTAATAAAATAATAATATAAATCAAGTCATGAAAAACAAACTAACTAAAGTTGTTTAACCTACCCTGCGTTCACTAATGCGATGCATGTTTGCCAAGATAATAAACAAAATTATTAACTCGTGAAGGATCAAAACCGACACCAGCTTCTTGTTAGAAGATTCCATTATAATTTACGGCACAAACCTACCAAACAGCCAGGAAAAACCTAGTTAGAATCTGTTAAATAAATCAAAGAAATTGAAATAAAAAGAATTAACCCGAAGGAAAAGGTTAGATATAGATGGATTGATCATCTACGCATTTGTTCCAAAAAAAATTTCTTCTTCTTAGAAACGATTATAGCTCATTGTAGAGCGTGCTAATAACGTGTTGTAAACAGAGAAACCAGAGAAGGAGACGCAAAGTAGAGGGAGAAAAGAGAGAGAATCTATTAATATGTATGTAGCATATAAAGGTTTAGGACTCTATTTAGATTATTAATAGGGGGAAAGCCACTTTTACTAATAGGAAAACGGAATACGGGTGGATTTAAAAAAACTTTCAGCCCCCTTATTAATAATCATTTTTGATTTTCCATATCATCCGTACTCTAAGTTGGATCAGGTTCATTAACATCCATCTCCTCTTGTCAATTCTTCTGTAAGTATAGCAAATTCCCCTTCACTAAAATTATGTATACTCAAAAGTGACAATTGATTGGTTCATTTTGTCAATGGGGATAATCCCCGACTCTTCTACACTGAAAATTATGCTGGACAAGTATTGAATGACAAATAATAAAACTTGTTTTCAAGAAGTAGAAGTTCTTATTCGACCATTAACAATAGCTAATCATCACCATCTAAAGGGTTATCTGTAACATAACTCCTCGACAGATCTTATTAGCATCCCACAATGAATAATCCATTCATCTACGATTGTTTCTATAAATCCCGTACTGTTGGTTGCAAACCCTATGTGATCGGCAATATATAGTTCCACCCGTATATATGTACATGTCAAAGATATCATTAAAGTTACCGATAAAAAAGAAGAAGATATTATTAAAGTTAGTTGTTAAGGTGGTTAACAAGTTATCCGTTATGAATTAGGTTAGGCTGAGAAATGATTACAGAGTGGGGGGAGTTTCATTTTAAATCCACCCCAACGTCTGCTTTCCCCTTAGTAAAAGTGGCTTTCCCCCTAATAATTATCTCTATTTATAATGTTTAGATACATGGTGCCCAAGTAATAGGGTCCCACTAAAGTGGGCATCTACATGTAAACTTCCGTTTATAACAAAAACTCTAATTTCCAAAACTTGTCTATGTTCCATTTCATAAATATACATAATACACCGTGACTAACTAGTCGATATTGTTATGATGTGTTTGTAGAGATGGCAACAACCGAAGCTCAACTGGTATGTGATGTTGGAAAGCTAGTGATACTAGGTGGTCCTTGCGTTGATTGCCCCTCTAAATGTTTGAAGAAGTTCCCACTCCCCCTCATTGTCACAAACCTTTATGTTCCAGTGTTAGGAACATCTGTCTGCGCTTGTTGTGTTGTCGAGCAGGCTGCTTAAAATTAAATCGCTGATGTCGTGTACAGGTTGATGCACGATTACCGATCCAACACAAATTATCTACCTTTAAAATAAATTTGGCTACTCGACTCGTCATGTGTCTTGTTTAGCCAATGCTGTTTTGCAGTTTGCGAATGGGCTAATAAGACCCATTGTGTAATGTTTTATGTTTGTAACGTGTTATATGAATGAAATATCTATGTTTAAGAATTAAAGTTTGAGAGACATATTATATTTTGGCTTTTTATATACGAACATGAGCAGAGCATAGTTGATCAGCAGACTATCTGAGTTCTGCAAAGAAAGGCGATATTTTTTGGGTTTGTATTACAGAAAAATGATACTGTGTCGTATGATGGTTGGTTCTATGACCACCATACACAAGCTCTAAATTCTCGTGTGGATACAAAATACCGCACACTCATCTAATATGCGAAGTAACGACATTGGTAGCAAGCGAATACGAACGCGTATGACATATCCAGGATGACGAACCGGATGACATCACCTAAATCACGAGTAAAGTGTGAAGAACCATGCGGCAATGAAGAAACCGTGCGTCAATAATAAAGTCTACGCGACATTGATGCACGTCAGATCCGAAATAAGGGCTTTATTAGCTGTCTTCCACTATGTAAACTCCTATATAAGGGGCCGAGCGTCTTTGTAAAGGGAGAGATCTTTTTGGGTGAGCTTAGGGGAAGAATTTTAGGAGAGAGAAAGTTATTTGCTCCCCAAGTTAGGGTTTCTTCATATCATTGTACTTGTTTTATGATTTTAATAAGAGTTCTTGAGTATTTCAATATGGTTTCTTAGATTGTTTCATAGATTCTATTAAGGGTGTAGTTGTGAGATTTCTTACAACTACATTTTGGCGCTAGAAACAGGGAGGAATGATGTACCCAGTTGGTGAATTTCTTTCAAAACAAGTCTAAAATTATTCATAGTTTTTCATCGCCACAATAATAATCTTTGAGAGTTCTGGAAATTTAGATCTAAAAAATTCAATCCAAAGTTTTCATCTCAGAAAAACAATTTTCATTAGTAAAGTATTCAGTTCTTTAAAGAGTACTTTTTCCTTCGTCAAGAGAAAACATTATTCCAGGAAAAACAGATGGTAAGACAAGCATCTACAGCAGAACAAGTGATAGCGACTAGGAGGAGCAGAAGAATCATAGGAAGAAGAAGAAGCGAAGTCGTTGAATCATCAAGGATGGGAGAAAGGAACAATCGAGGAAAGAAAGTCCAAACTCAGATCCAACGAGAACAGGCGGAGAACAACACCATCAACTATGATGCGGTAAGTGTTCATACTACAAACACAGATTCAATGGAAGAAGATGAGAAAAGAACTGGAGATGGAGGACCAATAGTGGAAAATGAATAAAATATGACCATAGAGGAGCTCCGACAAAGACTAATCGCAGAAAGAAGGAGAGAAGAAGAAGCGCTTGCGAATTTGACGGGTCAGAATGATGAGCTGAGAGAACAGAATATCAGATTACAAGAGCAGAGATCACAAAGTACAACACGTGCAAGCTCAAGGTCAAGAAAAACCAGGAGCACGTCAAGGCGTAGTCGATATAGCAACTTTTAGATAACAACATGGTTGAAAATTTTCAGGTAGGCGATAATATACAGGAGCAGCGCGGTGGTAATCGTATAGAACAGCAACCAACTAATCGATACGTACAGCAAGGCGAAAACTACCGCATGCAAGAAGATCGCATAGGCAATCGACATGAACAACAAGGCGAACGTTATCGCACGCGCCATGATCAGGATGATGAAACATACGAGGAGCAAGGAAGGATGATACTACATGGTAGAGAAATACTGCGAAATCAAAGAGAGCGCGAATAAGAAGAGGAGAGGAACTTCAATGCACAGATTCGTGCAAGACATGAAAGGGATATGCGAAGGAGAAGAAGAAAAGAGGAGGAAGAACGAGAACTACATGAGGCGATGCATCAAAACACGCATGATAACAGAATAAGGCAAGCAAGGTTGAAAAGATCAATGCAGCAAGACGCAGACCAAACCATGAACGCAGAAATCCTAAGAGAGTTAGCAGAAGTAAGAGCGATGATGACCGCACGAAGAGATAGAGATAGGAGACAGTTAGATGAAGCAATTGAAGAAGCTGGAAAAACAACATTCGCAAGACAGATACAAAGGGCAAGAATACCAACCAAATGCACTTTATCCGTATTCACTAATATATTCGATGGAACCATATGTGCAGTGCAGCATATAAAGGCTTACATCAAATCTCTGTTACAATGGGAAGATAATGATACGGTCTTATGCAAGTATTTTCTAGCCAGTCTAACTGGAGAAGCTTTACAATGGTTTGAGGGATTTCCCATGGGAATAATAACATCATTCAATCATCTACAGATGGAGCATATTCTTAGGAGCATACATAAGAAACAACATGTTGAGACCAGGCATAGAGAAGTTGTTTAGCTTGCGAAGAAGGACTAATGAAGGCCTGCGTAACTTAACCACGCGTTGGAGAACCATGTGTAGTGAAATGGCTGGAAGAGTAGATGAGAAGAATCTCATACTAGCATTTATTAACGCACTTTTTCCTACAGACCTGTTGTATACGCAGATATTCAGGATCAAAGATACTATATCCATGACATCGCTGCGCGAGTACCAAGAAGAGTACATTGCTCTTGAAGAAAAACATAAGGAAATGGAATCTTATCCATTTTCGAATACAAACACAAAAGTGGGGAACGCAAGTCTACTCCTCAAGATAACAAACACAATTGCAAGCACATCTCAAGGGAGTCAAGGAAAGCAAGTGATGGAAGATAACCAAAAGCTAGTGGCTATGGGAAGTCGAGATCAAGAGATGTACGAAAGAGAATACAGAGAGGGGAAATACAATAACAATGCAGACAATAACAAATTTCAAAGACTTAATAACCAAGCGGAAGGCTATAGATGGAAAAAGAGATACTATAATTAGGGCCCAGGAGGAAATAGAACCGTGTGGGAGGAGATCAAAATGCCGCATCTAAATACTGTAATAGATAAAATCTGGGAAGACGTGATCTTAATGGAAGACATACCAGAACCACCAAATATGGGTCATGAATCCCCATCAGGAAGAAGACGCAGGGAGTTTTTTACTTATCACCGCTTCCAAGGTCACACCACCAGTAACTGTCGGAATGTGCAGAAAATCATACTAAGAATGATAGATCAGGGTAAGTCATTTCCTAGTGCAGCAGCAACAGAATCTACCACCACCACCAGAAGGGCAGACACCAGGAATGGAAGCTGGAAAGCAGACATATCTGATTGAAGTGGGAGCGAAGGAAAATAGTTTATACTGTAACTCAATAATACACTCATTCATAAACATAGAAGATTTTCACGATAATGTCTTAAGTCGGGTTCATGCGAGAGACAATGACGGAAAAGAGATACTCAACCTGGAAAAGATATCACCATTGAAGGCTTAGAAGGCAACCAATTTCATTCAACACATAAGAAGTACCAGGAGGTGGAGAACCACATGAGAGTCCATTAGTGGTCAAGCTGGAGATCAACCCAAAAACAAAGACTGATGAAGAAGAAGATGATGACGTAAACGCATTGGGCAATAAATAGGATACTAATAGATCCTGGTAGTTCGGTTGATATACTATTCTACCATACTTACAAGACTATGGGCGAAGAGATGATGAACTCATCCCATCAACTTACAAGATTTATGGCTTCAATGGATCAGCCAATAAGCCAAAAGGAGAAATAACGATGTGAATCCCACTCAATAGCATAACTGCAGAAATAGTATTCTGCGTAGTTGATGTAGAGTCTCCATATAATGCCTTGATATGCAGGCCGTGGCTGCACAACATTCTTGGCGTGGCATCAACCTTTCATCAATGCATCAAATTTCCTTTACCTCAAGGCGTAGGAGTGATAAGAGGGGATCCAATCGAGGGAAATAACTGCCATGAGATTGATGTTGATAAAACTGAAGAGCGTGCAAATAAGCGAAGAGACTGGAAAAAGGAGATACGAGAAGGGAAGCGAAGTGAGAGACTAATGGTTGATGTTGTGAACAAGGGTAGAGAAATAAACAAGACTTTTACTAAGGAGACAACTTTCGCACACGAAAGTGCAGATAACAAGTGCGCCAGAAAGAATGAATTCCAGATAGGAGAGATGGTGATGAGACGAGAACCACCATTTTATAAAAATGGAAAAGGAGAGTCAAAGGACGCATGGGTTGGACCATTCATCATTAAGAAAGCTATTGCTAATGGACTGTATGAAGATGGAAATTAATGAAGCAGCACAAGTTGGAAAATTTTTGAATCAAGTATATTTGAAGAATTATGGTCCATGCGTCAATAATAGCAAGATAGAAGAAATATCTAATGTGCGAACAAGAATATTAGAAAGTATATGCGAACTTAATGAAGCACAAAAGGCGAAGGAAGCAAGCAAGTCATCCCAGACATAGAATTTTTTAAGAGATAATTACCATGTAAGCGAATAAGTGAAGAAAGAAGACATCAGAGTTGTACTAATCAAGCATATGAATGAAAATGAGAAGTTCTTCTTCCTTAAATATATTACATATAAGAAAAAGGAAAAATAAGACCTTATAATAAGACCTTAACAAAAGGCATCAGAAGTAAAACATCTAACAATGGAGGCCAGGCATCCAATTGTGACGTGCACCCTAGTTCGCATAATAGCAAGAGGCAAAAATAAGACATAACGCGCGTTAATAATGGGGAAAACCCATATTGACTCAGGTGAAAGCTACACCGACCCTGGAGCCTGAGTCATGGAGATTTGGGGTGAAATAAAAGCTCATCCAGTAGAGCGCCTTAGTCGAAAGACTAAGGTAAGAAGCTCTCTACTAAGGGGTGCAGAAACTCGATCAGGGCGCCGAGGTACACGGTTGAGTCAAGAGTGCCTGGGGCGTCTGGAGCGTACCTAGTCGCTCTTGGAAAGTCCTGACTATGATGCACTCGGTCCGTAATAAACCCCATTTAGGGTGCGGTATCGTAACCATAAGCCATATCGGCAGAGGGATAAGAGGCCGCGAAAACAACTGATTGTTGCATCACTGGATGGGAAGAGCCCACCCTAACCCGGTAGGGGTAAGCTTTTTTGAAAATGCAGTCAGGGGGAATATAAGGACGGCACCCTCCATTAGGGAGCTGAATCATGTCAAAAGACATAAATCATGGGGCTATGACTCAAAGGAGAGCATAGGCATGTCGTATTTTTGCATCAATATATCCTACAGAGGCAATAATACAAAAGATGATAAGGCGAAATCAATGGGTCATTACATGAAAGTGTAAAGACTTCCTGCGATTTCTCCGCACAAAAACAATTATTATATATAGGCAATATAAGACCTCTAATTAGGGAGGCACAATAAGACCTCATGAGAAAAAGAAAGAGTAAAATTAATATTGTTTTGCATAAAAAAAAAGAGCTCAAAGATTAACGCACACATATAAAACAAAGTCAAGAGACAAGAGGACGTATAGACGCGAAAATAATAACAAAATATACAGCTGAGGCAGCAGATGAAAACACATTCATAAGGTAAATAAAGGAGAGGTAAACACATTCAGATATGATACTAAATAATATCACTATATAACAGATGAATGCGAATGCATAGATGATAGATTATTGCATAATGAAATACCGCATATGATAGATACACGCATGAATGCTAGCTTTATATATAACATATATGGTATTAAACAACATATATATAATTCAATCATCTAGCGACGATTAACAGAGGCAAGAATGGGAATGCAAGCATACAAAGGAATGTTATTCGCCCCCATATGATAGACTCATGCACATGTTATACATTATATATTATTATTGACGCATGTGTTACATGTCAACACATATGATATATGCTATTATCTATGGAAGAACACTTTGCTTTCAATTAAAGAGAAGTTGCAGGATTAAAGATTATACATTGAAAAAAAAGGATGTACATTCAAATCTTAAAAGACACAAGGAAACCAATGTACAAAGGATGAAAAAGGAGTACATAATACAAAGAGTAGGACTTTACAAGGGGAGAAAGAGAAAGCAAAACAGATTTTAGAAAATGCGGCTATTTCCCGCCCATATCATCTTCGCCGTTTTCTTCATCTCTAGAATCACCATTATCTTCATCTTCAGTTTCTTCGTATTCTTCATACTCTGCTTCGCTGTCAGAGATTTCAGAGCCATCTTCATTATCGGAGACTTTAGCGAAATTATAATCTGGTATGGGAATATTATTATCAGTACAGATCTCCAACGTATTCTTCTTAATGGAAGCATCACGAATACGGACCGCATCCTTAGTTAAATTGGAAACAGTGGTCACTAACTTCTTCTTAAGCTTGTGGCATTTATTGTTTCTGTTGGAAAGCTCCTCCTGCAAGTTCTCAATCTCCTCAAGATGCTTTTTTTCAGTAGCAGCGAAAGGAAAAAAAATTTTGAAGCCACATACGAACGAAATAAAAAAGGCAACACAAAAATGAAGACAGTATAGAATTATAGACAACCTTCTTTTTCAGAAATAATAGATCTAATCAGATCAGCATGATCAGACTCTAAGCTAACATTTGTAGCTAAATCATTCCTAGCATTATCAATAACCCTAGCAGCCCAGTCAAACTCAACATCATTTTCTATAAGAAGTCGAGAGTGGATCATATTCTCTTGCTCAATTAGTGCGTTCTTTTCGCTTATAGCTAGATCTCTCTCCACTTGAACTTGTAGATTAATCTCATGAAACTCCTTTAAAGCTTTCACACCCTTGAGAACAACCTGATCCTTCTCAGTAATGAGAGTGTTATTTTTCACCTCCAAAGCCTTAATCCTTTCTTTGGATTCACGAAAAAGACGTCTAAAATTACTACTAACGGATAACGCACTCCTATGATCACGGTTAAGAGTTTGGTACTTCAACCTGAGTTCCTCCATGGTAAAGGTTCTTAATTTGTCATCAGAGATGTTATTCAAAGAAGCGTTAAGATGCTCTAGAAGAATCTCATCATCAATAGGATAATGAATTGCCTCATCATTCAAGTTGTAAATCTCTGCAAGAACAGGCAATTAAAAGGGAGCGAAAATGACGCATAAGCAAAAATGTGGGAGAAATAAAGAATTACGCACCGACCAATTGATCATTCCTCTTGCGAAGCTTAGTGACATCATTTTTATAAGTAGAGACCTCAGTTTCAAGTTTAAGCTTTTCAGCCTCGAGAGAATGAAGTTTTCTTAGAAGGTCTGAAGTGACAGCATGAGACATGCGAGCGTACTGCATTAACAAAGAGTAAGCGAAAAAATCAATAAAAGACGCAGACTCACAATGAAGATTGAAGCGCAAGAAAGAAACTAACCAAAGATCCAAATGCAAATTGGAAGCTTGGGGACAAGGCAGAGGCAACGCCATGATGAGAGTCATGACTCAAAGAAGGGGCGTCACATATCTTTATCACTGCCTCACACGCGCGACCCAGTGGGGTATTACCAACACCGCACAAGGTATCAGAAAAGACACTGGACAAATCGCCCAATGAAGATGAGGAAGCGGAATTATCAGGGGGAAGGAGAGTGTCATCCTCAGAATGAGAAGGAACTGGGGAAGACGCCTTTCGCTTCTTGAGAGGATTCTGAGAGACTTAGAGACGGTCCTCTTACTCTTACCCTTAGAAGGAGGAGAGTCGTTATTAGAACCATCAGCGTCTCCATCTTCCACCTACACGCATAATGATAGATAAGAAACAAAGGCAACAATATTGTTAAAATTCAGGAAGGAGTATTTCTTACCTCATTATCACGCGAATGTGACGCATGAGACGCATTTTTATTATCCTTCCTCTTCTGCTCCGCAATTTGAGATCAAAGGAAATAATGAAAGAAGCGAAGAACAATAGAAGAGAAATAAGTAGAAAGACGAAGGAAAGGGTAACATACCACATCATGTTCCTCAGGCCATCTAAATTCCCAAGGTTTGTAAGCGGAAAATCTCTCAGGAAGAGGTAGATCAGACCCATCAACACTTTTGCCAGTAATATAAGAACCTTCAACAACAATAGGATACTCCACCCAATGAGTATCTTTAGATTTGCAAGCGGTGTTATTGGAAGAGTCATGAAAAGCAACATCCCGCATGATCCTCTGGTCCTCTTTGAAGCCGTCCCTTCTTATCAAGCGAATGCCCCAACGGAAAGACTCATTCTTCATAATAGCAACCTCGTAGTGAAGAAAGAAGTTCTCAACCGTGTAATTTGCAGGAATGATTTCTTTCTGTGAGCAGTTTGGATTCCTTACATCCTATGGATAAGCAAATTCCAACCCGACCGCACGACGAGAATATTCGACCATTATTCTTATGCAATCTCCGCTCAATTGAAACACGCCTCGTTTAAATTTTTCATGGGAAAGTAGTTCGTAGAATAAAGAAATTTGAGGATTATATATAGGAATGGGAAGACTCGCAGAGAGTTGGCCAAGTGAAACAATGATTCTATCATTATCCCATTGATCAAGTGAAAACCATTCAGGTCCGATTACAGAAGTAGGTTCAGATCCATGAGGGACCGATAATGTGAAACCCCTACGGCCAAACTCATCCTTCAACCTAGTGAATTCTGTGAGGTTTTTCCAGCCGGCTTTCAGAACCATTCTTAGAATGGGAATGTCGATGAGGGGAAGATCAATCAAAAAGGTCAAGATGATCGTGATGATCAGGAGGATTCAGATGATGATAAAAGCTAGAGTTTAAAAATAAGAAAATAAGGAAAGAATGGCAGTAGATAATGAATGGGAAGAAAACGCGAAGTATAAAATGATGAGCAATCAGAGAATGAACAAGAAAAGATGAACAACAGCAAAAAACGAAAGTTGCAGAGAAAAAGAAAGAAGAGAGTAAAAAAAAAAAAAAAAAAAAAAAAAAAAAAAAAAAAGAGAAGAAGGCGTGTAGTAGTAAATAAAAGGTTTCATCCCAACTCCCAAGATACCTCCTCCCATCAGCATTAATTAAGAATGAGCGGATAAGAAGAGGCGGTTATTAAGGACGTGTCGAATAACGGGCGGAAGAGATAACACGTGTAGGCGGTAAAGCCGAAAGTACGGAAAAATATCGGTCGAAAAGAATACGAAGAGACGAACTGGTGCGGCAAAATAAATTAGAGTATTCTCATACCGCACTCTCTATCAAAAGAGCGATATTAGAAGAGGAAAAATGTGGATACAAAATACCGCACACTCATCTAGTATGCGAAGTAACTTCATTGGTAGCAAGCGAATACGAACGCGTATGACATATCCAGGATGACGAACCGGATGACATCACCTAAATCACGAGTAAAGTGTGAAGAACCATGCGACAATGAAGAAACCGTGCGTCAATAATAAAGTCTACGCGACATTGACGCACGTCAGATCCGAAATTAGGGGCTTTATTAGCTGTCTTCCACTATGTAAACTCCTATATAAGGGGCCGAGCGTCTTTGTAAAGGGAGAGATCTTTTTGGGTGAGCTTAGGGGAAGAATTTTAAGAGAGAGAAAGTTATTTGCTCCCCAAGTAAGGGTTTCTTCATATCATTGTACTTGTTTTAAAATTTTGATAAGAGTTCTTGAGTATTTCAATATGGTTTCTTAGATTGTTTCATAGATTCTATTAAGGGTGTAGTTGTGAGATTTCTTGCAACTACATCTTGATTGGAATGAATGCCTTTAGCTAAGAATTATAATGAGGCCTTGTCAGAAAATGCAAGCAAAAAGCTGGTTTAGAACTTTCTTCAGCTCTTAAACTGAGTCAAGTTAATAATATAAGAGTTCTCCGGTTAGGGCAGAGAATGGAAGGACAAAAGTGCGCAGTAGAAGAAATGCACGCTGATTTTAACCAAAGCGTCTGCCGTTGCATTGTTGTGTCAGAGTACCGTGAAAGTGATGGTAGGATATCCCTGCATTTGAAAGTAGCAAATTCTAGTTTCCAGTTAAAAAGCATGGATTCCGATTTAAGGATGTCAATAAATTTCTTGCTATCACCTTTGATGTAGACAAAAGATGAATGTTTTCATGTAACCTAGCCATGGCTGACAATGGCGCCATAGCCTGTGCATGAAGAGTCGATGTGGCCCATCCTGATCCTGCAATGATATCTGCATGTACTATTTGTGCAATAGAAAAAACTAGAGCATCGAAACCCATCGTTTTGCCATGTTCCAAATAACTGGCGTTGATGCATCCGATACAAAAAAAAAAAAAAGAGGCATTGATGTTGATTAGCCAATCCGCGAGTGTAGGAAATTACTTTGACATACATCGGGGGAAGGAAATCTGTTTCTGGAGAGATGGACTAAGCAACGAGATTTCCTGATGAACTCCAGATTAATGGGGATATCAATGAGATGATCAGAGAGAGCATTAAAGTAATTGATCCATTCAAATCTGCAACTTTATTTAAAATTTTAATCACTTTTGGAGATGCTAATTATTATGATGCATAGAGAATCTCTATCCCCAGCAACGCAGATCACCAGCACCAGCGTGCAATTTTTAAGTGGACTTTAGAGATTCATAACAAAATATATGACGCCTAAACATTGTGGCCGAGAGAAATAGTAGAGCCCTATTTGGAATTCCCATTATGAAATGCATATATGAAGTTGTTAAAGTCACTCGTTGTTACTGCTATTCGGATTGAGCTACTGCAGGTACAGTGATGGTTTTCATTTTGGGTTATAGAACACATGCTCCCACAGTGACTCTACCGTTGCGTGCTTACATTTATACCATTATATTAAGGTGTATATCATTAAGTCTGGAATCTTAGTTCACAAGATTTCACCTCTATGGAGTTGTACCGACGTTTAAAAATTGGATACATGATAGGAATAACCAAACTCGTACATAGTAGACTACTATTTGTTGTAACAGAAGTCGTTGGCGCCTTGGTGGTAAATCAACAAATGGAATAACATATATCGCTATCGAGTTTTTTTGAAATCTTTCCTCAAGAAAAAAGTTACATAATTATATACAAATGGGTAACAAGATGATGCTAATACTAATAATATAAAACGAGAGGGAAATACGGCAAGGTTTGTAAATTCAAAATCATTGCTATAAATAGGGCTATGGAGTGGGTGTAAAATCTCACAAATCCAATTAGCAATCATATTCATTAGAATTATTACTGCAATTAAAAATGAACATAATCGTTATTAGAGCTTCAATCATATTAAAAAGTCATGGCTGAAATTTCTGGTTCAACATTTGTTAGCTTCTTCTTCGTTTTGGCCATTTTATCTGCTTCCCGTAAGTATATATCTTTCGAAAAAAACATACACTAGCTGCTAGCTTATATGTATAACTTTCTAGCATCGTTTTGACAACACTAAGCTCTAAGTTGCATTTATAGCTACTAAGATGATATCACACATACATTATGATTCATATTTATAGGAATAACAAGAAACAGTAAACCCTAGAATGATAATAACAACTTATCATCTTGACTAGCTAGATTAAGCTTATCTAACTAGGTTATACGAATATTGTTACTGACTTGGTCTTCAAATCCTGTTGTTGACTTGATATTCTTGTTACTGACTTGCCATATATTCTAATAGTTAGATATTACAAAAATCTACTCCCTTCGTTTCTAAAAAATAGGCTTGTTTGGTTTGCACATGGATTAAGAGAATTAATCATTATAGCCATTTTTTCATAGTTTTTCCTAATTTATCCATGTCCCCATTTGATTTGATATTAGAGAGAAGATGGAGAGAGAAGTGGTATATTCTTCATATTAAGAGAGAAAAAGAAAAAAGAAAAGTGGTCCTTAAATTGGTAAATTAGTAAACTAATAACATTTGACTTTCCAAATAAGGAAACAAACCTATTTTTATGAAATATCCAAATAAGGAAACAAACCTATTTTTTTGAAATGGAGGGAGTAATTTTTAACCGAAATACTTTCTAAAAATAACAGGAAAAGTCCGGATTGGGAACAATTCTCTCAAAATAACAGGAAAAGTCCGGATTGGGAACAATTCTCTCACTTCCCAAGAAATGGATTAAACAACGAGATTTACAGCTAATGACAATGAGATGATCATAGAGAGCATCCCAGTTGATCCATACTCGAAAGTCGAAACCAACTCTCGTCAACACCAAAATTTGTTAGTCTTTATTTCAAATTTCGATTACTTTTAATAAGGTTAATTGGGCCGACCGACCAGAGAGCCCGAAGGGAAAGAATCCCTTTTATGTAAAATGAAACCTAACACAAATGTGCAATTTGATAAAAAGATTGGATTTGGTGTCCATGGTTATTTTTTTTTCACTGGACAAGATTGTCCCTCCATTTTTGCCCAATTACTATAACTACTTGTGTATCCTATATTTTTCAAGGGTATAATTGAAAGACAAACTAGAATATAACATATCTAAAAATCCGTGCCTTGGAATTTTACAAATTTTATCTTTTTTTTTTTATAAGAAGGAGGGACATTGGATTCTACCTTTTCGGGAATTGGTACCAACAACTGCCGTTAGATCATTTCGTTATCGAAAACCAGGATCACGACCGCACCCCTATCATGCCATAAGAGAACCTAATTAGCATCAAGGGACCTGTGGCATGACAAGGGGCTTTGAAGAATATAATTTGAAGAAATAAAGATGAAGTTGAGCTGCATAGTAATAGGGGCTTTGGAAGGAATTCACTTCGGAAAAAACCCAGATTGAGAAAGTAAAGGAGAGTAACAAGAGAACAATCTGGATGTATGCTGACTGCTGCCATAATCATAGATTTGGCAAACAGTCAAGGGGCTAATGTAAGCACCCGGATTTGGCATGAGACGAAGACGCCATAATGGAGGCTTCGGATTGTGGGTGCAAAATACCGCACACTCATTAGTTACGCGAATTTATACATTTAGTGGTATGCGAATAAGAACGCACATTATATATCCAGGATAACGAACTCAATGATGTCACTAAGTCACGATAAAAGTGTGAAGATCTATGCGGCAGTGAAGAATCTGTGAGGAAATATAAATGTCCAAGCAACTTTGATGCACATCAGATCCGAAATTAGGGGCTTTATTAGCTGTCCTCCACTATGTAAACCCCTATATAAGGAGCCAAAGGCCTTTGTAGTAGGGGAGATCTTTTTGGTGACCTGAGTTAAGATATTTAGGAGAGAGAGAGCTATTTGCTTTCCAAGTTAGGGTTTTCCCTCATCTTTGTATTTGTTCTAAGATTTAATAAAAGATTTTGAGTATTTCATCATGGTTTCTTAGATTACTTCATAGATTATCAATAGGGAAAACATATGAAGAGGGAAAACCCTAACTTGGACAGTAGTTTTCGTTCATACCACTTTTGATTCTGTGAAGCGTACTTTTTTCTTTGTCAAGAGAAGATATTGTTTCAGGGAAAACAGATGGCACGACAAGCAGCTACGGCAGAACAACTAATAGCAACCAGGAGGAGTAGAAGAATCGCGGGAAGAAGAAGGAGTGAAATCGTTGAATCATCAAGGATGGGAGAAAGGAACAATCGAGGAACGCAAGTACAATCTAAGATCCAACACATACAGGCTGAGACCAACACCATCAACTATGATGCGGTAAGTGTCCATACTACAGATACAGATACGACGGAAGAAAAACGAGCAAAGAACTGGTAAGGAAGGAGTAATAAGAGAAAATGAAGAGAACATGACCATAGAGGAGCTCCGACAAAGATTAGTCACAGAAAGAAGAAGAGAAGAAGAAGCACACACGAATTCAACGCGTCCGAATGATGAGCTAAGAGAAGAGAATAACAGATTACAAGAACAGATGTCACGAAGTACCACACGTACAAGCTCAAGGTCGAGGACAAGTAGGAGCACGTCAAGGCGTAGCCGATCTAGCCGCAGGGATATCAGACAGGAGCAGCGTGGTCACAATTGCAGGGAACAATTGCCAGTAGATGATCGACACGCACAACGAGGAGAATATTATCACACACAGGAAAACCGCAGAGGCAATCGCAATGATCGGCAAGATGAACATCATCGCGTACATCATGATCAGGAAGATGAAACTGATGAAGAACAGGGGAGGATGATATTACATGGTAGAGAAATTCTGATATACCAAAGAGAGCGCGAAGAAGAAAATATTGACGCACAGATCCATGCAAGACATGAAATAAATGAAAGGGATAGACGAAGGAGGAGAAGAGAAGAGGCGGAAGAAAGAGAACTACAAGAGGCGATGCGTCAAAATAGGCATGACAATAGACTAAGGGAAGCACAGCTGAAAAGACCTATGCGGCAAGACGCAGACCAAACCATGAATGAAGCAATCTTAAGAGAATTAGCAGAAGTGAGAGCAATGATGACAACGCGGAGAGATGGAGGTAGGCGACAATTAGATGAAGCCATAGAAGAAGTAGGAAAAACACCATTCGCAAGGCATATACAAATGGCAGGAGTACCAACTAAATGCACTTTACCTGTATTTACTAATATTTTTGATGGAAGCACTTGTGCAGTGCAGCATATAAAGGCGTACAACAGATATCTATTACAATGGGAAGATAATGATGCGGTCTTATGCAAGTATTTTCCCGCCAGCCTAACAGGAGAAGCTTTACAATGGTTTGAGGGATTGC
The DNA here is from genome assembly GCA_023531105.1 of Papaver atlanticum. NCBI lineage: Eukaryota > Viridiplantae > Streptophyta > Magnoliopsida > Ranunculales > Papaveraceae > Papaver > Papaver atlanticum. The sequence goes on from JAJJMB010007676.1 coordinate 222,978, forward strand.
CTATGGGAATAATAACATCATTCAGTCATTTACAGAGCATATTCTTAGGAGCATACATTAGTAACAACATGTTACGACCATGAATAGAGAAGGTATTCATCTTACGCAGAAGGATCAATGAGGGCTTGCGGCACTTAACCACGCGTTGGAGGACCATGTGTAGTGAAATGGCAGGGAGAGTGGATGAAAGGAATCTCATATTAGCTTTCATTAACGCACTTTTTTCAACAGATCTGTTGTATATGCAGATATTCAGGATAAAGGATACCATAAAAATGACAGAGATGCGCGAGTACCAAGAAGAGTACATCGCTCTCGAAGAAAACAGAATTAATGGAATCTTATCAAGTTGCGGTTACAAACGCAACAGAAGGGAATGCAAGCTTACTCCCAAAGATAACAAATGCTGTTGCAAGCACATCCCAAGGAAGTCAAGAAAAGATGGTAATGGAAGATAAACAAAAGCAAGTATCCATGAGCAGTATAGATCAAGAAATGTATGAAAGAGAATATAGAGAAAGACAATATAATAACAATGCAGGAAATAATAAGATTCCAAGGCTAGATAACCAAGCAGAAGGATATGAGGGGCAGAAGCGATACTATAATCAAGGACCAGGAGGAAGTAGAACAGTCTGGGAAGAAATAAAAATGCCGCGTCTAAATACCGCAGTAGACAAAATCTGGGAGGCGGTAATCTTAATGGAAGAAATACCAGAACCACCAAATATGGGTCATGAGCCACCACCCGGAAGAAGAAGTAGAGAGATTTGTGCTTATCATCGTTTCCATTGTCACACCACCAGCAACTGTCGAAATGTGAAGAAAATTATACTAAGAATGATTGATCAGGGAAAATTAAACCACTTTCTAGTCCCACAAAAACAGAATTTACCACCACCACCAGAGGGGCAGACACATGGAGTGGAGGTAAGAAAAAAGACATATTTAATTGAAGTGGGAGCGAATGCCAAGAACTTATTCTGTAACTCGATAATACACTCATTCAGAAGTATAGAAGACTTCCATGACAATGTCTTAAGTCGAGTTCATGCAAGAGACTATGATGGGAAAAAGATACTAAACTTGGCAAAAAAATCACCTAGGAAAGATTGGCGGAGGAAACCCATCTCCTTCAATGCAGAAGAAGTAACAGGAGGAGGAGAATTGCATGAAAGCCCATTAGTTGTCAAACTTGAGATTAACCCAAAAGCAAAGACTGAAGAAGAGGAAGATGATGACGCAAACACATGGGCAATAAACAGGATATTGATAGATCCTGATAGTTCAGTTGATATATTGTTTTACCATACTTACAAGACTATGGGTGGCAGGGATGACGACCTCATCCCTTCGACTTATAAGATTTATGGTTTCAATTGATCAGCCAATAAGCCGAAAGGAGAAATAACGATGCGGATCCCTCTAAAGACCATAACCACAGAAATAGTATTCTGCGTGGTTGATGTAGAGTCTCCATACAATGCCTTGATAGGCAGGCCATGGTTACACAACATCCTTGGAGTGGCTTCAACTTTTCATCAATGCATCAAATTTCCACTACCTCAAGGCATTGGAGTAATAAGAGGAGATCCAAATGAGGGAAAAGCCTATCATGAGATTGATGTTGACAAAAGTGAAGAAGCGAACAAGCGAAGAGATTGGAAAAAGGAAATACAAGAAGGTAAGCGAAGTGAAAGGTTAATGGTCGATGTTGTGAACAAGGGCATAGAAATAAACAAGACTTCTGCTAAGGCGACAACCACCGCACAAGAGGACGAACCTAGCAAGTGCGTCAAAACGAATGAATTCAAGATAGGAGAGCTAGTATTGAGACAAATACCGCCCTACCATAAAAGTGGAAATGGAATGAAGAAAAACGCATGAGGTGGACCTTACATAGTTAAGAAGGTCATTGGAAATGGAATATACGAATTAATGGAGAGGGGACAAAAGGAGGAAGGAAAACTTAACCAACTTTGGAACCAAGCATATTTGAAGAAGTATGGTACGTGCGAAAATCTAAACATGACAGAAGAAATGGTCCATATGCGAACCTAATGAAGCAGAAGGGATGGAGGATGTGAAAAAGTTGAAAAGTTATTTATAACAAGTAAGTTATTATGTAAGAGAATAATTGAAGAAAGAAGACATCAGAATTGTACTAATCAAGAGTATGAATGAAAATGAAAAATTCTTCTTCTTTATATATATAAGAAAAAGGCAAAAATAAGAACTTATAATAAGACCTTAATAGAAAGCAACAGAAGTTAAAACCTCTAACTAGGGAGGCTAGGCATCCAATTGTGGCGTGCACCCTAGTTCGCATAACAGCAAGAGGCAATAATAAGACCTAACGCACGTCATAATTGGGGAAAACCTAGTTAGCATGACTCAGGCGAAAGCTACACTGACCCTGGAACCTGATTCATGGAGATTTGGGGTGAAATGAAATTCCATCCAGCAGAGACGCCTTAGTCGTAAGATTAAGGTGAGAAGGTCTCTCCAAAAGGGTGTAGAAACTCGATCAGGGCACCGGGGTACACGGTTGAGTCAAGAGTTCCTAGGGCGTCTGGAGTGTACCTGGCCGCTCTTGGCAAGTCCTGACTATGATACGCTCGGTCCTCAAGAAACCCCATTTAGGGTGAGATCTTGTAACCATAAGCCATATCGGCGGAGGGATAAGAGACCGCTAACACAACTGATTATTGCATCACTGGATGGGAAAAGCCCACCTTAACCCGTTAGGGTTAAGCTTCCTTGAAGGGGCAGTCAGGGGGAATATAAGGACGGCACCCTCCATTAGGGAGCTGAATTGTGTTAAAGACGCCAATGTCATGAGACTTTTACTCATGGGAGTAATAAAACTTGTCATATTGGTGCATCAATACATCCTGTAAAGGCAATAATACGAGTAATGATAAGACGAAATCAATGGGTCATTGCATGAAAATGTAAAGACCGTCTGCGATTTCGTCGCACAACCCCAAATAATACATTAAGGAAAAATAAGACCTCTAACTAGGGAGGCGCGATAAGACCTCACGAGAAACACAAACAGACTCATAAAAATATACCTAACGTTATTTTGCAGGAAAGGAGTTCAGACGATGGAACTTGCGAAATCAGAGAAAAGAGCAAACAACAGGAAAGTAAAAATTAACGCACATATATAAAATAAGATGAAGGAATAAAAATACGCACACGTGCAAAAATAATAGTATAACAAATAGCAGAGGCAGAAAACTATAGCACATGAAGAGGTAAAGTGAACCAATTATATCAGAAGAGAAGACATTCAGGTGAGACACTAAGCCAATAATATCGTTAACATCGAGGTACCTACGAAAATTTACGCATAAATGCATAGGCTGATCATCTAGTGGCGACTAACAGAGGCAAGAATGGGAATGTAAACACATAAAGAAATGTTACCCGCCACTATATGATAGACTCACGCGTATGTTATACATTATTACCAACGCACATGTTATAGGTTGTTATTAACACATATGTTATACGTTATTATCACTGGAAAAATGCTTTGCTTTCGACTAATGACAAATCGCAGGATTGAGATACTCAAGAGTAGAAGCAGAAAAAGAATAGGCATTGAACAAAAAGGATATACATTCAAGTCTCAAAAGCTTAGGGACGACCAGTATACAAAAGGTGAAGAACATAATACAAAGTGCAGGAGAAGACTTTACAAGCAGAAAAGGGGAAAGAAAAACAAACCGAATGCGGTTATTTCCCCTTCTTTATAGCGCCACCCATATCATTTTCAACATCCCCAGTCTCTGACTCATTGCCTTCTTCATTAGTCTCTTCATACTCCTCATACTATGCTTCACTATCGGAAATTTCATAATCTTCTTCATTAGCAGAGACTTCAGCAAAGTCATAATCTGGTACACGAATATTATGATCACTGCATATCTCCACTGTATTCTTCTTAATAGCCGCATCACGAACACGGAGCGCGTCCTTAGACAAGTTGGAAACAGTAACCACCAACTTTCTCTTAAGTCTGCGGCATTTATCATTTCTGGTGGAAAGCTCCACATTCAAGTTCTCAATCTCCTCAAGATGCTTCTTTTTAGTAGCTACGAAAGGAAATAAAAAGATTAAAGCTACATGTGAAAAAAATACAGAAAGCAACACAAAATTGAAGACACTATAAGATTATAGGCAACCTTCTTTTTCAGAAAGGATAGTCCTAACCAATGCTATATGGTCAAACTCTAAACTAACATTTGTAGCTAAAATGGTCCTAGCATTATCAACAACCCTTGCAGCCCATTCAAACTCATCATCATTCTCTATAAGAAGACGAGAGCGAATCTCATTTTCACGGGTGAGAAGAGCATCCTTTTCACTCATAGCTTGATCCCTCTCCATCTGAATATGGAGCTGAACTTCATGAAATTCCTTCAAATATTTAGCACCTTTAAGAACCGCTTGATCCTTTTCAGTAATGAGTGCGTTCTTCTTCGCCTCAAGCCTCTTAGTTTCCTCCTTATTTTCATGGAGGCGGCGTTTAAAACCATTATTCACAGATAGCATGGACCTATGTTCTCTATTAAGGATTTTATATTTTGAGCGAAGTTCATCTAGGATAATGTTCTCTAACCCATCATTGGGGAAATTATTCAAAGAAAAGTTAAGATGCTCAAGAAAAGTCTCATCATCATCAGGGAGGTTAGACGCTTCATCGGACAAATTATAGATTTCTGCAAAAACAAGCAATTAAAAAAAAAAACGGATGCAATGCGAAGATACCAAAATAAGGAGGAGCGAAACGTACCCACTAGCTGATCATTTCTCTTACGAAGATCAACCACTCTGTTCTTATAAGTGGAAAGCTCATCACTGACTTTCTGATTCTCAGTCTCAAGATGGCGAACCTTCCTATGCAAATCATTGGTGGCCGCACATGACATACGAGCACTCTATATCAACACAGAATAAGAGAAAGAATGAGTAAAATATGAAACCTAAGCGAAAACTGATGCATAATAAGAAAACTCACCAAAGACCTAAGCGCGAATTGGAAATTTGGAGTTAAAGCAGAGGCAACTCATTGCAAAGACTCATGACTCAAAGAGGGAGCATCACAAATCTTAGCAATCGCATCACACGTGCGAGTTAGTCCTCCATCATTAACAGAAGCTAATGAGTTGGAAAAGATACTTGACAATTGCTCCATAGAGGATGTTGAGAAGGAGTTATCAAGAAGAGGTAACGCGTCATCGTAGGAGCTAGTATTTGGGAAAGATGGAGAAGATAATTTTCTATTTTTAGAGGTAGGATTTTTGCCCTTATCCTTTGTCTTTGAAGAAACGCCACCACCTTTAGGGAGAGGAACATCATCATTGAGACCCTCAGCGTCTCCAGTCTCCACCTACGCACACAATGCAAAATAAGAAACAGAGGCAACAATATTGTTAAAATTTAAATGAGTATTTCTTACTTCATTGTCGTGCAAATTTGACGCATGTGACGCATTCTTGTTAGCCTTCTTATTCTGCTTAAAAATCTGAACACGGAGAAAATAATAAGAGAGAGCACTGAAAATAAACGGAAAGATAAAGTAAAAGATAACGCAACACATCATTTTCCTCGGGCCATTTAAACTCCCAAGGTTTGTAGGCGGCAAGATTCGCAAGGAGCGGAAGAGTTGAACCATTAGCACCCTTACCAGAGATGTAAGGACCCTCCAAAATGATAGGATACTCCCCCCAACGAACATCCTTTGATTTACTAGCGGTGTTATTGGAGGTATCATGAAAGTCAACATCCCGCATTATTCTTTGATCTTCTGCGAAGCCATCCGCTCTCTTCAAACTACTGCCCCAGCGAGTTGATTCATTCTTCATGATACCAACCTCATAATGGAGGAAGAAATTCTCAACAGCGTACTCTGCTGGAATGATTTCTTTCTGCGCGTGTTTTGGGTTCCTTACATCTTCTGGGTAAAGAGATTCTAACCCGGCGGCACGACGAGCATATTCTACCATAATCCTGATGCAATCACCACTCAATTGGAATATGCCGCGCGAAAACTTCGCATGAGATAAAAGCTCGTAAAATAGTGGAATTTGAGGATTGTAAAGGGGAATGGGAAGACCAGCGAGCAGTTGCCCGAGCGAAATAATGATTTTTTGATCGTTCCATTGATCAAGCGAAAACCGTTTAGGTTCAGGAGAAGAAGTAGATTCTGATCCAGGAGGAATGGATAATGTAAAACCTCTATGCTCGAATTCATCCTTTAATCTATTGAACTCTTTAACATTCTTCCAACCTGGTTTAAGTGGCATTTTTAGAATGGGAATGGAAGATGAGAGGGATTTAATCAAGATGATCAGGATCAAAATGATCAAGAAGAAGATGATAACGAAAAACGGAGTTCACAACCGAGAAAAAGTCAGAAGAAGATAGAAGAAACAGTTAAAAATAGAAAGAAGGCGCGAAGTAGAGTGTGATGATCAATAAAAAATTGAACAAAGCTGAAGAACAGCTGAATAGTAAAAGCTGCAGAGAACGGAAAAGGAGAGAAAGAGTAAAAAAGTGAAGAAGAGAGCGTACAGGAGTATATAAAGGATCATATCTCCTTTTCCGAGATATCTCTTTTTACGGACGCATTAATGACAAGATAGATACGAAGAGATGGTTGTCAAATCCTGCAGGGACGTGTCGAATGATGAGTGGTGAAGTCAACACGTGGGAATAGTCATGCCGATATCTCGGAATACTGTCAAGAATATGAAAATATGGACGGGTGCGGAATAAGTAAAATCAGAGACTCTCTCACCGCTCCTTTTTTGAAAAAACGATAAGAGAAGAGGCAAAATGTGGGTGCAAAATACCGCACACTCATTAGTTACGCGAATTAATACATTTAGTGGTATGCGAATAAGGACGCACATTATATATCCGGGATAACGAACTCGATGATGTCACTAAGTCACGATAAAAGTGTGAAGATCTATGCGGCAGTGAAGAATCTGTGCGGAAATATAAATGTCCAAGCGACTTTGACGCATATCAGATCCGAAATTAGGGGCTTTATTAGTTGTCCTCCACTATGTAAACCCCTATATAAGGAGCCAAAGGCCTTTGTAGTAGGGGAGATCTTTTTGGTGAGCTGAGATAAGATATTTAGGAGAGAGAGAGTTATTTGCTTTCCAAGTTAGGGTTTTCCCTCATCATCTTTGTATTTGTTTTAATATTTAATAAAAGATTTTGAGTATTTCATCATGGTTTCTTAGATTACTTCATAGATTATCAATAGGATGTGGTTGTAGGATTTCCTGCAACTGCACGGATAATGCAAAGCCGAAGTCATCACTGACGATGACGTGGCACAGGCTGGCTGCCCTTAAGAGATGATTAGTGGTTGTCTAAACAAACCTCATTGTAAAAGTACACGTGTATGGCTAATGACAAGGGTCTTGTCATAAAAAGAAATTAGGGCTTACGTGTAAGGCATCCTCATGTCAGGCTTTGCCTATAAAAGGAGAGCAATCCTCCAGAGAGAGACAGAGTTTTTTAGAGAATTGTATTGTGTATTGGGATTAGTCTCCTAATAACCCTGTATCAATTCTAGGGTGTTTACAAGGGGCCTCCTTAAAATTAATCCTTGATACGGTGCATAACTTGCTACAAATCGCAATTTGTTTGGCTACTCGACTTGTCATGTGTCTTCTTTAACCATTTGTGTATTACTTTATGAATGGGCTAATAAGACTCATTTGTGCATTACTTTATGCTTGTAATGTTTTTTTTTTTTTTTTTTTTGAATGATCAATCTATGTTTAAGAATGGGCAAGAGTGTTCTACTTTTCTCGCTACAAATGCAGAAGAGGCGTAATAAGATAATTACTCCATGATAACATAACCATGCTTTATAAAATTTGCATCCGTAGATTAGAGGACTTGCAAGGATACTAGAGCTGAGTGTTCTTTTTTTTTTGTTTTGTTTTAAAAAAAAAGGATCCACGCAACGCAATTGTCCCTAGTTGCCTTGGTATAAGTCGAGGAGTTTCGCAGCTGTGGCACCAATATTAACCACATCTTGAGTAATGTGTGGCACCTGACTGAAACCTCATCTGATGCTGATTTACTGAGCCAAGAATAAATGACAACTAGCAGATTAACTCATTGTCTAGCTATCTGTTACTCAAAAATAATATTTTTGTCGATGCTGCGAAGTCGTCTCTAAGGCCGTTTCCATGTTCGCATCACCAACTAAATTAAGACACTTTTCTATTATGTGGGTGGCACTTGTTCCGGTGATTACATACTGGTACATGTGAGATGAGATTATAGTTTATATAAGAAGCCAATCTCTGAGATAAAATCATATGCAAATGAGTAGAACCCTGAACAACGTCAAAGTAAACGCCCAGACATAAAAGTCTTATTTATTGTATTGTACATAGTGCACCGCACGATAGCAGTTAATCAAATTCGACTATGTCTCATGTGCCACATATCACGTTTAGCCGTCGTTGGATGGGATCTCATTAGAAACTTGCTGCCTGTGAAATTCGTTCAGCTGAAGAACACTCCAAGTGGATACATAAATTATCTTATTACAGTGGATTTCGTAGACGTATATAAACTTTATCATGATTGTTGAGCAGTATTTACATATTCATATACTACATCGGGATAATGACGTACGATCAAACAAATTTCCTATATGTATCATAGTGTTCAATTTGTTGAAGCCATCAAAACTCTCTCACTCTCTTTTCTTTCGATTCACTCACTTAATAGTAAGTGATACAATTACTGATCACAGACATACTATTACTATTTTCTTTCAGTTCCTCCTGTTCACAAGTTTCTTGTCAACTGAGTAACTTTGTCAATGTCGATAATGTCGTCGTGGTATGAAGATCCTCAGTTGTTTATATGTAATGCCGAAAGTAGAGCACTGCATGGTTTTAACGTATACAGGTGTAAGAAAGAACTTAGTGGCCCTATTCGTGATTCAGATTTACCACGCGTCTCTTCGGGCGTTAAGAAACAAAGAGATTTTGATGAGTTACTAGCTCATCTCATTGATTTTTATATTCGTTCTGGTTCGAAAATATGGAGGCTTGTCAACTGTCAAGGCTTGGCCATCATCTGGGACGAATCTACCCACGGCAAAATCATCTGCTCCTGGTCACGTGAACCACTAGACTCGCCTTATTATAATCTACCCGGTATTGCTCCTCCAGTTGATGATGAGAAAGAAGCTCTTAGAAGACGAGTTTCTGATTTAGAATCAAGAATTTGAACTCTCGAAGCTGATGTCCAAAGGGAAAGAGATTAGAAACAAGGTTTAGAGAATCACGTTTTTGATTTGACATCAACACTTGAAACGTGCTGGGGTGCTGGAGGTACTGCAGAACCATGGATGAGTGGCAATAGGATTGTTCCTAATACCTGGGTTCCTTTCGAGGATCTTGATGTTCACAATATTCCGACGAATTTGAAAATCATCAAAGCACCAAGTGCAATGAGATTCGTTGAAGATAATACAACGAATGTTAAAGCAAGCCATTTCTATGGAGGATTGTATCCTGTAATGGCAGTGAACGTTGATGAGTTGATTCCCGATAATGACGAAGCAAGATTCGATCCATCTATCTGGGGTCTGTATAAGAATGCAGGAACGTCTTATGCAGCCCGTAAGCTATTTGCGCCGGAGATGTAGATTGATGCATACAAGACGTGTTAAGCTGTCTTCTCATCATTGGGTTGTTTAAAGGATTCAAAGGCTCTTGCAATAGCCTTCCATGCTTATTTATGTCAACTTCTGTTTTTTCTTTTTTCCATCGGATTTGTGTTTGATTTTGGTATGTTTCTATTTCAAAAAACAAAAAATAATTGTTTATGCTTATGTTTCATTAAGAGATTGTAATGTCTATTCGGTCTTATATTAGCTCTTGGGTTCCCCTTCATAACTGACTGATTTCTTATCTTGTAATGGAGTTTATTGAGCTAAGAAAAATATATCAACACTTCAATTATGTTGATTCTGAATGCAATGTTCCGATGATCTAATTCTCAACATATAGCTAGCTAGATGTTGCTGAAAATTGACCTACCAGCTAACTAAACTGAGACCTTTTTTAATCTAGCTTTTGATGTATGAGTAGATGCGTCAAGCATCAAAGTAAATTCCCCGACAATCAAGTCCAGTGTCTCATTCATCGTATAATGCATGATACGTACAACAACAAAGACTCGGAAATGCTGTGATGTCTAAGCAATGTCAACCGGTTGCTGGCTATGTAGTGTGTGTGACGTCCAGTTTGTTATGTCCTGGGAGCCTGGGACTGGGTCAATAGCCTTCTTAATTAACTGGCCCATTAAAGTCCAGTCTTTGTTTGAGTTTACCAAGCCCATTTGAAGTCCACTTTTAGTTTGAAGAGCACAGTCCATGCAACATTTCAAGACTCCAACAAGCTTGTTCATAGCTTATTAGCTTATGCCACAAGAAAGAGAAATAAATAAATAAAAAGTCTCTAGCGACTCCAATGGCGACCCTGGGAAGATGAGGGAAAGGAATTTGGGTTTCTTTGATCAACCCATTTCTTCCTTGATTCTTCGTGTGTTTATCCTTTAGCTTCTTCTCTTTTTTTCTTCTGTGATTCATTAAACCCTAATTTATATTGCCTTCCGTTTTTTCTGCACAATGCGGATTTTAGGGTTTCGATGCCTGTTACTCGTTCCTCACAGAGCCATGTTTCTTCTTCATCTCAGGCAAATAATTTTATTTATTGTCCTTTACGTGGATACGATGGGTGCAAAGATGGAGTAGGGGGCAGAGGATATGCAAAGAACTCATTGATTCGTCACCTGAATGACAAACATCTTGTCAATAGAGAGGAAAGGGAACGATGCAGGCTTAGATTAACTCCCATCACGACGTTTACAATGCCTGGGAGGATGTTTTACGGCAACTTCAGATGTGGTTGTGTACGGATTTTCTGTTGCTTGATGCTTTGAGTCGACCATGCAGACATACAGGTGATATCTTAGTTGGTCCTTTTAATAGTAAAGATGCAAAGTTTCTTATACACGGCATGTCTTGTCCTCCATTACCTGGTAAATCCAATTCAGAAGATAGCAATGCTTCCGTTTTTGCCTCTAATTAATTTCCCTGCCTTAATCTGGAATTGCTCAATGAGGTATTTCATAAACAAGTGCCCACTGTCAAGAACTTGCCTCCCAAGTGTAAACTGCAGTTTTCGAGGGTCTTGAAGTTCACCTTGGACAAAGTTTTCGATAGGCCACACGACGTCTCTGCCTGGGTTCAACTGCTGCTCTTGCCTGCGGGTATCTTACGTATTTATGTCCCTAAGAATAACCGATAATAAAAATATGGGAATCTCAAGAAACTCCAGATTGCTTATATCAACCAAGCCATCGCGCAATGGTTTGAACCTGATGGTTGTATAAAGTTAATTCAAAGGGTTTTACTAGAGCACCAACAGTCTAACATCAAGGTTCGCATGAAGGTTAACCTTGAGGCCAGCAAACTAAGGGTTTGTGGAAACAAAAACCGTAATGGGTTGTTCACAGCATCCACTAAGGTTCTCACCTCGAGTAGCATAGCACTTAATGAAGAGGTTACCTTGAATAGTCTGGTGGATAAACACCCATATGCTCCTCCACTTCTTATCCCTGCCCACCCTATTATTTCTGGCAGTGTTATCTCGACCAACGAGATCATTCTGGGCAGAATAAAGAGTTTTCCGAATGGTACGCCATGTGGAGGAGACGGTTTGAGGGTACGACACATTCTTGATGCTCTCAATAGGGCAGCTGAAGTAGTTGCAGAGGGTTTAATTGTGTTTATCAATGGTGTGGTTAACCTTTGGCTTGATGGTTCATGTCCTGCATAGCTTGGGGAGGATGTGTAAAATACACCACTCACTACGTTGCTAAATCTATATGGAGGAATACGTCTTATTGTTGTAGGCACAATATGGAGACCTATGTTGTCCAAAGTTGCAGCTCCAACTGTGGGTAAAGAAATGTGTCCATACCTCGAAGATTTCCAGTTCAGCGTAGGGATTCCGTGTGTACGGGAGGCTATTCTACATTCGGTTAACAGATTTATCTGGGAAAAAGGTAATACTCATTTAATGACTATGTTGCTTGTGGATTGCAAGAATTCCTTCAATTTGGTGAGTAGGACTCCAGGCTCCAGGAAGTAAGAACTAGGTATCCATCTACTTCTAAGTGGGTGGAGTTTTGCTACTCTCAACCTCCTAGGTTATATTATAATAACTCTTGATTGTCGTCTTCCCAAGGAGTTCAGTAGGGAGATCCTCTTGCCCCCTTCTCTTTGCACTCACCCTACATCCCTTGGTAAAGAAAATCGTGGATCGGTGTCAGTTGGACTTGCAGGCATGGTATTTGGACGATGGTACGATCATTGGAGATACTCTTATGGTTTATAAGGCTTTGAAAATTATCCAATCGGAAGGGGGGTCACTTGGTCTTCATTTAAATATCACTGAAACTAAGGTGTTCTGGCCATCAGTTCATACACGGTGTATTGATGCTTTTCCTTTCCAGATTGGTAGACCTTCAAAAGGGGTTAAGTTGCATGGAGGGTCGGTGAGACTTGACTATGGCTATTGCAGTGATTTAGTCAGGTCTAGAGTTATCAAGACTACGGAGTTGACGGATGCTGTGAAGAAATTAGAGGATCCTCAGTGTGAATTACATTTGCTGAGAAGTTGTCTCTGGTTTCTAAGCTATATTTTCCCATTCGGACTACTATGTCTGAGTACTTGACGGAGGCACATGACATTTTTTATTCTCATTTATCCCAGCATGTGCGTCAAATTATTACGAATGATGGATCGGGTATGGGATTGCAACATCATTGACTTATTTCTATACCTCTTAGGATGGTAGTTTGCGCTTATTCTTCATGGTAGCTGCGATTTACTACTGTTACTTGGCCTCGGTTATCCAGACACATCCCCTTCAATCTGTTATCTTGTGCAATATTCCTTTGATGGGTCCTGATCTTGGTCTTCAGCGGTCTATGGAGTTATTTTCAAGTGCATGCCCCGATGTCAACGTCGATCTTACTGCCCCTCATCCCATGAAGTTTTCAGTGGTTAAGTATTTTGAAGTAGTCACCAAGGAGATGCTTGAGAAGTTTTCTATGTCGGCTCGTGATTGTGCCCTCCTCTGGCAATGTAACAAGTCCAATCATGCTCCGGATTTTCTCAAAGTGTTACCCATTGAGGGGATCAATCAGAGGTTAGGGGTGCGCCAATTTAGTGCAATTCTTTGTTACCGCTTGGGGAGAAAATTTTTGATGGGGGCGTTTTTTGATGGGGGCATGGAGGACAAGTGAGATGTTGACACATGTTTAGCATATTAATTGATTCCCATAAATTTTGTTCCCAAAAATATAAAAGAAACATATTTTTGGAGAAAATATTAGTTGTCTTAATTGGTTATATTTTTATCTTTGATAATTTTGGAAACATTATTTATTCAAACAATTAATATGCTAAACACGTGTTAACATCTCATTTGTCCTCCATGACCCCATCAAAAAACGCCCCCATCAATTACGGCAGATAGTCAATTTGCCTTTGGTGACCGGGATATGGATTGCTTTGGGGATCATGCTTTGCATTGGCTCATGAGGTGGGAATCCAATTTCAGCACGATCTTGTCCGTGGCACTTTTGTTGATATGTGTTACTGGGATGGGGTGCCAGCTAAAAAGGAGGTTTCTTTGGGATTCTTGTCCAAGGGATGGATGCAAGAAGTACTTTACAAAGAGATCTAGCGACAGAATGCAAGTTCTTCACTCTCCAACCTTTGATGATTATGTCAATACAGGTGGGAATAACCCATTAGAGATTGGAAAACGGCTTGCTGGGATGTTGATGCATGAAATATCTTTTAATACCACTTAGTAGACCGAGTCTTAAAAAATGGGATCCACACGTCGTCCCTACTTGACAATCGCAATGGCCCATGGTATAAACTAGAGGTGTAAATTGGGTTGTGCCAGCACGAGCACCACCCAACCCAGCACGCTGAAATATGAGCCCAGCCCAGCACGGCACGTGATTTAGCCCAGCACGGCCCAACACGTTAGTTTCGTGGGCTGTGCTGGGTTAGCCTAATCGGCACAGTAGCACAACACAGCACGCAGTACGGATAAACACATGGCCCATCCCATCCCAGCACGTTAAGAAAGCACGTCATAGCATGCACAAGTACACCATATAACAAGGCATAATACATCACATTTTGTGTATATTTCACAAAAGAGTCACTATTCTAGCTAGTTTTTGACATTTTATGCTGTCTTATTTTTATAACAACACATATAATACCTAAATATTTGGAAAATATATTTCAATATCGTTGTTATAATGTCCTTACCTATATTTGACTAGAACATTAATTTACATGACAATGATCGAATTTTATATTTGATGGACTATTTCTTTTTATTGAATAAACTTGTTGATTTTACTTGAAATAATTTCTAAAATAATTTCAAATGATATGTTGTCTACTTAGATTCTCGTAATAATGTCCGACTTAATGTATACTATCAAGTGATTTCAAATTTTTTATAACACTGTGCCAGCACGACATAGCACGTTTATTCGTGTGTTGTGCCCGTGGGCTGTGATGTGCCTAGTTTTTGACTAGTAAAGCACAGCACGGCACATCACGTTTAAATCGTTGGCACAGCACAGCACGGCACATGGCACGTGAAGCACGCGACTTCATTTGCCGGGCTGTACCGGGCCGGAACGTTTTACACCTATAGTATAAACCTAGGAGTTCCTCAGCTGGTGTAACAACAGTAGTAATCGATTCTCGAGTAATGATGTCTCAGCTGGCTGATCTTGTGCGGAGTTTATTAAGCCAAAGAATAATAATAAATGACAACTAGCGCATTAACTATTTGCTATCTGAACCCTGAACTCAAAAATAACATATTTTGTCGACGGTGAAGAGTCGTCTTTAAGGCCTTTTTTATATTATTCGCATAACCAGCTAAATTAAGACATTTTTTCAATATTTTGGAGGCACTTGTTCCGGTGCTTACATACTGATACATGTGAACAGAGATTAGTTTATGTAAGATGCCAATGATCTAAGTTAAAATCAAATGCAAATAAATAGAACCATACATCATGGATATCCGTCCATTTGAGTACACATTACAAAGTCTCTTGCCATCTCATTGCCAATAGCTAGGTATAGACAATGTCAAAGTAAACGCTCAGACAAAAAAAAAAATCTTGTTTATTACTAATAATGCACCGCTCTGTAGCAGATAAGATAGGTACGTAATGTGATGTCTACGCAACACCTAAGCGCCCTGGATAACTTCAAACTATTCATGATCTGTAAGACTTTTCCCACACATGATCTTGGGGTGAACTCGGCCGTCCATTCCACTTCCATGTTCAATCTAAAACTTTTCTAGCCATATGTTGCAACGTTCCGTTTGCTTAAACATGTTAATAGAGATTCAACAATTGTTATCTTATCTAACACTTTGGACTTGTCAATCCTGGTTCCTTTCCTGGACTTTTCTAGCCATATTTTGTAAACGTTTTTTTTAGAACACCAAATTGGGGATATAAGGAATAATTGGGGGATATATGACGGCATGGCTTTCCAATGATACCAGTATGGTCGATGGATTGCTTGCATGGAAAAATCATGCCAGCAGCTACATTAAAATATCCCCAATTATTTCATGTATCCCCCGATTTGGCGTTCTTTTTTTATGGGGATTGTTGAGCTGTATATATATACTGCTTTGAGATAACGACCTACGATTAAAAAAAAATCCTATATATATGCCAGTGTTTAATTTTATTAAGGACATCAAATATCTTTCACTCTCTTTTCTTTCAACTCATTCACTTAATAGTAAGTGATACAACTGATCCGATCCCTTCACCAAAAACCTCTCTCCTCTCATCTCTTCCCCCACTCTAGTATCCCTTCACAAAAAACTAGAAACTCAGCCATTTAAAGTTCCCCCTGTTTAGATTTGGTCTCTAAGACCATATCTGAGCAGGCTAATCTTTTAACTTTTTTTCTTCTAGTATTTGCTTTGGGGTTCCAGTCTTATATTCTAAAGTTCCAGCATTAGATCTAGTTTATTTTGGTGTCTATTGGGGGTCTTTCCATCCTTAATTGTGATGTGCTTTTCTTTTTCATCTTTTTTTCCTTCATTTTCAGTATCATAATCAGTCAAAACCTTGAGTAAAACTATCCTAACTCTTTCTAGAGCGGTTTCAATGGTGGTTGATAGTTGTGAGGTTTGAAGATGGTGGCGCAGACGATGGTGAAGTCTCAAAATTGTAGCTTCATTGGTTCATCTTGCAGCCGTTAATTGGTGCTGGTTTAATGGTGTTCTTGCTGGTCCATCCAATTTTTCTTCTTCTCTCATCAATACTCTCTTGAAATCACTGATTCATACAAATGGTACTTGTTTATTTGATGAAAGAAGTAGCGGCGGATTTCATGTTGGAGTTTTGGCTGTGAAAGAAGATCTAACCATGGATATGTTTTTCAAAGATGGCGGCGGCGGCATCAGCAAACTGTGCTCTTAGGGTTTCTACTCATTTTTTTGAAATGAGATTCCATTTAGGGTTACTAGGTTGGTTGTTGGGCTTTGAACTTTTTAAGTGTATGGGCTTTTCACATTTGTAGTGTGATTAGTTTTTTTTGAACGATGTTTTGGGGACTACCCCAAAACATTGGGAGACTACTTTGTGATAGAAATGTCTACCCTATATTTATAAGGGGTGTCCTAAAGTGTGGAAATGACTAACCTACTCTTAACCTAATTTAATTTAAAACAAACCTAATAACCACCTATATATATATATATAACCACCACCGCCGCCCACCACCACCGCCCAGCACCTACCACCTCCAACTACTACCACCACCAACCACCAAAACCTCTATGTATATAGCTTAATTTAAATTATTAACGAAGATATTCTCACAAACCCATTACTTGTCATTCGTTTTTGGTTGAAGAAATGAGAAGTAATCATCAAAATGAGTTGAAAATGAAAGTTGCAGAGAGAAGTTCGGCTAGGAATTATGTGAAACAGTTTGTCGAACTAGCCGAACTCAGCTTTGATGGAGTTTTTTCTTTCTGAAAAAAGTTTGGTTACCTCGCAAAAACAAAATCCCAGTCGAACTTTTAGTTCGGTTACGTCGCAACTTTTTTTCGTTTTTTTCCTAGCCGAATTTTTAGTTCAGTTTTTTCTCAATTTTTTTCTACTAACCGAACTTTTTTCTGAAAACCAATATATTGAGTTCGGTTACGTCGAGAGAAAAAATTCCCAGCCGAACTTTTAGTTCGGTTACGTCGCAACTTTCTTTTTCCTAGCCGAACTTTTCTCTGAAAGCAAAAACTCCATTAAAGCTGAGTTCGGCTACCTGTGTCTTCAGAACCATTAGCCGAACTACACTTGCAGATGAGTTCGGCTACCTGTTCTTCAGATGTCGCAGCCGAACTTCATTTCCATGGTCGAAATCAGTTTATAAATTTCTCATTTTTTCGAAAGTTTTTGTCAATTCAAGAAACATTAACTAAATTTGAAGTATACCTAAGTACCCAAAACCCTCATTTCGAAATCAACCATCTTAAAAACCGAACTACAAGTTTGGTGTTGACAGATCAAAGTTCGGTTACCACATAGAAACTGCGAAGTAACCGAACTATATTTTATCAAAGTTCGGTTACCTATATAAATTTATCGACTAAACCGAACTCAAATTTTTCATATAAATAAGGTATTCGGTTACGTTTTTTTTTTGCGAGCTTACCGAACTACATAGTTCGGTTACCTAAAAAATCCTAATTGGCCGAACTGTTCTTCATATTGAAAGTTCGGTTACCAAAATCTAGGGTTTTCAAAATTTCTCCTAGCCGAAATCTCTAATGTAACGACCATTTTCAATGGTTTTTGATGATTTCTAATCGATTTCTTCAACAAAAAACGATTCAAAGGAATGGGTATGAAGGAAATTACCTGCGGATTTTCATTTTAATCGAATCGGACTTCTTGGTTGATGTTGGAGAAGAAGGAGAAGAAGAAGATGAAGAAGAAGAAGAAGAAGAAGAAGAAGAAGAAGAAGGAAATTAACTAATTTAATCACATTTGTTTTGCTAAAGAGGACTACTATACTGTACTTTCGAAGTAAAGTACCATTAACTCAATTTTTCATGGAATTGACCCAATTTGAGTACTTCTATTCTATATCATTCTCTACGTACATTGAAATATGTTTTGTAGAGAAAAAGGTCACCTCATTTGTTGGTCTCTCATCTTTATCACAATTACGTACCAAACTAAACTAATTTATAATAGCCAATATGGATCCATCTATTCTTTTGATTTTTTTTTTTTTTGGTCTTCAGTTATGATGGTTGATTTGAAAACTAGCTAACAGGGATAAATATTAATGAAATTAAATCAAGTGATTCATAATTTTATTCAAGATATATTTTTGCTGGAACGGTGTGACTAAATATAGACTAATTTTATTAGTACAGATGTTATTAGGTGTTTACAAATGTTATAAAAATATGGGTACCCTGGAACGATATGAGTAAATGTTATAAAAATATGGGTACCCTGAAAATGTATGAGTTGCCTATTGTATAACTGACTAAGTAGTAGTATTTTTAAAGTTTTTTTTT
>JAJJMB010007679.1:0-12638 GCA_023531105.1 Papaver atlanticum
CAAACAGATTTATCCGAATAACGGGTCTCTAATAGATGGATTTCCTCTTGGATAGTATCGGGAGGATCGGGTTGTGGAGTCTGAATAGACTCAAGTAATACCTCAAATGCACTAGGCTCGAGTCCCAAGTTAGGGACTACTAATGGGGAAACTTGACGATCAGTAGAACCATCACTACCCCCAAACTTAGGGTAATCACTACTCTCCGTAAGACCTTTAACTATGGGTTGAATTTCTGGACCCTCAGAGTCTTTAAAATACTCAAGAGCTTCTTCCAGTTCTAAAGTTTGGTCTTCTATCTCACCTAAGATAATTGTCTCATCAAATTCATCTAAAGAATCACCAAACAAAGTGTCGTCCCAACTATCCTGAACTAGATCCTGAACCAAAGTACTAATCATATTCACTTCCTCTAAATCAGAAGGTTGTCTGTTAACATTAAAGACATTTAGTTCAGTGGTCATATTACCAAAGGATATGTTCATGAGTCCGGTCCTACAGTTGATAACAGCATTAGTCGTGGCTAAAAATGGGCGACCTAAAATCACCGGTATTTGATTCTCTGGGTCAGGGATAGGTTGTGTATCTAGGACTACAAAATCCACAGGATAAATAAACTTGTCGACCTCAATAAGAACATCTTCTATCACACCACGCGGAATTTTAACAGACCTATCAGCTAACTGTAGTGTTATCTTGGTGGGTTTCAATTCACCAAGTCCCAGTTGTAAGTACACATGGTACGGAAGTAAGTTCACACTAGCTCCTAAGTCAAGTAAAGCTTTTTCTACCCTGTGTTTTCCTATCGTGCAAGCAATGGTAGGGGCACCTGGGTCTTTATACTTAGGAGTTGTGGTGTTCTGAATGATCGAACTTACATGACAGGCTAAAAAGGATTTTTTAGGGACACTAAGCTTTCGTTTTCGCGTACACATATCCTTGAGGAACTTGGCATAAGCCGGAAGTTGCCTAATTGCTTCTAGTATCGGAAGGTTTATGGTAACTTTCTTAAAAACCTCCATAATGTCATTAAAGTTGGATTCATTCTTTGTTGGTACTAATAGCTGGGGAAACGGGGCTCTAGGCACAGAATCAGACCTCCCAGGGACTGAATTGACATCATCAGAAACTTTATCGGTCTCCTCAGCTATGGGTGGTCCTGAGGGGTGAGATCCTGAGGGGTGAACTACAGTATGTTCACTATCGGGCATGGTTACCACATTGTCTACAATTCTACCACTCCTAAGGGTTCTAATAGCATTCAATTGATTCGATGGTTTTGCACCTACTTCATGAACTCCTCTAGGGTTGGGTTGTGTTTGACTAGGAAACCTACCTTTTTCTCTCAGAGACTCATTTATCAGACCTACCTGGGTTTTTAACTCGGAAATAGCCTGACTATTTTCTTGTCCTATCTTGTTACTAGCTTGTAGACTTAGTTCTACTGATTGCTGAAATTTTGCAGTTTGCTGAGTTAACAAAACGAGAGACTCCTCTAGGCTTAGGATTTTCTTATCCGACTGATTCTGAAATTGAGCCTGTCCCGAAGGATTCTTAGCATAACTAAAGCTTGGGGGAGTGTTAGAATTACTAAACTGACCTTGATTCTGACCCTTAGACCATGAAAGGTTCGGATGGTTTCTCCACCCCGGATTATAGGTTTCTGAATATGGGTCAAATTTCTGACTATTATCGAGTCTAGTGTTATTATAAAGAGCATTGGCTTGCTCTTCATTATTCTGGCCTTCCCAAAAAGGCTCCAATCTACCACTAGTGTGACCCACTTCTAGAGCTTCTAACCTTTTAGCTATCGCAGCTATCTTGGCATCTGATTCATAGCCTCTTTCTACCTTATTAACGTTTCCTCTGCTTAGAAGAATTGTTTTCTTGGGTTCCCTACTATTTTCCCATTGTTGGGTCTTTTCGGCGATTTCATTCAAAAATGTCATCGCCGCATCAACAGTTTGGTTCTCAAACCCACCTGGACACAGAGCTTCAACCGTGGATATTGTGGAATAATCTAAACCCTCATAAAGGATCTGAACTAGCCTAACCTTTTCTAAACCGTGGTGAGGACATTGTGTTAACAAATCATTGAACCTTTCCAAATACCTATACAAAGATTCTCCCTCTTGTTGTGAAAATGTGCATATTTGCGTCCTAATAGACGATGTTTTATGCCTAGGGAAAAACTTATTGAAAAAGGCAGATGTAAGTTGTTCATATGTTTCGATTGACTCAGAAGTCAAACTATATAGCCACGATTTGGCTTTATCTTTCAGGGAAAAGGGAAATAACCTAAGTTTCAAAGCATCATCATCTAAGCCTCTAATTCTTAGGGTACTGCAAATTTCTTCAAAATCCCTAACATGGAAATAAGGGTTTTCATTTTCTTTCCCTAAAAAGATTGGGAGCATCTGTATGGTCCCAGGTCTAAGCTCATAATTGGCTTCTATGTCAGCTAACCTAATACACGAGGGACGAGTGGTCCTAGTCGGATTCAACAAAGCTTTCAGAGTAGCCATTTCTGGTGCTATCGGAGTATTGGGGATTCTCTTTTAAGTAAAAGGAGTACGTTCAAAACAGGATTTTCCGAAAATCGGTCCTTATAGGTCAAGGTAATCGAGACGCTTTTAACTGCTAGGTTTTTCTTTAACAAATCTACCTAGGGCGTCTCTCTTGCGTTCAGGCATACACACGAATTTCCTAAATTTGAAGGGTAAGCAATCGCAAAACAAGGACGACTCAACCAAATCAACCCTATTGATTTCTAGCAAACAAAAAGCATGATGGCTCCACTTAGATTGTTTCTAGACCAGCTTCTACTCTTCCAAGAGGCAACTGGGTACAATTTTAGCAAACCTCGTAGGACGATCCGAATAAAGTAAGTCGAAGAGAAGTAGGAGAAGCTCAGAGGAGCTTTGATACCCCCACCTCTTTGGCAACGCTTCCCTGGGTTACAAGGCGGCTCTAATCGACTTACAGTAATCTTCCTGAACTTTGAGTTAGGCTAACAAGATACCCAATACGATCCTTTTGAATGACTTTCCTATAAGCTCGTTACCCTATCGGTCTCGTTCTAGTCAATATTTTAAGCTTAGGTTCGCGTCGGTATCGTTTTCCTAAGGCGGGCAAGAAGAGAACGGTGATGAAATCCGAACCCTTATCTTGTATGGCCAGGCCTTGCCCTTTACTAGGAAAATAAATGTCCGTATTCAATTCCTCAGCATATATGCACCTTAAGGAAGACAGTAAACCCGTTGACAGGGGATTCACGGGTGTTTAAAAGTTTACCTCCCGTACCAGACGGGCGAAGAACCGTTGTAGTCGACTCGGACCACTGACTCCTGTGTCAATGTGCGAACCCGAGGGGCCGAGACGATATCGTAATCGTCGTCCTTCCCTGCAAACAGTTTATATATTTAAGGATACCCTTCCGTAGGGTATATAAAAAATAAAAATGTCCCAAAGTTCACAGTCCAAAGTTCAAAAATAAAGTGCAAAATAAAAACTAAAAAATTACAAAAATAAAAGATATCCTAATACAATTTCTAAAAAAAAATCTAAAGAAATAAAAACTAAAATAAAAATAAAATCTAAAAAATAAAATAAAATTTCTTTGTCTTTCTTTTGCTTTTCTTTTAGCTTTTATCCCTGGCTCAAATTCTTTTCGTTCCAAAACCTGTAGAAAAAAGACAAATACCCAAAAACGTAAAATAGAAAAAAAATAACAAAAATAAATAAAAATAACAAAAATAAATCTAAAACCCTAAAAACAAGTCCGCGTCGGCGGCGCTAAAAACTAATGTCGTTTTATAGTTGTAGTGGTAAAAAGGTTCGTTGCTCGAACTTGTGAAGGATTTTTGAAAATTAAATAGAATTGTTTTGACAATAATACGAAAATACCGAGACTTTGGATTCCACCATTGACCAATTAATTGATAAACTCTAATCAATATTCATGCAATATTCTTCTTTAAAGTGATTCTAATATTTGCCTCTAATAGATTTTTGAAGTAATAATTGTAAGCACGAAGCATGAAACATCAAAAGTATTAAAACTAAGCATGTCCCATCAAAACACTTCACAACTACTCAATAAAAACCAATTTTTCTTTTAAGTTCTATGCAAATAATCATGTATAATAATTGCAATAAATAATTAAAATAGAATTATACCACTTTTCATGGAACAATGGCTTCCTCCGTCTCCTCGGCTAAGGGGTTTAGCTCCTCATATTAATCACTTGCTCAAAATACATATTTGGTGTTCAAAAGTTGATTAAAAGAGTGAAAAGTGCTAAGCAGCGGATTCTGTAGTTACTGAAGGTCTAAAACAGAAGTCCGAGTTGTTGCTGAAGAGCTTCTGTGACTGCAGGAAGATGCGACCGTATATCGTTGTCACTGAAAATAAGTCTGCCTCTGCGACTGACTCTGAGGGTCTAATGTTCTTCGTCTTCTTCTTCGCAGCAGCAGCAGGAAAGTTTCTGAACTCGACTCTGTTGATTTTTTTCTCGCTTCTCTATAGCTCTAAACTTCTCCAAACTCCCCCAAATTGTTAGTAAACCTAAATATGACTCGAATCAACCTATATATATCCACCAAACCCCAAAATCACTCGAGTTAATCCAAATATTTTCGTTCTTTTTCAACAGCAAGTTACGGGATTTTAATCTTCTTTTTACGCGTCAACTTGGTTTCCAAACTCTCTTAAACTTTCCCAGGACTGAATAAGGACTCCATACACTCCTATCTTGCCGTAAACTCTTCACAAATTCTTTTGTAAACCGAAAATAACTCAAATTGTGAATTCTCCCTGTTTTGCTCCAACACGGATTTCTATCCCTGTTTAATCGATTCTACAGCTCATACCATACTTGTTTATCCTTAACAGAGTTAACCCAACGAAAATCAGCCATTGAATCGCCTTAAAAATCATCCAAAATTCGAACAGAAAATTATGTTTTTTGTAAACTGTTTTCCCGCCAAAATCTGTTTTGAAAATTTGAGAAGAAATGTGACCTCCCCCTATCCAGTGCCGGTCTGTGCTTAGCAGCTGCTTGGAAATGGGTTACCCCTTATCCAAAATGAGAGTCCGAATAGCAAGTGTCCTCCTAGGAGCCTTTAACAACTTTTCGAGCCAATTTTGCCGTAAAAGCCTATTTCTCCAAAAACACCTACAAAGGGATAAAATAACAAAATTAGTACAAAAATGGGTACTAACAATATATACAATAGAGATGAAAATAGACACATAAATGCGTCTATCACTCAGGTCCAAATCTAGTAATCTTTGAACCTGGGATGTTAAAATCTGATAAATTTTATCTTCACTTAATCAGATTGAGAAACTCAGGTCCAACTCTAGTAATCTTTGAACCTGTGATGTTCAAATCTGATAAATTTCATCTTCAGTTCATCAGAATGAGAAACTCAGGTCCAACTCTAGTAATCTTTTAACCTGGGATGTTAAAATCTGATAAATTTCATCTTCAGTTCATAAGAATGAGAAACTCAGGTCCAACTTTAGTAATCTTTAAACCTGGGATGTTCAAATATGATAAATTTAATCTTCCGTTTACCCGAATGAGAAACTCATGTCATACTATAGTAATCTTTTAACCTGGGATGTTCAAATCTGATAAATTTCATCTTCAGTTCAGCCGAATGAGAAACTCAGGTCCAACTCTAGTAATCTTTGGACCTGGGATGTTCAAATCTGATAAATTTCATCTTTAGTTCACCCGAATGAGAAGATCAGGTCAAACTCTAGCAATCTTTGAACCAGGGATGTTCAAATCTTATAAATTTCATTTTCAGGTCACCCGAATGAGAAACTCAGGTCCAACTCTAGTAATCTTTGAACCTGGGAAGTTCAAATCTGATAAATTTAATCTTCAGTTCATCAGAATGAGAAACTCAGGTCCAACTCTAGTAATCTTTGAACCTGGGATGTTCAAATCTGATAAATTTTATCTTCAGTTCACCCGAATGAGAAATTCATGTCCAACTATAGTAATCTTTGAACCTGGGATGTTCAAATCTGATAAATTTCATCTTCAGTTCATCAGAATGAGAAACTCGGGTCCAACTCTAGTAATCTTTAAACCTGGGATGTTCAAATATGATAAATTTCATCTTCAGTTTACCCGAATGAGAAACTCATGTCCAACTATAGTAATCTTTGAACCTGGGATGTTCAAATCTGATAAATTTCATCTTCAGTTCACCCGAATGAAAAACTCAGGTCCAACTCTAGTAATCTTTGAACCTGGGATGTTCAAATCTGATAAATTTCATCTTTAGTTCACCCGAATGAGAAGATCAGGTCAAACTCTAGTAATCTTTGAACCAGGGATGTTCAAATCTTATAAATTTCATTTTCAGGTCAACCGAATGAGAAACTCAGGTCCAACTCTAGTAATCTTTGAACCTGGGATGTTCAAATCTGATAAATTTTATCTTCAATTCACCCGAATTAGAAACTCATGTCCAACTATAGTAATCTTTGAACAAAAATGGCCAGATCTGGACAAGGCATTTTCTCAGTCATGACCAAACAATGAAGACCATTTCTGGCATTCGGAACTATGACAGCGTTGGGTAATCAGATTGTGGTGTTTTTGTTGGGGCTATTTAATTTTTGTTTATCAACAATTTATTAGTATTATGAGAAATTACATTCATAATATGTATATATACATATACATATTTTAGTAGGAAACATCACTGATTTCATAACGTGTATGCATCCTAAGTTTTTGAGAAATTGCAGCGTCCATGTCTGAGTTGTGGCCATGTCAGCATCAGTGCTTCCCATCTGTGATGATGGTTTGTTATGTTGTCTTTCATCATTTGTTGTTACAACTTTCTCGTCTTTGAGTAGGTTGAATGGGTATATCCATGTCTGAGTTGTGACCTCGGAAAACCTGACCTCTCTTAAGATTTCACTCTATCCATTTTTCAGTTTCCACTGCACACTGTAACATGTCTTCCCTGGATAATGTATCGGTCATGTCTCGTCTTGTTTTCCTATTATTGTAAACAGTTATACGAGGCAGGTTCAGGGTTTTATGTTTCTTAGCACCAGACCCTGGCAAGGTCTTGAAGGATGACGTGGTAAAGCTATTCCCCACATTTGAATATTCAGATGGCTTATTTAATTGTTTCAGACAAGAGGTAGGATCCGAGCACAAGTTACGGTATATGATTTTTGTTAGAATAATAGTAGTTCATTTAGCATTCTCAGTTGACAACTAATTGTGGCTACAATGCGAGAATGAACACACTTCTAAACTTAGCGTTTTAACTACTTTCATTTGCATTCTAATTCTTACACCATATCATGAAAGAATAACTCATAGACTAAATTAGTTTCCTGAATTATTGATATTTAAGAGATAGTTGACCTACTATAGGATAGACTTACGTCCACCAGCCCATCCAAATTGGAGATGCTTTGCACTAGACGTGGGCAGTAAGCCAACATTTTATGGTGGCAGTTAATATCTCAACATTTTCACCTTGGATTAATTCATCTAAACTTGAAATTCCTTGCGCCTGCAGTTTTCCTGATAGAAATGAATGCTGTGCAGGCACGCCCATCTCAGTATGTACTCTGAAGACAGGGTAAAGAGTTGCATCATGACTCGAACATACAGATGTTAGAAATCTTATTCAAAGTCGGATGATCTGTACTATAATGCCAACAATTCTTTTTTCAAGGATTGCTAACTGAGTCCGGTCATCAAATCTAATGGCAATGATTTTACCAAATTGAAGAACAAGGTCCAACATATAAAAGGTGTTTCTTCTATACTAGGAAATTGAGCTGTGTTTTTCGGTTTTGCTACCTACCTAGTTCTTGTAAAATGTTTGTATCTGACAGACGTAATGGGTGAGTTATATTGTTTCTAATTATTCGAATTTAATTTGAATGATTTATTGATCAACTTCTCTTTCGCTCCTTGAGTGTGGCTTTTAGTTTGGATTCAGGGGTTGGCTAAAGTGAATGCCCCTGGTTCAATAAATAGTTTACTTTCAATTCCCTTTTGACAATATCAAACTGTCTCTCGATGTATGAACATGCTAAACCATTTGATTGCTTTATTAATGCTGATGAATGAGTTTTATAGGTGACTTGTAATTTCATGACTTTGACGTAGTTTAAGATTTTAATTGCGACGAATGCTATCATTTTCACTCGTTTAGGATCCCATTTAAATGTGCTTTATAACATTATAGTTATGAATAGTCGTGGACAGAGAGTGAACTTAGATTTATCATGAAACCTCATGCTCTGGTCTATTATCGTGATAATTGTTAATCTGACAAGTGCTAGTAACCAACATTGTGCTTGTTTCCTTCTGGCTGTGCATTTTTCCAAGGAAGAAGACAAGCTGATACTATGGGGAAAAGTGGAGACAGAAAGAACACCTCTAGACAAGACGAGAAGGGGTTAAGAAAGAGAACTACAAAAGTGGCAAAAATTGCAAAGATGGTAGAAGCAAAGACAAAATTAGTAGTGTAAAGGATGAGCCAAAAACAGAAGAAGAAAGCAAAGTTCTGATTTTGCCTTTTGACCCCATCTAAGAGACTGAAAATGTCCCTTTACTTTCAAGAGGGACTTCTATATGGCGAGTCTCTGAAAGTTCTCATGTTTGGGAAACATATAAGTCTAGAACTGTTCCTTTTCAGTTTCTATTAGTGTTCTGTAAAATCCTATCCTAACCACATGGACACTGTGCTATCAGAACAATCGCCGAAGAAAATTCTAGAACTTAAAGCTGGAGATGCCAACTTCGAAGAAGAAATGCCACACTTAATGCTTTGCGGAACAGATTCTGGCACTCGAAAAAGTCCACCGAGAAAGGCTGGTCGTTGGGGTTACAGGACCACGGCAGTGTGCACAACTAGCCCACAAGAGAATAGTACCAGTGATCCTCCAACCTCTCAAGGGAAAATTGTAAATCTCGTGAGCAAACAGTCTTCGATTATCTTGCAGTCCATTGGTCAGTCGGTTCATATTGTTGATCATAATGGTCTGATAGTTTACTGGTGAGTTTTAATCTTTTTATTTAGTTTTTGAGAACTTTGATCATATGAGTTAGGATCAACTGGACGTTCCATATTTAAGCCGGGAATGGTATTATACTTTGTTAAGTTAAACTCGGAAGACAAATTTTTGTAGTGGAGTAGTGGTTTGCGTTGTTACCGCAATGTACACAATTACAATTCTCACAGTGTGCGCATATACATTACTAGTCAGACCTCCTTTGTTTGTTTTGGCTTATCCTTTTTGGCCTGTTTATATTTTATTTAATTCCAGGAATCCAGCCGCTGAACGCCTTTTTGGTTATTCTGAATCTGAAGCACTTGGTCGGAGCCCCCTTGATCTCATTATTGAGGAGTGTGACTACAACAAAGCAAACGAAATAATATGCCGGAGTAGCATTGGCCAAATCTGGACTGGGAACTTCCCAGTCACAAACAAAAATGGACGACGATTTCTAGGATTTGGAACCACAACCCCACTATATGATGATTGTGGTGTTTTTGTTGGGGTCATTTGTTTATCACTTGATTCTCAACCCTTCCATGAAGCCCAAACCTTATTTTCTGCAGGAACATACCTTTCCTTGGAAACTGCAAATCGCAGCTCTAGTGAGCTTTCTAAAAGTGGTCCGTCGGAGAAATATTTTCAATTCCCGATTGCCTCTAAAGTATTGAATCTGGTAAGTTTGAACTTTCAAATTTTGATTTGTTTTTTTATGATCTCATCTTGGATGCTGTCTTTCTGTAACTGATGGAAGCATGCAAAACAGACCTCAAGAATGATTACAAAAGTCTGGACAAAAATGAGAATTTGTAAGAAAACCATGAAACAAGACACCCAAGTTGGAGATCGCTCGTATTTTAATCATCACGGTTCCTTATAATCTGTTTGCTCTGACGGCAGGGAGGACTTCCTGGAGGAAATATCCCTGAGAAAACTGTTTCGAGATTTTGCGGATGAGGGTGAAGGTAAATTTGGAATCTGCAAGGTGAGAGTTTCTAGCATTATGGGGATGTTATTACCATGGAAAGGACGTGAACCAGATGGTTCCATAACAAGGACCACTGCCCATTGTGCCTTTCTCGGTTTGAATAAGATGACTTCCTTCAATAAAAGAGGCTGAACCTGCAAAACCAACTTTTGCAAAGTAACCAACTTGTGTGAATGAAGCCGCTACTTCCTCTTTGATTCAAATTTATCAGTGTTCTAGAGTGAAGTTGATGTAATCCATTGGTAGTGAAAGTCATTTCTTTTTGATTGAGTAATAAAGTTGGTTCAACTGTCTTCAGTGTCTACGTAGAAAGTGATGCTTTCTAAGCAAGTAATAGAACTTCTTAAGGGAGTCTGTCTAGTGTTTGTAAGCAGTTTAGTTTTGTCATATTGGAATATATCACAGTCCTTAAGACCGTTACTTAGCTTGTCCTGATGCTCCTTGAGAAAGCCTCACAGTAATTGAAGATTTTCATTTGCTGTACACGTCCTTCCGTTTTAAGCTATCAGAGCAATAGTTTGGTAGTACTGTTAGCAGTAGCAGTAGTAGTAGTAGTCTTCAAATTTTAGGGAGTCTGAAATATGAGACTCTTCGAAATATGTTGTAATGGGAAGCTTGGCACTGAGGAAGTAACAGGAAAGCATGCTAAATTCTTATGATCTATTATATGTGCTAAAATGTCCGAATTTATAACTACTGAATTCACTGAATGTATGCATTGGTGTAAACAAATTGATGCCTGTAGTCTTTATTAATAATTGAGTAGAGTACATGAATTGCCCAAGAAATTTGGCCTTTGCCTTGATGCAGTATTCTTTTAGAATGGCTGAGATGTGTAGTAGCAGTAGCACTCTACATCATTAACAATTTAAGGAAGAGGTAGAGGGGTGGGAAAATCCATGAGGGAAAATTCAACTCTCAGGGAAGAGGTAGAGGGGTGGGGTGTACTTCTTTATGTTCATTATTGATATGTTTTGCTCCCTTCTGATTGATTTTCTACGATAAGTACTTTTTTCTTTTCTTTTCTGGTTTTCACTTGGTTAACGGGTCTCAGGTTGACGTACAACTTTCTGTCATGGTTTGTGGTGTTTTATCGTCTGTTTAAGTTTCCAAGGGCCACATCATGCAAATGCATCTGAATGTAGCATGTAATTGTCCGGCAGTGCAGATTGCTATAACTATTGACATGTTAGTTTCTTTTCATCAGTCCCAAGTCGACCTAACTCCTAAGCATGGCTTTTTCTTTTTGAAGAGAAAATGAAACCAGTGAAGAGAAGAACAGGAGAGAAACCTGACATAACCTATGGGCATGAGGATTTTGACTCTGGCGGGGATATGTATCACTAACTATTAATTGAAATTCTGAATTGTATTAACCTCTTTAGATTTGCTAACTGAACCCGAGACTGGATTTTGGTGAAACAACTCTTGTTGAAACTTTGGTGCATGTGCAGCTGTAATTTTGAGCATTTTTGTAATAATTGAGTGGTGTGTATAATGATATGTTTGAGGAAGGATTTTAAAGTTGCATTAAGATTCGCAAGATGTTGTTTTCTGTAAGCTATCTTGACGGAAACTAAATGGTAACAGGCTGAATACATTTTGCTCAGACAAGGTCGGATGCTGTGAACTTATCTGGTGAGTTCAGTTTATCTCTTATTCTTTTTTCGTTATCGAATAAGTTATAAGTTTGTGCATATGCAGTGTCTTAAGTGTCCATATATATATGGTCAGCATTGCATCTGAGATCTCGAAATTTGAAGGGTAGTAAGAATGATTCCAGAACCTTAAACTTCCTTCTGATGCTCTGACAATTTTATACTATGGATTCACAAATATGTTTTATGCCTATTGATGCTATCTAAAGTATGTTAAGATGAAACATGCCAAACCATTTGACTGCCTTATTTGTCTGTTGTTGGTCTTATGCTTGAGCTGAGAGTCAAAATCCTTGTTTTAAGCCTCACATCTCTTGTGACAGGTGTAAAGCAAAATTATGGTGTACTTGTGTTTCTGTTTCTTCAGGAGCCATTCTGAAGGAAAAGACAAATGATACTACTGTCCAAAATTAGCAAACATGGAGCTAGAAATTTGGAATGTTCTTCAGATATAGAGAGACAAAAGTCACAAGACCTGATATAGAGAGACAAAAGTCACAAGACCTGCCAAAAAGGAAATGCGATAAAGGAACAAACAACACAAGTAAAGGAAAATTTTGGTTTGCAGCAAGCATAAAGGAAAAATAAAAGAGAGACTATAAGCAGCCTCACAATATCAGTTGGCACACTGGCCTGTTATATAATAATTCCCTGTATGTTTCTATTCTGTTATCAGTTTCTCTTCACAAGGTCATGGACAATCCACTATCAGAACAACTGCTGACGAAGGTTAAAAAACTTGAAGCTGAAGATGCTTGCTTCGTGGAAGAAATGCCAAAGTTGTTACTCCAGGGAAAGAACTCACACGTTGGATTTGACTCTGGACCTAAACAGTGTAAGCAGATGTTTCACCCCAATTTTGCAAAGCATCCGAATTTGGCTACTCCCAAGAGAAAGGGCTTTGACAGGGGTGTAGATGTAACTGGCTTGGCTT
>JAJJMB010007685.1:0-18300 GCA_023531105.1 Papaver atlanticum
GAAAAACCCGGCTGGGTCAGTTGAGTTACCGGTTGGACCGTCCGGTTCGACTGGGTTAATGGTTTTTTGAAGAATTTTCTGGATCATTGTTGACCCAACCCTGATTTTCTACTGATTTTCCGGTCGGACCGTCCGGTCCGGTCCGGGTTTTAGACAAAAATAAAAATAAAAATGTTCATTTTTTGTGGGTGCGTACAAAGAGAGTATTGTAAGTGAGCGAAAGTAGATACTATCGAGAAGTGCTATCCCGCACGACTTTGCGGGATGTCAAGTGGCTTCTAAATCGTTAGATTATTATGTCCCACATTTAAAACCCAGATCTAGAAGCTTTGAACTCTTTAGGGAAAGTGGTGGGTCTTGAACTGAAAGTGGTGGGTCCTAGATTGAATGTGAATCCAACCGTTCATTTGATCATCCAACGTCTTAGGAGACGCTTAAACAGAAAATCATCCAGCAAAGTCGTGTGGGATAGTATTTATCGATACTATAGCCCGGATAACTAGGCATGCTCAAATCGGCTAAACATGTATAAAAAGATTGAATCGGTGGTTGTGACGAGGACTGACTGGCCATGTATAAAGAGATGGAATCCCAGGGGAATCCCGCCTCAAACGTATAATCGTACGCCTTGTCCCCATTTTTACCATTGATAATCCCAATTATGAGAATGCGCCATAAGCCGTCAATTTCCCTCTCGGGCCATTTTGCAGAAGAAAACGTTGGCACGTGTAGCATCGTAGCTGTCTCACACAAACTATTAGCTTATAAGTAATTTTCAAGTGATCGAATGATCAATACGAAACATTCCGAGTCGACATCAAATGACTGTCTCACACAAATCATGTAAGATGTTTCAAGGCAATTTTCACATGATCATCTTTTGACTCATTATTTAATTTCCAACAAATAGATTGTCTCCAACTAAACTCATCAAGAATAATGATGAACGCAGCTAAAGCAAAAAGCTTTCCAACACATATTTCGAGAAAGATATAAGCGAGTTATACTCAGCACGAAATATCAAATGTGTATGATGTAAAATGTTTCAACGATTGAAATGGGAATTTAGAATAATTAACCATTGTCTGGATATATATAGCACAGTTTGCATACGTTATGGTATGATTCAGGTCCGGGAACCAAGTTTGCATACCAATATGCTAACGGTTTTAACTGTCAAAGTCCGGGAACCAAGTTTGCATACCGGTTTACGAACGGTTTCCCCCGAGTTAGGTCCGGGACGACAATATGCGTACCCGTTCGCGAACTGTCGGATAAGACCAAAGTTCGGAACTTAAGTTTGCGCACCCATTTGCAAACTTAGTTGGCTAAGTTCTAAAATCGGTTAAGTATGATTTCATACTCATGAACAAGTACATTTATATATTAAGGAATGCAATCCTTGCAAACCGTGGATAAATGTTCATAAATTTATTCTCTTGAATCAAATCCGATTTTGCTTCAATTGTGTCTTGTATACTTCTATGAGAATATAAAAAATTGAACAACTATATAAGTAACACAATTAGATTTATTTCATTATCATTTGATCTAGAAGTGTTAGATGAATGTGGTTAATATACAAAAGTGTTCATATGGCTAACTTCGGTTAACTATTGTTGAGCCAACTCAATATAGACGTTTAGGTACGGTTACCCATATCTAAATGAAGGTATATTTCATTTGTGTGTAACAAGCTAAGACCATCTAACTGTGGAGTGATATATATTGCTTTGGTTTTAAGCAAACTTAGCTTAAATCTTAAATCAGGTTTTCATCTAAATGAAGGTATATTTCATTTGTCCATACAGGTTGCCTACTAAAAAGTTAGTGGTGCACTTTGGTACCCCCAGTGTTTTCAACAATCATGTTCACGTACTTTGTGTCTAAACATATTTATTGTGGAAGAGAAAGAGAAACACCCTATATACATATTGTTCAAGGATTTTTAATTTAGATCTACTTGCAATTGTATTAGGTTTCGTCCATATAGGTCGCCGAACAAAAAGTTGGTGTTGTACTTATGTAGTAGGGTTAAAACTGATTCTACTGAAAATGGTAAATTGGGTGTGTCGATGAGAAATAATCCTAAACCCTAAACAAATGTATTGTACAGGAGTACTTTAGATTCGAGAGATCAATCTGTACAACTCTGTCCTAAACCAAGAGATGGTCTTTCCAGTCTTGTTTCGATCACAAAATGAAGGAGAAGGGTTGATCTTAGGGAGGGAAGCAGAGAAGGTGTTGAGATCAGAATAATGAATTCTGTAAAGTGTGATTGTTTACGACTTGTTTCAGAAAATGGAACTTGCTTATATGATGGAAGCTGTAAGTTCTTTGTATTCTCTGGATACTTGCATTAATGATAACTTGTCGTTGTTCAATAGATAAAATCTATTTACAACAAGTCATAATAAACACCCTGATTTCGCAGGAAGTGGAAGTAGTTGAGTAATGGAGAAGTAGGGATCATGTAAAATGGTGAGAACCATGTCCCTATTGTGAAGGGAGGACTGGTCGGTTTTACACCCACTACTTCTTTACTGCTATTAATTGTCCGCCTTTCCTGACACTTTCTCATAATGGGCGTGTTGCACGCCACACGCTGTAAACCGCCATACCAATACCCTGATGAACATCCCACGGTTTGTGACATGTTTGATGTCTTGAGTATTTTTGTAGAAAATATTGATCAAGTCTCATGAAGAATGAAAAAAAAATTACATGGTAATTGTTGAGTAAGTCTTGTTTGCAAAAATAAATTATATCGACCAATCATGCGCAAGCTAAGCAACAGGTAGCCATAAGTGATAAGTCAAATCATATGAATGAGACTTACCGTGAGTTAGTACTCAAAAAATAGCATATGATGCTTTTAAGTTAAACAAATAATTAAACAATCAAATTATTTATGAAATCAATATTTATGAAATATCGTTTGTAATTGATGCTTGTATAGTATCGCTGCTAAGCAAGCATCTTAAAAATAACCGATGCATGTAAAGCATCATTGTTCATAGCCTGCCCGAACCAGTCGCGGATTTCATGGTCGTACGGTCGTGATCGTTTTATGACTGCCATGGAAAGTCTAGATTCAATTTCTTATATAAACAATCCGCTCGACTAGCCTACTTTGGCCAATGATTTGGAGTGAAGCAGGTAGGCTAGGAGCGACGTAATTGGTTGAGATAATAGGTGGGCAGACGGTTGTCATAACGACACCTTTTTTGCCTAGCTTGCAAGAGCTAGGGTTAGGTAGTGGAGCTTGCCAAGTCGTGTGGTTGTGATTAGCTTGCGACTGGCTTGGACGACCAAGATATATTTCCTTAAGAAATTAAACACGTCGACCGACCAACTTCCATCTTTAATTAAAAGCGCAGCTTACAGCTTTAAAGCAATTTTATTGGTCGATGGGAAAGAGGGGACGACGGACAACAATATGGAGCAGGGTCGGTCGGTGATAGAAGGCGCCAACTAGGGTAGACGACCGGCCAAGTGGCGCATACGCGCCTCTTTTGCTATTGCCCATGTTAGTCATGGTTTCTCTTTTCCCTATTTCCAACTTTTGATAGGACTTTACTCCTACTAGCTCCATGATGGGCCGATTTCCTGGCTTGCCAGGTGATGTAATTTTAAATAATGGTAAGAATGGGTTCGTTCAGATTTGTGAAGATTCGAGTTTTTTTTAAAATCAATAAAAATTATATACAAAAATAGTACAATTGGTGCAAGAGGTACTGGGACTAAGGATTTAATTTTTAGAGTGAAAATAACCAAGACACTAGATTCCACTATTACACATGAATAAATGATGATAAGAATTCCAAAACTCTAATTATTTTTAAAATATCTTTTTCTTAATTCACAAATTATCAAGCATATTCTCAAACATTAATTGTATCCCTTAAGCATAGATTATCTAACCAAAGCATAACCTATCTAATTGAATCACAACTAATTAGGAAAAATTATGCAAATAATTAAAATTCTTCAAAGCAGTAATTTGAGTGAATTATAAATTGCAAAATTAGAGAAAAGTAAAATAATTACCAATTATTCATGCAACAATAGCTTCCTCCATGTATTGGTTACGCGAGAATTAGCTCATCATTATCATGGAAATATGCTCAAAATTCATCTTTATTATTGCTCAAAAATGGTTCACAAATGATGAAATAGGAGAAAATTGACAAAAACCGGGTTTGTAACACTTCTGTTTGTTACAAACTGAGCTGTTACAGAGAACGATAAAAATGAAGTGTTGTTAACACTGTCGCATTACGACCCTCATCCTTGTGTCGCTGTCACTGTTGAAGAACGACGGTTACCTTCCATCTAATGTTCTTCGCGTTTATCAGCAGCAGCAGCAGCAGAAAATGGAGTTTTCCTGCAACTTGATTTCTCGACTCTCTGGTTCTTCTCAGCTCCCCAAACTCTCCACACCCCATCTAAGTCTCCCAGGGACTCTATTTATACCAAAAACAGGCGTTGAATCTCCTCCATTAATTCCAAAATATTCACAATATCTTTTATTCATGTACGGGAATAATCAAGATTTTCATTCTCTGTTTAGCTCCTCCACGCATCTGTTTGATCTCCACACACTTCTTGCACGCTGAAAATGTGTTAAACTCGTTCTAATCTCCACAAAATCTTCTCAACACGTGAAATACTCGTTTCTCCCTGTTTTCTTCTTGCGGATTATTCAGCCAAATTCGGTCGAACCTAAAGCCCAAAACATGTTTATTAGGTCATATAACAACTACCCATAAGAAATCAGCCCTTTAATCTCTTCATAACATCATCAAAAATCGATCGAACCAACTGCCAGTGAAATAAAAAAATTTCCCGCCAAAAATCCATTTTCAAATGATGAAGGTGAAGTGCCCTGAATCCAAAACTCGGGTGCCTTTAACAGCTCGGCTGCCTTGGGGGTGCCCTTATCCAATTTTAGGGTGCCTTTAGTAATTTTGGTGGGTGCCTTTAACACTTTTTCCTGGGGTTTTTCCAACATTTTTTCGGGGTTCCTCCGGTGTATTTCTGGGGTGCTTCCGGTGCATTTCTGGGGTGCCTTTAGTACTTCATACTGGGGTGTAAAACACCACTTAACGAGCCAATTCCGTCGCAAGAGCTTATTTCTCTAAAAATACCTACAAAGACATAAAACACCATAATAAGTACAAAAATGGGTACTAAAAATATATACAATAGAGATGAAAATAGACACATAAATGCGTCTATCACCAGGTTTAGTCTCGACCAGTAGGGATGGAGATATCATGCAGGCTCCGTTTTTGGGCAAAAACCCATTTTTTGGGAATTGACAAAATTAGGTCAAAAAATTGAATTTTGTGATTCAACACAAAATTAATCAATTTTGGTGAATTTTGCACGTTGATACAAAATCACTAAAAAAAATTTATCTCGGAGAGCAGCGCAGCTCGCTTGCCTTTGATTGAGTACCTTCATGCACATCTTAGTGTTGAAACTTCGGGAAATTCATGCTACTCGGCTGAGAGTGAACATTAATTGTTATATCATGTCAATATTAACAGGGGGTTAGTCTGTTGGGAATATTAGAGACATTCAGAGATTTTTTTATGCAAGAGATTTTGGGTGACTCTCTGCGAGTTTAGAAATTTTGAGATACTCTCTGAATGATTTTCAAGGAATTGTGGTGATTCATTGAGACAATAAAACGTATATGAATTTCAGCTTACACACATGAGACAAATAATATAGTATTTATTTATTTTACAAAATGAATATATGAATATTTCAATGAAAATGTACTAGTCCATGCATGGCTAACAGAAATTGTAACCATTTTTCCAATAAAATCAAACGAGACGAACATAAGGGATTTGAATCTCTAGTAAACTTATTGGGTTTTGGAAGACAACAAAATTTTTTTTTCATTTTTTATGAATTTAATTGTAGCTTATTTGGTTATTGTATTTAATATTTTGATATTTAATCCTTAAAGAAAAAAGAAAGAAGAAAGTCTCTCAAAATATCACCCACTTAGGAGAGACTTTTTTTCATCCATTTATGGTATGTTTTGTAATAAAAATCTCTAAAAGTCTCTCAAAACCATAAATCATTGATTTTAAATTCCAAATCCAATAGCAGAGAATTGTGAAGACTTTTAGAAAGTCACGATCTAATAATAAAGATTGTTTGAGATTTTAAAGAACTCTCTATTAACAAACAAGAGATTTTAGAAGTCTCTAAAATTCTTTCAACATCTCCACAAATCTCAACTGACA
The DNA here is from genome assembly GCA_023531105.1 of Papaver atlanticum. NCBI lineage: Eukaryota > Viridiplantae > Streptophyta > Magnoliopsida > Ranunculales > Papaveraceae > Papaver > Papaver atlanticum. Next base: position 6,270 of record JAJJMB010007685.1, read on the forward strand.
AACCCCATGTAAGAGTTCGGCTGGGAACATAGCATAGGATAAATACTCAGCAAGCCCTGCATTAGTGAATAATGCAGGTGGGAGTTCATTAAAATTAACAGAATACCTGGGATTTTTGCAACCAACATTATTCTAAATAAGTTTCGTATATAAATATACTGAATTTCTCAGTACATATGTAAGTAAAGAGGCGTATGCATTCATCAACTTTAAATCGCTCTATTTCTTTGCAGAACAGAGGCACATAAATATGGAATTTTATGGTTTTATCCTTGAACTAAAAACCACCATCAACAACTTAGTACCCTCTCCTTTTCATCATCCACTGCTTGATTGGATTTCAATCATATAAGATTTCCTCCATCTTCCTTTCAAATCTTGTCTCCTTATTTTTTTCCCTAATACATCATTTTCAGATTTTCAATCAAGCAGGTGATTATCTCTTTACGCAATCCATGTTGTAGCTCCGCTCAACCCCTCTCCAATATCTTTATCATCTCCTTGTTACCGAAAATCTCATAGAGATGTCGAAACTCTTCCTCTCCAGTTGAACAAGTTTTCTCCGTCCTTCATCGCTCTCTCGCTCTTTCTCTCTCATCACTTTCCACTTTCCTGTTATCGAAAAATTGTCATATGTGTATATTGTTGAACCACGTTAAATATGTGTGTACTTAGTTGGCGCTCTTGTTCATGAGTTGTATGCGGTTATGTTCTCTTTTCTCATAGGGAAATTTTAGAGACTTAGGATTTCTTTGGCTAATTCGTTTCTGCCGGATCAACACGTGTAAATGACTCTGAACCACAACAAATATGTCATTGACATTTGTAAATAGCTATAGCAAACAATATTTTTGAGGTAAGAGAATTTGAAAACAATAAAAAAACAAAAAGACTATTATGAAACCTGGCATTTTTAGGGGCGACTTTTTTATTCCCAACCCATAGACAAGGTTAAGGGATGTCCAAAAGGATGGTATAATACGTTAATGCCCTTCCGTAATCGTAAGTTATTTTTGAACCGATTGGTAAGAGTAAATCGGTAGTTAAGAAACGCACGGAGACTACCGATTGATATGAATTTGTGCTAAATGCGTATTTGGGGCTACTATTAATCGGAAGTTAATGATAAATTCATTTACTACCGATTATAGGCTCAACCAAAATTCAAAAAAAGGGGTTTTTGTAAAATCTCATTTTGAGGCTACTCTGCATTCGGTAGTTATGTGAACTATTTTGACTACCGAATATGGTTGAATATTTGCAAAGAGAGCCATTGTACAATCGGAAGTCATGATTTTACCTCATTTACTACCGATTATAGGCTCAACCAAAATTCAAAAAATAGATGATTTTGGCAAATTCTCATTTTGGGGCTACTCTATATTCGGTAGTTATATGAACTATCTTGACTACCGATTATGGTAGGATATTTGCAAAGAGGGCCACTGAATAATCGGAAGTCAGGATAACTTCATTTACTACCGATTATAGGCTCAACCAAAATTCAAAAAATTGAGAATTTTTGCAAAATCTCATTTTGGGGCTACTCTGTATTCGGGAGTTAAATAACCTAAATTCACTACCGATTATGGTAGCATTTTTTCCAAAGGTCTACTTTAATCAGGAGTCAAGATAACTTTATTTACTACCGATTATAGGATAATCAAAATTCAAAAGATAGAGAATTTTCGCAAAATCTCATTTTGGGGCTACTCTATATTCAGGAGTTAAATTACCTAAATTCACTACCGATTATGATAGCATTTTAGCTAAAGGTCTACTTTAATCGGGAGTCAAGATACCTTTATTTACTACCGATTATAGGATAATCAAAATTCAAAAGATAGATGATTTTATTTTGGGGATACTTTATATTCGGAAGTTATATAAACTAAATTGACTTCTGATTGTGGATTAACTTCCCGATTGTAAAGGGTAGTTTGGCCAATAAAAAAAATATGAGATAAGGAACGGCTACATTTTACGTTTGGGTGACCTTTTTTGTCTTTTTGTGTCGTCCCTAATTCTTTTGGAGTCGCCCCTAAAAATGCTAGGTTATTAAAAGATTAAAAAACAATTTTTAGAAATCTGCACCAAACAGGCTCTCACCTTTTTAAATTTGTTTCGGAGCCAGTGGATCTAGTCCAACATTAACATGTCTAATGCTGAGTTAATCAACGTGTGGAATTTTCTTATCAAGATTCAAGGCGTGAAATTGCCCATGCTCTCTCAATCAAAATCATGATGTACGGACAGATTTGATCGAATCCTCACTCAGTGCTGTTCTCTAATAGCTAAGCAGTCGATAGCACCCATGAATTTCGAAACACGTGCAAAGGACACTACCTGGCTTTGACTAATCATATCAATTAATGCCTATGATTCGATTCTATCAAATAAAGAAGATTGATTCATTGATTAGTTGCTTGCATCAACTACGTACTTTTCCATGCTTCAAAAAGAAAAGTAAAAAAAAACACTACGTACTTTTCTTTAGAACTGTTCTGTTTATCGATATCTGCTTCAAATCTCAAGAAATGAGTAAGATCTGAAGTGGGTTTTCTTCTGTTACTGAATCTAGTAAACAGAGAGACAATATGAAGGTAATGATTGATGATTGGGCTCCATTGATTCCAAGCTTTGGGCTCATATGGAATGTAATAAGAAGATCAATTATAGTTCCAGCCTTGACAGTATCAATCTACTTGTGTTCAGTGATGGTAGTTATGGTGTTCTTGGAACGATTATATATCTCAGCCATAATCTATTATAAAATGATTTCTGGATTCAAACCAGAAAAGCGTTACAAGATCCAAGCGATTAATCCAGTGGAAGACAACCTCAAAGAACAATGTGGGGTTCAGCAGTGTACATCAGATTATCCAATGGTGCTAGTTCAGATACCCATGTACAATGAAAGAAAGGTTCGTTTTTTACTCCAAGTATTGATTAGGCGAGCTTAGACTGAATTCTAGAGCATCTTCCTCTCATCTCCACCAATAAGGAGAATATTCACAAGTTATGCTTATTCTTGATGTGGCTGAGTTACAAAATGGTTGCTTGCAGGTCTACAAGCTTTCAATAGGAGCTGTGTGTCGTCTTTCATGGCCGTCTGACCGAATCATAGTTCAAGTCCTCGATGATTCAACTGATCATCTCATCAAGGTATTGACAATTCATTCAGTTATTCATAGTCGAATACACCTAAGTGATGTTGATAAATGTGGCATTGTCGGGAATTTTCCTACAGGAATTGGTAGCAATAGAATGTCAAAGATGGGAAAAACAAGGAATCAACATCAAACATGAAACCAGGGTTCATCGAAATGGGTATAAAGCTGGAGCTCTTCAAGAAGGTTTGAAACACAGCTATGTCGAGGGATGCAAATTCGTGGCCATCTTTGATGCCGACTTCCAACCTGAACCTGACTACCTAAACAGAACCGTTCCTTACTTAATACACAATCCTGAAATTGGTCTTGTGCAAACAAAATGGGATTTCGGTAACTTAGCTTCGTCACCTCCGTTAACTAATTATACTTTGTTGCTCTAGATAATCTTACTCTAAGAAAGCAGAAAGCAGCAGATTTTAATGAAATCTGGACAGTGAATTTACCAGCTGATGAAAATCGATGGATTGATTTCGTTTTGTAGCTAATTCACGTGAGTCAATGATGACGAGAATTCAAGAAATGTCTTTGAACTTCCATTTTAAGGTGGAACAAGAAGTTGGGTCTTTCGCATATGCCTTCTTCAGTTTTAACGGCACTGCAGGTGTATGGCGAGTTACAGCTATTGACGAAGCTGGAGGATGGAACGCACGCACAACTACTGAGGACCTGGATCTATCCCTACGTGCAAGTCTCCACGGCTGGAAATTTATCTATGTCTCTGATATTAAGGTTTCATACCCTATTCTTGCGAAACGAACATGGCTAATCCCATTTTTATTATCAATCTCCCACTAATCTTCCCAAACTTCCAGGTGAAATGTGAATTGCCTAGCACTTACAAGGCCCTTCGTTATCAACAACATCGATGGTCCTGTGGACCTGCTAACTTATTCAGAAAAATGGGGATGGATATCATCAGGAATGAGGTAATCTTAATCAGATTTCAGTTTTACTTTCCTTCTTAACAGTACATGTAACCCCTTTTTCTTTCTTTTTTTCATGCAGAGGATCAGTTTGTGGAGGAAGATTCATGTGATATATAATTTCTTCTTAGTCCGGAAAATGATAACTCATATCACCGGCTTCACCTTTTACTGTGTGATAATCCCTATGTGTGTTATGTTTCCTGAAGTCGAGATACCAAAATGGGGTGCAGTTAATATACCCACTGCCATCATGCTTCTCAATATTATTGAAACACCAAGGTGATTTCATCTATGTATGCCCAAACCTTTGCGCTGCTCCCTATAGAACTTAAAGTTTCTTGTTCTCTTTTTTTCATCTTCTACGTTGCGCAGGTCTATCCCCCTAGTTGCTTTCTGGATTTCACTTGAAACTGTCATGTCGATGACTAGATTGAAAGGAATACTTACTGGTTTGCTAGATAGGAAGAGAGCGAGTGAATGGGTGGTCACAGAGAAATTAGGAGACGTCCCACTCAAATCTAAAGACTCCAACAGTTTGCCAATAAAATCAGCACGGAAACCTCCATTGCTAGAGAGGTACAAATTTTTTGAAGTCCAAGTTGCTCTATATATGTTTCAGGGTTCAGGTTCAGGGAAATATGTATAAATACAAATTTCATCTATGTATGAACAATATCATGATTATTAATTTATGGAAATATGTATGACTAATTCTCTTCTTTAACTTTCTCTAATAGAATCTACTTGATGGAGCTCTGCATGGGAGTGTTCCTCTTCTTTTGTGCATGTTATGATCTAGCAATCTCAAAGTCTGGGAAATACGTTTACTTGTATTTACAGGCAAGTGCCTTCTTCATTTGTGGGTTGGGTTATGTTGGCACCCAACCCCCATATTATTAGCAAGGGTAGCAGATCAGTCTACGAAAAACAATCAGTCTCATCATTTGGAATCTATATTCATTTCTCTTACAATTATCTGGTTGGAGGTATCAATTCTTGCTAAAATATCAACATAGGACTGGCAAGTTTCAGAATACAGGGACAACATATAATAGTGAAGTTCTCAATTGGCTAGGGAGTTCTAAACCCTATTATCTAATTGGGTTTTGTTATCTCGAGCATCCATATACAAGATAACACTCAATCATTGCATCGGGAAGGTGCAAAAACAAATAAAAAATAGGAGAGATGTGTGATCTTGCATCGGAGATGTGTGACCTTCCCGATACACAAGATAACAAAACCCTATGTAATTTCTTTTGAATATGATTCTTTCGACAATTGAATGAAATTGAACAGAAAAAATTAATCACTCTTTCTGTAAACCTCTTCATTGTGTATTCCATGTACTAAGTAAGGGCTAACCTACAAAAACAACTGCTTCTAGCTAAACCTTAAATGGACCATAAATTCCTCAAAAGGAGTAATAATCAAACATAATTAATTTCACAACCAACAATGTGCATTTAAGGCTTTAAGCGTCGCAGCAGCAAAAATTTGAACACGAGGATTTATTACAAAGACATAGTTATCATAATCCAAATTCTTATTCAATTCAAGAACCCTACTCTCACAACAAGACGAAAAGATAACTAAACCCTAATTCAAACTAAAAAACCCAGAAGAAGGAAAAAAAAAATCTCAAACAAAATCATCTGTTCCATCATCGTCAGAATTAGAGAGCCTTGGGCATATCTTCAGCATTACTATTCTCAAAAGCCCCTACTTTCTTCAAAATTCAATTCCTTAATAACACCATCACCGGAAAGAATAGCATATCTTTTTGACGTAGCACCTACCTAATGGTGCTATTAGTTTATTTAGATTTTTATTTTGTAACATAAATAAATGCCCGAATTCGATATTTTAAGTCAATATCCGACGCAAAGGTCATTTGACTAATCAAACTAATGCGAAATAATTTACAGAGGTTCCATTATGGTATTAATGGCTAATCGGATGTAATATGAACTAGACAGCTGACGATCGTTGATCTCATTTACTGCAGCTGGTTAATCAGTTGATCAATTGGTTGTAATGGTAATTGTTTGACCATCAGGTCCAAACCACGTACTTGCTATGTAGTACATATCTAAGTAGCTGGTCAGTAACTAATTAAAATAATGGTAAATGCATACATGAGATCCAGCTCCTCGTACTTGTATGCTCTGAACAAAAAGATCCTCGTATACTTGTGATTCGATAGATCCTCCTATTTTAACAGTAGTTTATCACAACTTGCAGATATATTAATGTTACTGAATCTCGCAGCATACTAAATCTCATAACAATCAAGATTTTACGGCGCTTGTAGATGCGACAAAAGCGCTTTAAGGATCATGTTTTCATCTTAATTCGTCGGTGTGATTTAATTAGGATCAAAGTAATTAGCATTATTTGCAGACGATCAATACATTATCGAAACCCTTTAACTTTATTGTTTTTCTTCTTTTTTTAAATTTTTTTATATTGTGACATGTGCAAGTGGAACATGGAATCTCAGCAGTGTTTGACTTTTTTATGTACTTTACGTGAGACCTGAGATATTGAGTTGCGTGTATATTATTGTCTGTCACAATATCTGGACCTGCAGGAATCCTATCTGACTGTTCCTGTAGTACCATCACACTCGGAGGTTGCAATAACTAGTTCTTTCGTTAAATGAGCCTCTTCCTGTATGCATCAACGAATCCTGGAACTTAAAAATCTTCTTCAACTATGGGATTCAGTAAATCAAGAGGTCCACCTTTGCGATACAAACGGGATTCATTAGTTTAAGTCGTCCTACGTACTCCATAATATATAAAACCAAAATCTGTAGATGCAACAAAAGAGTTCAAGGATCGTTTTTCTATTTAGTTCGTTCGTATGCCAAACAGAAAAGTAAGTTATTACCATTATATTAGAATCAAAACCCTAGCTGCAACATGAAAGATCCTATGTCCACAAATGATATGTTTATCTGGATAGCCTTTCTCCTTGCAGTGTCAGCTTCCTTATTACTCGTACTTCTTCTCCACAGTTGTCGGAGAAATAAAACCAGTTCCAGCCGGTTACCACCGGGTCCTCCTGGTTGGCCATTGATCGGAAACCTCTTAGATATAGGCAATAAGCCACACAAAACATTCATAGAGCTTCAAAAGAAATATGGACCGGTTTTCATGATACGCTTGGGTGCGATGAATGTGCTAGTTATTGCTTCTGCAGATGCTGCTATGGAGTTATTTAAAAGCCATGATCGAGCCTTTTCCAATCGCCAACTAGGGGAAGCGCTGAAATCTTTAAGTGATGATTATTGCCCAACTCCATCGTCTGCATATGGACCAATCTGGCGAAGGAATAGGCGACTATATGCGGCCATCAACTCTCGTACGACAATAAAGAATACTTTAGGTAGACGAAGACAGTTTGTAGATCAGATAATACAATGGATACTGGTAGAAGAAAAGGCAGGTCGAAGTGTTGAAATAAGACACTTGACTTCGGTTGCCTTGACTAATTTATTTCGAAATCTCTTCTTTTCTAAAGGTGTTACGGATCTCAATTCAACAAGTACTGGCAACGAACTCTATCGACTGATTAATGAGATTGGGGTGTTATCTACAGAGGCTAACGTAGCTGATTTCTTTCCGTGGTTACGTAAGTTAGATCCACAGAATTTGACCAGCAGAATGAAGAAGGCAGTTGATGCATGTCTAAACACTATTGATGAACTTGCAAAGGAGCGAAAGAGCAGGGGTATTGGTTTAAGCAATAACAACGAGAAGGATTATTGGGATTTGTTGATGGACTTCGAAGGCGATGGCAAAGATGAACCAAGCAAAATGTCAGACAGACACATTAATTGGTTTATAATGGTGAGTAAATTCATAAACTTGAACAATATGATAATTAATATACTTGATCCGATTTACTTCATGTTACAGTCTACTTATAATTAATTTTTTACGTATTTAAGGATGATAATCTCACTCATTCAGAGTCTTGTTAGCTCCTAGTGCTTAATTTTGTACATACAGCCGGTATGCGATAAGGGGTCAAACATTTATACACCGTTGCTAATGAACTTTTCTAAAAAAATTTATAGGAAGTGTTCATCGGTTCAACCGACACAGTAATCACTTCGGTGGAATGGATAATGACAGAAGTTGTTCGCAATCCTGAGGTAATGAGGAAGGCCAAAGATGAGATAGCCAAAGCTGTTGGTTATAATAGGAAGATTGAAGAAAGTGATATTGAAAGTTTACCTTATTTATGTGCGGTGATCAAAGAAGCACTGAGATTGCATCCAGCGGCACCTTTCCTAATACCACGCTCTACTACCGAAGACACAAAATTCATGGGGTATATTATACCTAAGGACACAGCAGTGTTGGTTAATGTTTGGGGTATTGGAAGGGATTCAGATTTATGGGATGATCCATTCACGTTTAATCCAGAACGCTTCTTGGGAAATGCGACGGATTACAATGGACGCCATTATCAATATTTACCGTTTGGATCTGGAAGACGCATGTGTCCTGGCCTCCCCATGGCACACCAAATTCTTCACATTGTGATTGGGTCATTGCTCCAATCTTTTGATTGGTCCCTTGAAAATGGCGTCATACCTGAATCCATAGACATGAACGAAAAGGTAGAGATGTCATTGCAAAAGGCCACTCCTTTAAGACTAATACCAAGAGCATCGGCTCTTGCAGTATGACATCAAATACTTGATAACATTGGAATTTCGACCCATGCATCCACGAACTTTAAAGTTTAATTTGTCCTTAATCATCTATGTACGACTCTCTTTGGGCACGATTGTCTTTATAAAGATGATGCATTTGGCAGGTGATATTGTTTGTGGTCATCTTGTTTGATTATGTTTCTCGTTGTCGATCGATTATGTTTTATGGCCGGATGTAACCTACTCAGTTATATTGTGTTTACTTGTCTTCCTATAAGGAAGTTATTTCAATTGCTTTCTGCGTTTTCTGTATATATTCAGTTTCGAAGGACTCGACGCACACAATAATAATTAATATGGTGTGCGTTCAATTGATCAAAAAAGAAATGGTGTACGTTCTGAGAGTAGTGGTTGCTAGCTCAACAAATTGAGAGATTCCCTCACGAGTCACGACTCTCCTTGATAACAAATGGGTTTGCCAAAACTCCCTTATTAGGCCATAGGAAGCCAAGTTTTTATCACAATTGACAATTCAATGCGGGAGCTCAAAAATGTGGAAGCCTTGTCTCCGGTTGCTCTGCATAACTGAATATCCCAAAAAATTCAAACTACATTTTCTTTTTCTTCTTCTTCAATTCTTTTTACAAAACTTCAATTACATATCAATTTTTTTTAGATTATTGTGTGTTGCCTAGATTTACTCTAATATTAATTAGGGTAAATCCGGGTAACATTTAAATTAGGATTTTATGCTTTCAATAAAACTTATCCTTGTTCTACAGAGATTTTAGATTCAGGTTTTGTATATATATCTCCTGATTGTCTTCTAATGGTTGACTATTGTCATTATGAAGAATATGATAGCCTTAATGTCACTTTGTTAACATTTGATGGTATATTCATGTGTATCATTGACAACGATCTCCTCTGGCATGACATAGATCTATGCAACTCGATACAAGACCCATGGCTACCGGTTCTAATCGTGATTATGATGTTATGTGCTTATTACTCCTTGCTATGGGAGCATCAAGATTTGAAGAAGCTATCCAAATGGTTGGAAAGAGTTCCAACAACCATCCCTCAAAAACCATTTGATTTCTATTTGAATATGTACTCAATACTTTTAATGTGTCTTAGATCTTCTGTAATAGGGGCTCTCATTAAATGTATTTTTGGGACGACCGAAGGGAGTCCCTTTAGTGTTCAATAGTGGAGGCAAAATGTAGTCCGTTTGTAACGCTCTTTTTTTATTTTAATCGCAAAAATTGAACGCCCGTTAGTTTTCTTTCCACAAAATTGGATTGACAATAGGATAGTCGTCAACCACGACTATGGTTAGGCGCGGTCAAAACGATCGGAAGTCGAATCTATTGACGGTATTTCCGGCGTGAAAATGGCAAAAAAACCGTCACCTATACTTTTAATTTTTATCTTGATCATTGATTACCAACAAAATTCGGCCATCGAATCTAAAGCTGCTATTGCTATTTCAAAATTGTTACAAAATAATGTTACAAAATTGTTACATAATAAGTATCACATGAATATTAAACTTATAATTGTTATTAACCAACTGTTACAAAAATTGTTGCGAAACTATTACAAAACTATCACAAAAGAATGACCTCCTACAATTTTGCGGAGTCGCTTCCAAACTTCGGTCGTCCCCGCACTGCTGCAGCAGTAATCTAGGGGCTCTCATTAAATATATTTTCTACTATTCTTTGATGATGTATGAATTTTTGTCACTTGTTGACATTTTATTAATATAATTAGTCTAGAGGCTCTATATAGCCCCTTGTTCCTTCAAAAAAAAATAAAAAAATGTGGGAGCTCAAAAAGTTTAGAGCATTAAAGGGAAACTTTACATTGATTTTTTTCAAATATTTTTCATTATTATATTATTAGTACACAATTAAATTCAAAAAAAGAAAAAATCATAACTGTTGATTCAAACTTAAAGGGAAAATACACAATTTCATTTATGATCTTCATCAGACCCTTAGATTCTTTAGTATCACATTTAAGAGGGTCGAGTCCTTAAATATACTAGAAGTTTTATTGTTGTGCTCGGAAATGGACTGATTCTCTCTCTTTTGTTGTGGTTGGAGCTTTGAGAGGTTATCCTGGGTAAGCAAGGGAGTGGATTTTTAGAAAGGAACAAGAGCGGTGATTTTGTAGTGGCAGAATTTGTAGTATATGAAGGGAAAAGTCTGTGATAAGTTTGCTTGTATTATAGAAAGGTCATCTTTTTCTGCAAATAGATTGGCAAAGGGTTAGCTTAGCAAAAGCGCAGTCAATTTTGTATTCTTTCAGACCAGATTTAATAACTCTCCTAGAAATTCCTTCTAGTTCTTATTTCAGGTATAAATGATAATATCATCTATGGTCGGTTGAGTTGTCGGGTCTTGTCCAAATTATTTTATTTATTTTTATTAGAAATCTGATTTTTGTTAATAAATTAAGTTGCTCTTTTTCTAGAAAAATTAGCATATATATATTTTTTTAAGTATATATCAATGTTTTAAAAACCGGATCTGTCATCGAACCAGTAAAATTAGTGGGTCAGGATCAAATGGTTCAACCAGCGGTTCAACCAGCGGTTCACTGGGTCACATATATAATAATCTTTTTTATTTTTATAGTGACGTAAATATTTATAACAATATACTGTGATATTTAAATAGCATGAGAAGTCATTAGACATTAGTAAATGGCTTTGTAGTGGATAGAAAATACTGATATAATGCAAGGATGTCAAAACAAAATACTAATAGTTTCAATTCACCCCTCAAACTGAATCTGCTACTTTCCTATTTCGCTTTCTTTTCCCTTTCTTTCACGATCTCCCTCTCTCTCATTCAAACGTGAAAACAAAACATGATCTAAATTGTAACCTTTTTCTATCTCCTTCTTCATTCATTCAACATCTTATGATTCTCTCTATGTTGAGCTTTGTTGAATTGATCATATTTTTATTAGAAACAGAAATTTTATTTTTAATTTCCAAATTGATGAATAAATGAATGGAATCTGATGCACAATGGATCTGGTTTCCAAATTAATTCTTTAAAGCATATGTAATCCTTCTTTCTATTACAATATAACATTTCAAGAGAAAAATAAATCCAACCTATAAATGATGAAAAATTCAAATTTAGTGAGGTTAAAGATCTGAATTTGCGATGGAAAACAACCCGTGAATCGGCAGAAAAACCCGGCTGGGTCAGTTGAGTTACCGGTTGGACCGTCCGGTT
>JAJJMB010007708.1:0-24396 GCA_023531105.1 Papaver atlanticum
GCAAAAGAGGGTAAATCGGCCACATTAAAATTACCGTCTGGGGAGGTACGTTTGATATCCAAAAACTTCTCAGCAACAGTCGGGCAAGTGGGTAATGTTGGGGTGAACAAGAAAAGTTTGGGTAGAGCAGGATCTAAGCGTTGGCTAGGTAAGCGTCCTGTAGTAAGAGGGGTAGTTATGAACCCTGTAGACCATCCCCATGGGGGTGGTGAAGGAAGGGCCCCAATTGGTAGAAAACAACCCAAACCCCTTGGGGTTATCCTGCGCTTGGAAGAAGAAGTAGAAAAAGGAATAAATATAGTGATAGTTTGATTCTTCGTCGACGTACTAAATAGGAGAGAAAATCGAGAATATGTTTCTTCGTCTTTACAAAAGAAAAAAAGATAGGAGTAATTAGCTGTGACACATTCACTAAAAAAATACTTTAGTGGGGACGGACATACCAGAGTATTACGAGTATGTGCACTACTCGTAATACTATCTAAATAGGATTACGAGTATTTACAGCTAATTAGCTGTAAATAGATAGTTTACAGTAGTGCACTTTAGATAGGAATTAAAGTGCACTAGCTGTAAATAGATAGTTTACAGTCTGCACTACTGCACATATCTTTGCTACTGCAATTATTAGACAAAAAGAAAGTTGTAGCCATAAGACCATGAAGAGCACCTCCCTATTAACATGATTTTATTCCCTGTTGCTAATGGGAATCATGGCCATCTATCAACAAACGGATAAAGACTAGGTTCTCTGTATCAAGACATGAGTTCGGAATTGTTATGAATCCTCTTATTTCTCTTTTCAAATATATAACTATTTCCTGACAAAAAAATGGTTATTATGTATCAAGACATGAGTTCGGAATTGTTATGAATCCTCTTATTTCTCTTTTCAAATATATAACTATTTCCCGACAAAAAAATGGTTATTATAATATACAGACATGTAATGAGAGAATAATAACGACACTAAGATTTTAATGCACAAACGTGAATGCACATGATACATTGACTATGTCTCTATATACGATGTGTTTGGATTCTCCTGAAAAAATACAAATTAGTCCTTTTTATCATTACTTAAAAGAATTTAAGAGCATAAAGAAATTCATAATAGGACACGATAAATAAAAAAAAAGACTTCGGATCTGATTCTTGAAGGATTCATTACATAATGAGTTAGATTTAGTTTTGATTGTCAGACTGCATATAATCACATGTCAATAGAAATTCAGAATAGTTTGTCTCATGTAAGAAGATTCTTTTGAACTGCCCAATGAAAACTACTATTATGTTTGATTTCGTTTTGATTGTCAGACTGCATATGTTACAAGTAGTTGCGGGAATTTCTGACATAAAATTTTATATTTATGTTTGATTTTGTTTGTTTTTATGAGGCTAAAAATGCGCCTTGATGCACAAAGGGAAAGACGGAGTTCAATGACTAAGAATGAAAGACAGCAGATGCTTGAAAAACGACGTACATCTTATCATATGAGAGTAGCTGCTGCGAACGTAGTCATTCCCCATCGAAGCCCAAGAATCTCAGAGCAAGTTCAGCGTCTGCAAGTGGATATCGAGAAAGAAAGAGATGACCATCAGGGAACTGGAACAAGTTGCAGTAATAACTCTCAAAATAATGCAGCAATATTCATTCCACGCCGAAGTCCTAGAATTTCAGAGCAAGTTCAGCATGCAGATGAGAACAACGCAGAGACATCAAGAAAGAGAAAGGTAAAATTGGTTACCGTACTAGGTATGTGTACTTATGAAACGTATTTCACAATGTCCCATGTTTCTGAATTATGTGTATGAATTCTGAACATGCTTCTGAGTTCATGTTTCTTCTGAATTCAGAAATGTAGTTCACTATATATCTTGATCATGTTATCTCTGTTGGGGTTCCGAGTGTCGATGTTCCGAATTACTCTTTTCGATGATGACCATTGATGCATCGGTATACCATCTGTTGATTTTGTTCTGCATTTCTCTAACAAACACACACTCTTTCCATGTTGTTGGGAATGTGTAATGTATTAAGTGGTGTATTTATTTCTGAATTTGTTGGCGTTGTAATGTATTAAGTAGTTTCTCAATGAGAAGTTTGTAGGGTACTACATGTTTATGTTCAAACTCATCTTTTGACATAGCAAAATAGGTTCCTCTTTCAGTTTTAGGATTAACTAAAAATTGATATGGATTTAGACTTATGAGATTATGTCGATTACAAAACTTTGTGTTATTGTTTCTTGATAAGAACTACTGGTCCACCTGATAACTCCACTGGCCACATTTTTATTGACAGAAACGACGCCGAGCCAACTGTTATTTTCCTGGCAGTAACACGGTGGGTGGTGTAGCTATTGGTTCCACTAGAGACAACAACAACAATGAGTCAATAAATGATAGCAGTTCTGATGATGGAGAACACTACGAAATGCATGAACAAGTCAATGAGGAAGTTGCTGCCAAAACTGTTGTAAGCGAACCTGATTAAGTTGAGGGGACCATGCTCACCAGATTCAGAAATATTTTTCGAAGCTCCAGGTTCCTCAACCGAGATAGAATGGATGAACCAGGGCCAAGTACTAATACCGGAGCTTCGACATTTGTAGCATATACTTCCAAAACTGATAGAGGTATAATCAACTAAGTGTGTTGATTTACTTTTTTTTTCATGAAAATTTAAAGTTTAATTGAGTTAACTAGAATATATATTCTTTTGTTTCTCTGTTCGCATTTCACTTTGTTGCCAATTTATGTACATATTCATATCCAATAAAATGAAAAATGCAGTGAACTGATGGATAATAACATTGATAACATAATTCTTTCTTGGATGCAGCAAATCAACAAATTCTTGTGGTGACTCAATCTTTTGAACCTCGCAGTAGCCCAAGATTCCTCCAGCAAAATCAGGAACCACAGTTAGAACAACGTAGTGTTAGGAAAAGTGCAAAAAGGAAATCAGTGACTGAAGTTGGCAAGGAGAAAATCTTTGAAAAGCGTCATTTCGATAATAACAAACATATAACAAGAATTCGCAATGCTGTTCACAACTACCAGGAAGCGGGTACAAGTAGTGTTAAGAAACACTGTTTATTCATCTTTAGTTTCAATTATGTGATATGAGTGTGATTAAATTCCTAGACTCTTTATCTTTATCCAACAAACACGTGGAAACTAGAGGCTACAGAATTAGGTCCAATTCCAATAAGTTGAGATGAGTCAGAGTAAGTGCTGAGACTCTTTATTATAGAGAATCAAAGAGGGAGAAGTCATTGTTGTATTGCTAAATTGGATCATTGTTGTATTGCTAAATTGGATATTTCTTAGATTTTGGATCATTGTTGTATTTATCATCATCATGGCTTTATGATAAGTTTGGATTATTGTTGTATTGCTTAATTGGATATTGATATGCTTCATGCTTCCATACATGCAGACTGTTAGAGCACTGCTCGGTTGAACTCGCAGGCGTTGCTATCTCAAGCTTGTTTGTCAAGTTTAGTTGCCAAAACTATAAGTCTTGATTTCTAGTCTACTTATAGCTAAGTCTCGGACTAGGATAGTAAATGTAGTTGAGCTCTAGATTCCACGGTGTTCATCATGCAAAGACGAAGAACTACTCAAGGAACTTGTGGAACTTCATCGACAAAAAGGTATGTGGAGACTTGAACTTATCTATCACTCAAAAGTCTATCTATTCTATCTCCTATCTTGAGACAAAAGTCGTATTGCTATATAGACTTTGATTATACACATTTGTTATTTCGAGCCGAGTTTATCTCGCTTATCTATTTCTCGGAATATGTGTTGGTAAGCTTTCGCTTTGGCCAAGTTCATCTTTACTCGTGACGAAAGTCATGTTGAATATTTCAATAACTTGAAAATCGCTTTGATGAAAAATAGTTTGTGAATAACAACTATATAACATCCTCTAAGAAAGTTTCAATGATTGAAATGAGAGTTTAGAACATGTAACCACCTTTGGATATAAACATGGTGTGTTCTCACATTTGTGTAAAAGTCCAAAACAAGGAACCCAAAGTATGCATACCCGTACGCGTACTGGCGGTTGTTGGAAATCCAGGTAAGTATGCGTACCCGTACGCATAATAGCGGAAAGTTCACGTCCGTGAATTTCTGCTGGAGTTTGAAAGTGAAAAACAAACTCAATCCAGTTACTTAAGTACGCGTATCCGTATGCATACTTAAGTAGGTTACTTTCTAAAATCGGGTTGTTCATGAACTAAAACATTTATATATTAAGGAATGCAATCTTTGCAAACCGTGGCTATACTGTTCATGAATCGATTCGAGTGAATCAAAACCAATTTTGCTTCGATTGTGTCTTGTATACTTCTATAAGATCTAAGCAATTGAAAAACTCTCTAACTAGTTCATTTGAGTCATTCGAACTAGTTATGGTGAAGATGAATAAGGTTGATATGAAAGTGTTCATATGGCTAACCATTGGTTAACTATTGTTGAACCAACTAAGTGTACACATTAGGTATGGTTACACAAACCTAAATGAAGTTACATTTCATTTGTGTATAATAAGCTAAGTTCGATCTAACGGTTGAAAGATATTAGCTTGAATCTAATCAGGTTTTCATCTAACGGTGAATATTGAATGCTTTGTTACCAAGGTAACTTAGATTACAAACCCTGATTTAGAGACTATATAAAGGAGAACTCTAGCAACTGGGAAATCTAATCCCCACACCTCCTGTGTGATTCTAGTTGTATAAGCTAGAGTCGATTCTCCTTTAACCTTAGGTTTCTTACGAGACCCTGTAGGTTAACGACTTAAAGACTTCATTGAGATTGTGAGTCCAGACCCAACTATTTTCTCTATAGTTGCATGATCTGATATTGTTGTTTCTATCGTGATTGAGTATAATCGTAAGATTGGCTTGAGATTTATATCTCCGATAGGCAAGATAGAAAAGTAGTCACAAACACCTTCGTCTCATCGTTTGTGATTCCACAATATCTTGTTTCGCTAGTCGATTAAGATTATTGTGAGGTGATTGATATTTCTAGGATATTCTTCGGGAATATAAGTCCGGTATATCAATTGGTTCCTGTTTACCTTGATTTATCAAAAGACGGAACAAAACTCGTAGGTATTTCTGTGGGAGACAGATTTATCTATTCCTATAGACTTTTTTGTGTGATACAGATTTGTTTATCAAGTCTTCGACTTTGGGTCGTAGCAACTCTTAGTTGAGGGTGAGATCAGCTAAGGGAATCAAGTGCGTAGTATCATGCTGGCATTAGAGACGTAAAGAACGCAGCTGTACCTTGAATCAGTGTGAGATTGATTGGGGTTCAACTACAGTCCATACCGAAGTTAGTTTGTAGTAGGCTAGTGTCTGTAGCGGCTTAATACAGTGTGGTGTTCAATCTGGACTAGGTCCCGGGGTTTTTCTGCATTTGCGGTTTCCTCGTTAACAAAACTTCTGGTGTCTGTGTTATTTATTTTCCGTATTATATTTTGTTATATAATTGAAATATCACAGGTTGTGCGTTGAATCGATCAATTGGTAAATCCAACCTTTGGTTGTTGATTAAAATTGATTGATCTTTGAACATTGGTCTTTGGTACCGTTCAAGTAATCTCTCTTATATTCAATCAGGCTTGCAAATTATTATTTGTTTGATTGCGGATTGAATTGAGAGATTGAGATATAAACTCTTTGATATACTTTTTATAAGATTGAGTCTAACTGTCTAGTTGATTCTCTTGAAAGTATATTGGAGTTAGTCCATACAGATTGCTAAGCGAAATATTGGGTGAGGTTGTTATGCCCCGCATTTTCAATTGGTATCAGAGTTGGCAAACACGTAAGACCTCATAAGTCTGTGTTTGTATCGATCTGACTCTATGGACAGTAAAGTCTCTATAAACGCCTCACCAGGAATCCTGATCTTAGATAAATTTCTGAAAAACTTGTTATTCTCCAGAAAAAGTTGGATGAACAAATCCAGATCAACTCTGATCTTGTTGCAGAAATTGCAATGTATAAGGATTTGAAATCTGTCAAAATTTCTTCAATGGATTTGAATAACTTCTTTTATTCTTCTCTGAAGAACGGTCGCAAGTCAGATGATAAACGAGGTTTAGGCTTTGTGAAATCTGATGGGATTGAGAACTACTCAAACAAGATTAAAGATGTTGGTTCATGTATGTTCTGTAACTCTTACAATCACTTTCAACATACATGTATATCCTTCCGAAAAAGTTTAAAGGCTGCAAGTAATCTTCATAAGAAAGCTGAACAACTATTTACTTCTCTAAAAGGATGTACAAAACTAACAAAAAATCCTAAACAGGAAAGTAGTGTTAGTATGGGAACTTTTACTCTAAAATAAACATCACCCTTTCAATGGTTTCTTGACAGTGGATGTAGCCGACATATGACTGGTGATCTCTCGTGGTTTGTAACTTCAAGCGACTTTGAAGGAGGTCCGGTAACATTCGGAGATGGGAGTTGCTGCCACATAAGAAAGAAGGGGACGATCAAACTTCTCGGCATTCCTGAAAACCATGATGTAGTATACGTTAAAGGTATGACTGCAAACCTTCTTTCTATTAGTCAAATCTATGACAAAGGCCATAGATTTTTCTTCAATGCAAATGGATGTGACATTGTAGACAAAACTGGGAAAGTAATTTTTCAGGGAACTCGTGGTAAAAACAACTGTTATCTTCTTGATACTCAGTTCAGTAATTGTTGCAACTTGACTAAGGTGGAATCTACACATCTTTGGCATGAGCGTTTTGGTCACATCAATTATTGCCTCCTAACTAAGATCATTAATAAAGAACTTGCTAGAGGTGTTCCCAAAATCAATGCACAGATTGATGGTGTATGTGGTGCCTGTCAAAAGGGTAAACAAACGAAAGTTCACCATAAATCATCTCGAGAAATTCTCACTAAAGCTCCACTTGATTTAATTCATATGGATCTCTTCGGACCTATTCAACAACCTACGGTTGCGGGTAAGAAGTATGCTTTAGTTATGGTAGATGATTACACCAGATTCACTTGGGTAGCATTTCTGTCTCATAAGAATCAAACCCTTGATGAATTCAAGATTGTTGTTAATAGAATCCAGAATGAAAAAGGTCGCAAACTAAATAAAATTAGAAGCTACCGTGGAACTGAATTCAAGGACACTAAGGTGTTTGAATTTTGTGACAAACTTGGGATTATTCAACAATACTCACCACCCATTACTCTTCAAGCTAACGGAGTTGCAGAAAGAAAGAATAGGAACATTCAGGAAATGGCCAGGGTAATGCTCCATAACAAAAAATTACCGTTAAGGTTTTGGGGAGAAGTTGTTTTCACAGCGTGTTATTTGATCAACCATGTCGACCTACAGTCTAAAACCCTAAACACTCCTTATGAGTTGTGGTATGGTAGGAAACCCAACTTGCACTATGTTAGAGTGTTCGGAAGTAAGTGCTACATTCTAAAAGATCGAGAACAGAGAGGGAAATTTGATACTAAAAGTGATGATGGTATCTTTCTTGGCTATGCTTCTGATAGTCGTGGTTTTCGAGTTTTTAATCTCAGAACCCAAGTTATGATGGAATCTGCTAATGTTATCATTGATGATGTTAGTGATTTTCATCATGATAATCCTCCTGCTGAATTGCCTCCAACTGAGACAATTGAGAAAGTCAAAGAAATCCCAGAATCAGTTGAAGTTGTCCCAATTGTTACTGATCCTGATATTTCTAGTGACGAGGAGAAGAGCACTGATCAGGATTCTCCTGTTTAAAAAGAATGTGTCCCTCCTCGACACCTCTGGGTTCAAAGGAATCATGATCTCAACAATATTATTGGAGGAAGAGATTCTACTACTAAGACAAGAGGACAACTTCAGAATATTTGCAATTTTGGTTGTTATCTTTCATAAGTAGAACCTAGAAATATTGATGAAGCTCTTAGCGATCCATTTTGGGTGAATGCAATGCATGAAGAGTTAAATCAATTTCAAAGACAATACGTATGTGAACTTGTACCTTGTCCCTCCAATATCAATATTGTTGGTACCAAATGGATATTCAAGAATAAGTCTGATGAATTTGGTACAATTGTCAGAAATAAAGCAAGACTTGTCGCTCAAGGATATTCACAGATTGAGGGTTCTCGACTTTGACGAAACCTTTGCTCCTGTGGCACGCCTTGAATCCATTCGGTTGTTATTAGCTCATGCTTGTTTTCTTAAGGTTAAGCTGTTTCAAATGGACATAAAATCCGCGTTCCTAAACAGAAATTTAAAGGAAGAGGTCTATCTCGCTCAACCTAAGGGTTTTGAAAATCCTGATTTCCCAGATCATGTCCTAAAGCTTAAAAAGGCATTATATGGGTTAAAACAAGCACCTCGTGCCTGGTTCGAAAAACTAACTACTTCTCTTCTTAGGAAAGGTTTTTCAAGAGGAGGAGCTGATAAAATCTTGTTTACCAAATGGAGTGGGAAAGATGTTGTCATTGCTCAAGTCTATGTAGATGATATCATTTATGGTTCAACTTCTGAGAAACTTGCAAAAGATTTTCAAGTCTCTCTTGGCAAAGAATTTGAAATGAGCAATGTTGGTGAATTAAAATTCTTCTTAGGATTACAAATTCAGCAACATAAGGATTGAATTTACTTATCTCAAGAAAAATATGCTAAGGATCTTGTCTCAAGATTCGATCTGGATAAGTCAACTCCAAAAATGACACCTATGCCCACCACTGATAAACTACATAGAGATGAGAAAGGAGTAAATGTGGATCAAAAACTTTATCGATCTATTATTGGTAGACTTTTATATCTTACAACTACTAGACCTGATATTGCGTTTAGTGTTGGTTGTTGTGCTAGATTTCAGGCTAATCCAAAGGAATCTCATCTTGCAGCTGCGAAGGGGATCATACGATATATTCAACATATTAGCGGGTATGGTCTATCCTATACTTTTGATACTAACACTGATCTTACTGCCTATTCAGATGTTGATTGGGCAGGATGTGTAGAAGATAGAAAGAGTACTTAAGGGGGATTTTACTATGTTGGGTTGAATCTTGTGGCTTGAAACAGCAAGAAACAAAACTCACAATCCATGTCTACATGCGAAGCATAATACATTGTTGCAGGTTCGTGTTGTACTCAACTTCTATGGATGAAACAAATGCTTGCTGATTATGGAATTGACACTGGAATAATGAAGATCTTTTGTGATAACTCAAGTGCGATTCGCATCACTGAGAATCCTATTGAGAACTCAAGAACTAAGCACATTGATATAAGGTATCATTTTATTAGAAATCTCTATGAAAATGGTATCATCAATATGGAATTTGTGCCTTCAGAACAACAATTGGATGATATTCTCACCAAACCTTTAGACACTGCTATGTTTCAACACTTACGGCAATCTATAGGTGTTGTTTTGGTTCATTAGTTCTCTAGCCTTTTGCCCCTGGACTCATTTATATCTTTTAGGCAATCAAGGCTTCGAACGCCAGTGTAAGTGTTGGTTCAATTTCAGATTTGTTTCTGTATAGATAACATTTCTATTCGGTTTCAAAAGTTTCGCTAAAATCCTTCTTTTCTTGTGAAAGTAAGGTCGCTCTTGTTGTTCTTTCGGGAATGACATTTTATGGGGGAGAATTCTTTTTTGAACTTGTGCTTAATTGCAAAATATTTGTGGGGAGTGCGGTTGTGGAATATTATAGGGGTTATCTTGTATCTTTATAAACTCCTTGATGAATGCATTTAGTTTCGGCTGCATGATTGCATCTAAAAAGTTGATATGTACTTTTCCTTCGGTCATGAAGTATCTCTATGGAAATTTCATTAGAATCCCACTAATTTTCGTATATTTACCAATTTTATTGACAAAAAGGGGGAGAATTAATGTGTAGTTCACACTACAAATACATATGGTTTTCGGATAATTATGTAAGGGGGAGTGGTTTTCAT
Organism: Papaver atlanticum; assembly: GCA_023531105.1. NCBI lineage: Eukaryota > Viridiplantae > Streptophyta > Magnoliopsida > Ranunculales > Papaveraceae > Papaver > Papaver atlanticum. The sequence continues at coordinate 9,994 of JAJJMB010007708.1, forward strand.
GTGAGATGAAGTATTAACTAAGGGGGGGTGATACATATCACCATAGTATTGTTGTCAAAGTTGTGATACAATTGAACTTTGATGCTGTATAATAATACTATGACACTGTATAACAATGATTGAGAGCTATTGTTTTCTCATTGTTATGGTTATGGATCTTCAACAACAATGATGCTGACCTGAACATCTTTAGAATCATTGGAGTACTTGGAAGTGATGAAGATTTCGAATAATGTTGAAGAACCAAGGAAATCAAGCATTTGGATGAGAAGCTACAAAGTTTATTTATTTTGTATTCCATATGTATTGATAGTTTTGTCACTAAAATTGACAAAGGGGGAGATTGTTAGAGCACTGCTCAGTCAAACTCGCAAGCGTTGCTATATCAAGCTTGTTTGTCAAGTTTAGTTGCCAAAACTATAAGTCTTGATTTCTAGTTTACTTATAGCTAAGTCTCAGACTAGGATAGAAAGTGTAGTTGAGCTCTAGACTCCATGGCGTTCATCATACAAATACGAAGACCTACTCAAGGAAATGGTGGAACTTCATCGACTAAAAGGTATGTGGAGACTTGAACTTATCTATCACTCAAAAGTCTATCTATTCTATCTCCTATCTTGAGACAAAAGTCGTATTGCTATATAGACTTCGATTATACACATTTGCTATTTCGAGCCGAGTTTATCTCGCTTATCTATTTCTCGAAATATGTGTAGGTAAGCTTTCGCTTTGGCCAAGTTCATCTTTACTAGTGACGAAAGTCATGTTGATTATTTCAATATCTTGAAAATTGCTTTGATGAAAAATAGTGTGTGAATAACCTCTATTTAACATCCTCTAAGAATGTTTCAATGATTGAAATGAGAGTTTATAAAATATAACCTTGAATGGATATAAACATTGTATGTGAACTCATATGTGTGAAAGTCCAAAATCCTTGAACCAAAGTATGCGTACTTTGCTGCTCAGGATAACCAGAACTAAAGTCCGCATACTGCCGGAAGTTCACGTCCCGTGAATTTCTGCTGGAGTTTGTGAACTGAAAACAAACTCAATCCGGGTACTTAAGTATGCGTACCGGTATGCATACTTGAGTGGGTTATTTTCTAAAAACGGTTTATTCGTGAACTTAAACTTATATAAACTAAGGATTGCATATTTGCAAACCGTGGCTATAAAGTTCATGAATCGATTCGAGTGAATCAAAATCGTTTTTGCTTCGATTGTGTCTTGTATACTTATACGAGATCTAAGAAATTGAACAACTCTCTAACTAGTTATTTTGAGTCATTTGAACTAGTTATGGTGAAGATGAATATGGTTGATATGAAAGTGCTCATATGGCTAACCATTTGGTTAATTACTTTTGAACCAACTAGGTGTACACGTTTAGGTACGGTTACTCAAACCTAAATGACGTATGTTTCATTTTTGTATAACAAGCTAAGTTCGATCTAACGGTTGAAAGATATTAGATTGAATCTAATCAGGTTTTCATCTAACGGTGAATATTGAATGCTTTGTTACCAATGTAACTTAGATTGCAAACCCTGATTTGGAGACTATATAAAAGAGAACTCTAGCAACTGGGAAACCTAATCCCCACACCTCTTGTGTGATACTAGTTGTACAAGCTAGAGTCGATTCTCCTTTAACCTTAGGTTTCTACCGAGACCCTGTAGGTTAACAACTTGAAGACTTCATTGGGATTGTGAAGCCAGACCCAACTATTTTCTCTGTAGTTGCGTGATCTGATCTTTCTGTTTCTATCGTGATTGAGTGCAATCGTAAGATTGGCTTGAGATTAATTTCTCCAATAGGCAAGATAGAAAAGTAGTCACAAACATCTTCGTCTCATCGTTTGTGATTCCAAAATATCTTGTTTCGCTAGTCAATTAAGATTATTGTTAGGTGATTGATAATTCTAGGATGTTCTCCGGGAATATAAGTCAGGGTTATCGATTGGTTCCTGTTCACCTTTATTTATCAAAAGACAGAACAAAACTCGTAGGTATTTCTGTGGGAGACAGATTTATCTATTCCTGTAGACTTTTCTGTGTGATACAAATTTGTTTATTAAAGTCTTCGACTTTGGGTCGCAGCAACTCTTAGTTGTGGGTGAGATCAACTAAGGGAATCAAGTGCGTAGTATCCTGCTGGGATCAGAGACATAAGGAGCGCAACTGTACCTTGGATCAGTGTGAGATTGATTGGGGTTCAACTACAGTCCAGACCGAAGTTAGTTTGTAGAGGCTAGTGTCTGTAGCCGCTTAATACAGTGTGTGTTTAATCTGGACTAGGTCCCGGGGTTTTTCAGCATTTGCGGTTTCCTCATTAACAAAATTTATGGTGTCTGTGTTATTTCTTTTCTACATTATATTTTGTTATATAATTGAAATATCACAGGTTGTGCGTTGAATCGATCAATTGGTAAATCCAACCTTTGGTTGTTGATTGAAATTGATACTTGAACATTGGTCTTTGGTACCGTTCAAGTTAATTTCTCTTGTATTCAATTAGTCTCGCTGATTTCTATTTTCTTGAGTAAGTATTGAATCGAGAAATTGAGATATAACTCCTTGATATACTTTTTATTAAGATTGAGTCGGACTGTCTAGTTGATTCTCTTAAAAGTATATTTGAGTTAGTCCATACAGATTGCTAAGCGAATTATTGGGTGAGGTTGTTGTACCCCCACTTTTTCACTACTAACCATGTCGATTATTTTCAAGTGCGATTAAAATTATTTCTATGAGATAATTAGCATTTGATTAATTCTCTAAAAACACTATACTTATTTGATCACGTGATTGTGACTCAAGGTTAATGTCTTAATTGTTCATGAAAATGAATATTAAGCTTTTAAGTTCAAATCGGCTAGTTTCGGCTAGCCACCTTGAACATGGTATTTATACACGGTTCGGTTACGGTTGCACCTAACCAGAGTGTATATCTTGTTTATGTAAATCAAATTCAAAGACTCATCTAACAGTGGATATTGATTGCTTGGTTTCAAAGCCATCTTAGCTTAAACCTAAAGCAACATATGCTTTGAATGTCTATAAAAGGGGAACTTCAAGCAACTGGGATCTTTTAATCCCGACACTTCTTTTTGGTGTGTCCTAGTTATAACTAGAGTCGTCCTCTTCCTAACCCTTTTAGGGTTTAGTGACTACAAAGATTTCATAGGGATTCGTGAAGCCAGGTCCAATTATCTTTTCTTAATAACTCGAGTATCCTGATCTTGATCGATTGTTGAGCTGCTCACTCGATCAAGATAGATTGAAATCATCAAAGTTCTTTTCGTATCAAACTTTGTTGATTCTAAAAGTTTTATATATGTGAGATGAATAATAATCTAGGTTGCACTTCGGGTTGCATAAGTCCGGATTTTGAGGTTAGCTAGACTCTGTCTATTGCTATCGATTTTCATCACCTTTGATCAAAATTTTTGATTGTAAAAAGAAATCACATTGTTAGAGCACTGTTCGGTCGAACTCGCAAGCGTTGCTATCTCAAGCTTGTTTGTCATGTTTAGTTGATCAAAACTATATACTTGATTTCTAGTATACTTGTAGCTATGTCTCGGAGAAAGATAGAAGTGTGTAGTTGAGCTTTAGACTTCACAGCGTTCACCAATTGAATAAGAAGATATACTGAAGATCTTGGAGGAACTCCATCAACAAAAGGTATGTGGATACTAAAACTTATCTATTACTTAGAAGTCTATTCAATTCTATCTTCTAATGAGACTAACTCGTATAACTGTATAGACTTTTACATTATACACATTTGATATTTCGAGCCGAGTTTATCTCGTTTATCTATTTCTCAAAATACGTGTTGGAAGCTTTTAGGTTTAGCTAAGTTCATCGTAATCTTGACGAGTTTAATTGGAGACAATCTATTTGTTGGAAACTAAATATTAAGTCAAAGATGATCTTATGAAAATTACCTTGAACATCTTACATGATTTGTGTGAGACAATCATTTGATGTCAACTTGGGAAGTTTCGTATTGATTGATTAATCACTTGAAAATTACTTGAAGCTAGTGGTATGTGAAGATTACCATTGTTGTCTTCCAAGGATGTTTCAATGATCAAATAAGAGTTTTAGAACGACTACTATGTCTGTATATGATACAAAATGTATACCTTGTATACTAACTGTGCAAGTCTAGTTCAGACCGGAACTATTGTTTGCGAACCTTGTTTGCGAATTGGTTTACCTGTAAAGGTCCGGAGTTGTTGTTCGCGTACCTTGTTTGCGAACGGGCTAGACAAGCCCATGTACAGAACAGTTGTTCGCGTACCTTGTTTGCGAACGGCTGGACAAAGCCAAAGTCCGGAACTCTTGTTCGCGTACTCAGTTTGTGAACAGAGTGGTTAAGTTCTAAAATCAGCAAGTATGGATTTTCATACTCATAAACTCAGGTTCGTTTGCGAACTAAAGTCCCTGGAACTTTAATATATTAAGGAGTGTAAACTAGTTTTACAAACCCTAGCATTATGTTCATGAATTGGTTCTTGTATAAGTACTTTGTACAATTACAAACCAAACCGATTTTGTTTCAAATGGTTCATATATATATTTCTATGGAATGATGAACATTTAAACAACTCTCTTGAAACATATTTAGATTCGTTCGATAATCTATCATGATTGATTGATCATCATATTTGATCTAGAAGTGTTAGATGAATATGGCTAAGTTATAAGTGTTAATATAGCTAACTTCGGTTAACTATTATTGAGCCAACAGAGTATATACGTTTGGGTACGGTTCATCCTTATCTAAATATAGGTATATTTCATTTGTGTGTATCAAGCTAATACCATCTAACGGTGGAGATTGATTGCTTAATTTCTAGGCAAACTTAACTTGAATCTTAAATCAGGAGTTCATCTAACGGTGAATATTGAATGCTTTGTTACTAAGCTATCTTAGCTTTGGTTGTAAGCAACCCTGATTTGAAAGACAATATAAAGGAGAACTCTAGCATCTGGGAAACCTAATCCCGACACTTCCGTGTGTCCTAGTTGCAAACTAGAGTCGATTCTCCTTTAACCTAGGTTTTCCAAAACCCTTATTAGGTTAACGACTTGAAGACTTCATTTGGGATTCGTGAAGCCAGATCCAATTATTTTCTTTGTAGTTGCGTATTCTAATCTTACTTGTTATATCGTATTGAGTTTTATCTTCTCTAAGATTTACTCGAGATTCATCTCTGATATGCAAGATATAAAAAGTAATCACAACAGTTCTTCGTCTCAGACTCTTGCGATTCCGTAATAACTTCTTCTGTTAATCAGTTAGGTTATTGTGAGGTATCTGATATTTCTAAGCTGCTCTTCGGGAGTATAAGACCGGATTATTAGTTGATTCTTGTTCACCTTGATCTTTGTATCAAAAGATGGAATAAAAAGAATAAAGGTTACACATATCTATGGGAAACATATTTGTTTATAAGTCTTCGACTTTTGGTCTAGCAACTCTTAGTTGCGGGTGAGATCAGCTAAGGGAATCAAGTGCGCAGAATCCGGCGTGGTTCTAGAGACGTAAGGAGCCGACTGTACCTTAATCGGTGTGAGACTTGGTTAGGGATCAACTACATTCCAGTCCGAAGTTAACTTGTAGTAGGCTAGAGTCTGTAGCGGATTAATACAGTGTGGTGTTCAAATCTTGACTAGGTCCCGGGGGTTTTATGCATTTGCGGTTTCCTCGTTAACAAAAATTCTGGTGTCTGTGTTATTTCTTTTCCGCATTATATTTGTTTATATAATTGAAATATCACAGGTTGTGCGTAGTTCAATCACAATTGATAAATCCGACCTTGTTTGTTGGATAGAACTTGATTGACACTTGGGCATTGGTCTTTGGTACCGTCCAAGTTATTCTTACTTCAATCAGGCTCACAGATTTCTATCTGTTCGATTTGCTGATTATATTAAGAAAGAGATAAAGCTCTTTGATATATTTCTTGATTGAGTCTCACTTTTAAGTTGGTGCTCTCGGAATTATATTGGAGTTTAGTCCATTCAGATTGTCGAACGAAATATTGGGTGTGGTTGTTATACCCCCGCGTTTTCAATTGGTATCAGAGCAGGCAAACACGCTAAGACCTCATAAGTCTGTGTTTGTAGCAATCTGATTCTGTGGACAGAAGTTTATCTCAAACAAGCGTACATTGTCATTACTTCCAATTTTTTTGATTATGCCTAATTTCTTGGGCTTACCTCAAAGGATAACTCCTTAGCAGATTCTTCTGAATCTCGAGGTAAAATCTTATGCTATCAGATTTTGATAACATTCCCTTTCAAGTGACAGTTTGCTCTATGTCAGAATCTGAGATGGAACTCACCAGAAGCTTAAAAAAATCTGTTGAGATTATTGATATTCGAGCTTCTAAAATTAAATCTCTTGAAAAAAATATGCTCAGCTCACTGATGAACTTGAGAAGTCTGTTGATAGAGAATGAGAACTATATTGCATTATTGAGTCATTTTCTAACAATATTGAAAACCTTGTTCAGGAAACTACTCTACAGCGCGAAAATATTAGTATGCTTGAAGATATTGTTAAAGAAAACTCAATTAGAGAAGAATGTTTAATCAAGACTCATTCATCAGAATTGAACAACTGTCGTGTTGAAAAAGAGAAACTACTTGCATCTTTTTTACTAGCCCAGGAACAGTGTAAATCCTTGAAGGGAGAAAACTCTGTTTTAGTGAGTAAGTCTTCTTCAGCATCTGGGTTCAATACTCATGTGGTATTACCGAGATTGGAGATAATTGCTCCTAAGGAAATATCTGGTAAGAAACATTTATGTGACTTGCTGATGTCCGAAAAGGCTATGAATCAAAAAGGGATTTCACCTTCATTTTATTATCCACGAGTCTGTTCTTTCTGCGGGAAAAAGAATCATAGTATTCTCCATTGTTTTGCTAGAAAGAAACAGATTTTTGATCTTCAAAATTTGCTTGTTTTTGCAGTCAACAAAGTAAATAGTTTGACGACTGCTACAATGGATTTCATTCTTGCAGAAAACCATAAATCTCATAATAATGGTTTCAAAGGTCGCTCCTCTAAAAATCTCTACAAGAACCGTGCTTTTAATGTACACGTTCCTAGTGTTTATGAGAATAAGTCTGGCAGGTCTAAGTCTAGGAGATGTGATTCTCGTGATCTTTATTCCTTAGAACGGATCTCAAGAGGTCCTAGATTTAATCCTCATAGAAATTCTTATGATGGAGATTCAAAAAGGTCAATATCTAAATCTTTTGGAATAAGATATAACCGAAGGAAGGTAAGGAATACATGATACAAACACTCAGGAGGTATTTACAGCTCTCCCCTCAATATACGTAGTGGGTTTACATCTCGCTCTGTTACCCAGTCTCTATGTAAATTCATCCTTGAAACTAGCTTGAGAGTTGCAAGGATCATATTTGTGGGAGACTCGAGTCAGTTGTATGATATTGTCTGATCTTGTGTTTTATCTTTGAAGTAAAATTGTTTTCTTCATCATGAGAATGTTGAGTCATATCTTGACTCCTAGTAACTGATGTATCTTGTTGATTTTTTCATGTGCTCTAAGTTAAAGTGAAAGTTCTAATTATCGAGCTATGAAAATCTATGAGATGGTTGAAAACAGATAGTGTATTTCCTTATTTTGGATCTTTGCTGATCCATTAACTATCCTTAAACGGTCAGCGAACATCCGTGTACTCATATTCCTAAGAGTTTATATAGGTTTTCTTTGACAAGGGATCTACTCTATTTCTCTTGTTCACGAATGTATATTTACAACATATATTTGTTCATCTCCATCTTGTCTCAAAAAATACATGGAAAACTTGTCAAGATCTCAGGAAGTGATCAATCTTGACATGGAAGAAGACATCAAAGGATGCAGCTCAGTTCAAGAGCTTGTTTTAAAAAAGATGATTGCAAGAAAAGAGTACAACTCTTGGATTGCTGAATCTGTCAAGGATTTAATTCATTATCATAATGACTCAAAGGTCGAATTTGCAAATCTTCAACTGCAAATAAATCATCTAATTGATGGTCAGACCAAAATCCTTGAAATCAAAAAGTCCTGATACGGAACCAGAAAAAACTCATCTGTGATTGCATTAAGACCAGGCAACTTGCTCGCACTGTTGATCGAAAAGTGACTGTTCTAACTCATGAACATGGCGTTTCTATGGTCAAGAGAATCAAGGATATCAACGATACCTTTTATGACGGAGTCATGGAGAGGTATGAAGTTATCAAAGAAGTCTGAACTTATTATGTTTAGGAAACTTCTTATGAGAATTTATTCTTGTGTTTAAGAAGGATAACTAGGGTTTGGTATAGCAATTATTGTGATTACACGTAGCTATTTTCAACGATTTTCATCTTGCAATGTTTTTAGATTTATTTATTTAAATTATAAGTTATTTAGAAGATGATCTTGCAGTATTTAATCTTATTGGTTTTATATATTGCAAATGTCTTATGAGATATATATGTGTTTACGTTCGTGAACTGTGCTTATCTCATGTATGCTCAAAAGTTAAGTCTATCATGTCTTTTTGCAAATATTGATAAAAGATAGAATGAACTAGTTGAGAAAATTCCGCAGTATTGATCTTTCCCCAATCCACTATTATGTGAAAGTACTGTATGGCTCTGTAAGTTTTCTTATGTTGAGTGTTTCCGATTAAATTAATCAATAAGATCCTCTTGTGGTTAATTAATTCGATTTTACTGGATACAAATCCATGTGATTTGTTAATGTCCAAAGAAATCCTTCTTTTCTCGTAAAAGTAAGGTCGCTCATGTTGTTCTCTTGGGAATGACATCAAATGGGGGAGGGTTCTTAAATGAACTTGTGCTTAATTTCCATATCTTTGTGGGGAGAGCGGTTGTGGAATTTTGTAGGAGTTAACTTGTATCTTTATAAACTCCTTGATGAATACACTAAGTTTAGATTATGTGAAATCATCGAAACAAAGTTGATATGTTCTCTTTTAGTCATGAATTATCTTTTAATAATTCATTATGATCCCAAGTTTTCGTATCTTTGCCAATTTATATTGACAAAAAGGGGGAGAATTGTTAGAGCACTGCTCGGTCGAACTCGCAAGCGTTGCTATCTCAAGCTTGTTTGTCAAGTTTAGTTGCCAAAACTATAAGTCTTGATTTATAGTCTACTTATAGCTAAGTCTCGGATTAGGATAGAAAGTGTAGTTGAGCTTTAGACTTCACACCGTTCATCGATTGAAGACGAAGAACTACTAAGGGGAAATTGTGGAACTTCATCAATAAAAGGTATGTGGAGACTTGAACTCAGATGAGGAAGTTCGTGTTGCTCCTGAACGCTCACGGGAAAGGAATCATCTTTCCAACTTCATCACACGTGAGGACCTGGAGCGTCTCCTCCAAAATCGAGGCAAAGAAAACCCGGTCGACATGCACCAGCACCAACCTCCGGACCCTCCTGATTTGCAAATGGTTCCTCTCCTCAGTTTCCCCCCTATGATGGCACTAGTAACGCTCGTGAACACATCTCTCATTTTCTGGAATCCTTAGGAGAACACGAATACAATTATGTCCTCCTCCTGAAAGAATTCTCAAAGTCGCTTACCGGAAGAGCGTATACCTGGTACAACAATATCGCACCAAATAGCATATCCAACTGGTGCGAGATGATCACCGCTTTCTACAAGAAGTATTTCTTCGTGTCTGAGCAAATCACTTTCTCAGACTTAGGGAGAATGTTTCAACGAAACAATGAACATCCAAATGATTATGTCAAGAGATTCAGAATTCAAGCATTGGATTGTCACGACCCAAATGTGACCGAACAACAGTTGGTGGAGTCATGTATTAACGGTATGGTTCCCATCTATCGTTCTTTGCTGGAAAACCTGCGTTTCTAGACGTTCTCTGAACTCCATGAAGCTGCTAAGTGGTCGGCCACAACTACACCAGCGTTGTTATGAAAAAACCAGACCGGCCAGGGGTGAAGATGCATGCGAAACTCGAGGAAATAGGCGCCTCATCAACAAACAATATAACACTGGTCCTTCTGTAAGCGTAGTAGGTGAATGAGGGAAGAGGAAGGCTCCAGCAGTAGAACAACAACCCAAGCGTGCAGTACCAGGGCGGACAACTCCATCTCGGAAAGCTGCGGCTAATACGCCTGTGCAACAACAAGGAACTGGAGATGCTGCTCCAGATTTCCCATTTCCAATGGATGAAGTCATTGAACTCCTGGAAGCATGGATTCAAGATGACGCCATCAAGCTACCTCCTCTCCGACGTCCGCCAACAAAGAAGAGATGGCAAATCCAAAATATTGTCGTTACCATAGGTTTGTAAACCACCCAACCAGTGACTGCAATAAATTGAAGCGCATTTTCAAAGAGAAGATGGATGCAGGAGAACTTCAATTAGGAAATGAAGGAGTTCACAGGGACCCTCTTCCTGTCAGCAGCTGCATGATTTCTGGGGACTCCGTCCACAAAACTGTGCAGTCTATGATGAAGCATTTATGTGAAATTCTGTATTTCTCCAAGGCGCAGCATCAAGACATGTTTGGAACCCTCAACCGTGTTGTATCAGGTGAGCGTCTGTTTCCAGTCAGGGAAGTCACTCCTATACCCCAATCTTTCCTGGGAAGCACGACTAACAAATGCAACTGGGGACTCCTAACCACCGCTCACTTAAAATATGTCGAGTTTGACAGCATACTAATTGATACAGCATCTGATTTCAATATTGTCACTGTCAAGACTCTGAGAGCTGCGAAGATTTCAAAGCAGGAAGTTGTTCACTGCCTAACTGTGATTAAAGGTGCAGAAGGAGAATCGAAGGATGCTTATGGGTACATTAATCTCGAAATCAAGGTAGGAGATGCTCTAACATGCGGCAAGTTTCATATTGTTAAAGAATGCCCGAACTATGATATGATTCTGGGCCGTTCGTGGGTGTACGACAACAAAGAAAGGTTAGGAGTGTGTCCTTTGCCAGTGTCTATACCTGAAAGGATTTCCAGCAAGCCGTCCAACCCCTAAGACCATTTGTTGCCGTATCAACAACTTGCCAATGTGACACAACTACCTGGAGAGAGCCCATCGATGTACATTCGAAGATTCCGAACCCAAGTAAGTCTTATTGAACAACCTTTTCTGCAACCAATCACTTCTCCTCCCATAAAAGCCTGGGGACTCGATCCGATTATCAACCAAGCCGTTACTATGAGATGTGAATGGGATGCTGGTCCTTTCAAGTATTTTATCAAGTGTTTAGAAGCTGTCACAGTTAAAGATAAGGAATCTGGGAAAGTAATGGCGAAACGCCCAAATCCATTCCAAGTTAGAGATATGGTAGTGAAAGTTACCACTCAGCCTGATTCATCTACAGAAGGGAAAGACGAGCCGTACCTAGTGGCATACGTTATCTTAGGGGGTTACTACAAGCTCATCAATGCCGACAAACTGGAAGGCGTGACAATTCACTTACGATGGCTCAAACCTTTCAATACCTAAAACGTTGTGTGTTACCTTTTCCTCCAGGCGTTCTCTTTAGTATTTTCTCTAGCAATTTCCCTTTTCATGCAATATTTGTAATTCCTCCAAAATGATTGCACTGCTTGCATTCATAATTAGGGTTTCAATTTGTCAGTTAATCGAAGTATCGTTTCCTTTTAGAGATCTCTTTACTTCTGAATCATGACACAAAGTCTCAAGCAAGCCTAAACTCTAATCATTACCCATCAATTCAAACCAGAAAGGCAAAACCTTAAAATAAACATCTCATATCTTTCAAGAAACACCGAAAAAGAGAGTACATGAAGAATGAAAAGGGCAAGGAAATTGTCAAGCGATCAGTGTGTGATTTTTAAGGCAAGCGCCTTTTGTACCCTGAAGTGCAGCTTGTTTCAACGATGAAGCAGTCCCTCAATCACCACATGGATTGCAACGCGCTATCAATTGGAGGTGGACAGTTATCATGGAAGTGATATCCGGTCACATAAAAGGAAAATACATCACCGAGTGTCGCGTTCCCATCGACCGCACCTCAGTGGAATGGGGAGATTCTATCGAAACCTTACTGGAGAGCGCTACAACTAGAGTATCAAGATAACATGAATAAAAGAACTATTATTTGATAAGGTTCAAGCTCCAATCATATAAACAGAAAAACCACTGAATACCAAAAATGTCTACAAGCTACGAAAACATATTCTTCTACGAAAGAAAGTAACAAGTGGGAAATCTAATTATCAGCGGGATCAACAACGCCTTCACCAGAGCCGTTGTTGGAGGATGCTTCAACATCTTTTTCATAAGGCGCCCCCACATCCTCTCCAGAAGCCACCTCGACTTCCCCTTCAGACGCCACTTCAACACCTCTCTCATCAGCTTCTTCAATGTTCCTTCCAGGAGACGCTTAAACATCTTCCTTGGGAGATGCTTCAACATCTTCTCCATATGCCGCTCCAATATTCTCCCCAGCAGCCAGTTCGTTCCCTCCAGCAGTCGCTTCGATATCCTCCACAGAAGCTACTTCAACCTCTTCCTTGGAAGCTGCACCAACATCCTTTTCAGAAACTGCCCCAACAGTCTTTTGAGGATGCTCCGGTTCGTCAACATCGGAATCGAGAATTATGATACCATTATGAATAGGGTAATCATACTTATTCCCACCTGGAGATTGCTTATGCTCAACCCTCCTCCGCTTCAATCGAGCCGCGAATCTTTCATCCCTGGCACTCGGGGGATAAGACGCTTCATCACGCTGAGACGCTTCATCACGCCTCCACTTCTCCTCTATACTAACTGAAGCCAGAAAAGCTTGAACACGTTCTCGAACGACGCATAAGTGCACAAGAGACATGCCCTGTATAGCACGACAGCTTCGCGAAACGGAGAATCTATTTTGGCCATCACCTCCTCGAATGCGTTAGCTCTGGGTTTTTCAACTTAAAAACTCTTCTCTGGAGAAGTTGAAGAATAATCATCACCGGCAGTTCCCATTATATACTTCGAAGAGGCATCATGATTATATCAACAATCGATAAAAAAATCAAAAATCAAATTACATGAGACGTATGGAGCAATACCTAGAATGAATAAGAATGCAATTCTATAATGATCGGTGGGGGGAGAAAGGCTCAAACGCTTCTCTTTATATTCCACAAACCAGCAGGATCCCGGGAAGAAAATGAGTCTCTACTTGCCGTGAATAAAGCCTTCAGATGCGGGATAACAATCAAATAGATGTTTATCTACCGGAAGATAACTGACGTATACTGAAAAAAACGTATCTTGCTCAAGAACCGAGCCAGCCTCTATCCTGGCAATGTACGCTGAACTTCTCTTGTGAATTTCTTCGTCTGTCACCATCTAGTGCTTACCCCGTAATAACATCACTATTACGTGCTAAGCAGGGGACTTAATGTTGATGGTGGTTTTCGGTTTAGGGATAAAATCGTGAAGCCCTGTATTTTAATATGCTGTCATCCTGCTGATAGACGCATTTATGTGTCTATTTTCATCTCTATGGTGTATATTGTTAGTACTCATTTTTGTACGTATTATGGTGTTTTATGTGTTTGTAGGTATTTTTGGGCAATAAACATTTTTAGAAAAATCGGCTCGAAAAGTTGTCTAAAGGCACCCCAAGGGACATTTGTTATAAGGAATCCAGCAGCGGATAAGGGGCGCCCCCTTCTCCTTCACGTTCAAAAACAAAAAAAGGCGGGAAAATTATGTTTATCCATGGCAGATTTTCAATCATATTTTTGGAGTCATTTCAGAGAGACTAAAGGGATGGAATTGATTGGGATCATTCCTAGGACCCATATAAACGTGGTATGGTCTTTGGTTTCGACCAGAATTGGCTAGAATTCAAGTGTAGAGCAAAACATGCGTAATATTCCCGTAAGATATTTTCAGAATTTTTGGTAATTTTGGGAAGTTTTCTTGTGGCTTATGCGTTCCTAACTTATTATGGGACGTAAAGGAATGCTCCTGGTGTGTGCAGCACGAGATTAGACGCGTAATTAATCAAAAAATGGAAATAATTCTTTTCCATGCATGGGAGAAAATGAGAATTATTTTGTGTAATTGACGCGTGATTTTTAGGATTTTGGTGTATAAATAGAGTCACAAGGTTCCATAGAAGGGGTGTCGAGAGTTTGGGGTCGAGAGGAGAGCTCAGGAGGCGGGAATCAAGAGTTTTCAGAACTCTGTTGTTGTTGCTGCTGCTGCTCGTGAAGAACAGGGAAACAACGACGGTTTCTTCAACTGGTTGTAACAGTTTCTTCAACTGGTTTGCAACATTTATCTTCGTTGTTACAGTTTCTTCAACTGGTTTGCAACATTTATCTTCATTGTAACAGTT
>JAJJMB010007708.1:29396-68552 GCA_023531105.1 Papaver atlanticum
ACAGTTTCTTCAACTGGTTTGCAACATTTATCTTCATTGTAACAGTTTCTTCAACCTCTTCTGCAACATTTATCTTCAGATTTGTAACGATTATCTTCATCATAACAGTTGAGAGTTGAAACAGTCGGTCTGTAACGCACCTGTGCTGTTGCAGATTTCCTGTTTCATTATTTTCTCTTCTTGTAAACACTTTTTGAGCCATGAATACATATTTTGAGTGTGTTTTCGACATGATAAGTTAAACCCCAACACTGGGACGACGGAGGAGGCCGAACTTCATACATGGGTAAATTTATTTTATGACTTTTGCACTAATATTAATTTAAATATGATTTTGATTAATTAGTTATTATTTTATTAGATGGGTCATGCTTTCTTAGATGTTTGATGTCCCATGCTTACGATTTATAACTAATGTTTTTAGAATCTACCTTGGCAAAAATAAAAGTCCATGTTTACATTTCTTGAGCTAAAATTGTTGAGAATAAATAATTGAACCTTATGTTATGAAAATTGGCCGAATCCTTAGTTCCAGTACCTCTTGCACCATTTGTAATATTATTGTATATTTTTATTAAATTTAAAAACTCGAATCTTCACAAGTCTCAACGAACCTTTTACTACAACAAAGTTGAAATCACATCACCTGCTAAGGAACAAATCAATTTGAAAGTGACGAGTGCATAAACCTTTTCACTTACATATGTATTGAGCAATTCAACATATTTACGAAACTTATCCAGAATGGTGCGTGAAGCAACAATCCCAGATATTCTGTAAATTTTAACCTATCGCATTATTCATTAATCCATGACCTGCCTGGTGTTTTCCTATGCTATGTTCCCAGCCGAACTCTCAATATTGGCATGACATGACGATTAATGTTCACTCGCAGCGGAGTAGCAT
The DNA here is from genome assembly GCA_023531105.1 of Papaver atlanticum. NCBI lineage: Eukaryota > Viridiplantae > Streptophyta > Magnoliopsida > Ranunculales > Papaveraceae > Papaver > Papaver atlanticum. Next base: position 30,303 of record JAJJMB010007708.1, read on the forward strand.
GAATCTCCCGAAGTTTCAGTATTAAGACCTGCATGAAAACACTCACATAGGCTACTCAACTCTCTAATAAAGAGATCAGCTTGTTTACACACTTTTTAATTAAAAGTTAGCGCGATTGAACGCGTTTAAATTCCTTAAGGAAAATCTAGACTATCCAAAGTAGGGTGAACACGCTGCTTTGGAAAACCTAGTTTGCGTTGCGGTGACACACTACAGTCGCAAATAGATCACAATCATCCATCTTCGCCAGCCACATCGAGTGGCTTAGATCCAATTTTAGGCAGCCCAGGAGTCATCAGCGTGCTCATTGACGACCCACCTTTGCACATGGCCGATCGGCCTGCTCAAACTAGCGCCCAGCGCTTCCGAACGATAACCCAAAAGAGGCTGGCCTCGCTATTTACATAATCCAACGGCAGTACGCAAATGCCGCAAATCATCTCGTCCATCCAACTTTGCTAGCCTAGTCGGATGGTTTAGATTTATTTTCAGGAGGCCAACAAGGTAACGTTGTGATCATCGGCCACTCCTCTTCCACAGGGAGAGATCGACCAAGTGGTAGCTCACCCATAAGGTTCCCAAACGATCGCCCAATGGTGGCCGGTCATGATACTTTTTTCAGACGTTCAATTCGCGACTAATTTGAACGAGCTATAAAACAACGATGTTATCTTACATCGATTATTTGCAGCTTCTTGTTTAAAAGCGATGCTTTATATACATCGATCATAAGCGATGTTTTATAAATATTGATTTCACAAATAATTTATTATTTGACCTAAAAGCACTATGTGCTGCTTTTAGCGGCGAGTCTCATGACTTCACCCATTTACTCGAGACATCAAACATGTCACTAACTGTGGGATGCTCACTGGGGTATTGGTATGGCGGTTTACAGCGTGCGGCATGCAACGCGCCTATTACGAGAAAGTGTCAGGAAAGAACGGACGGTTAACAACAATGAGAGTAGTGGGTGAAAGTGTGACATGTTTTCCCTCATAATGGAAACGTGGTGATCACCACTTTGTACACAACCCCACCTCTCCACTACTTAATAACCTCCACTTCCTACGAGATCAGGGGTGCTCGAACATGACTTGTATAAATAGGATTTCAACCTATTTCAAAGACAAGAACACAAATGTTATCAACACAAGTATCCATAAACCATATTCTGATACAAGTCATAAAACAGCCACACCTTCATAATTCAACATTCTGATCTCAAACACCTTCTTCGCTTCCCTCCCTAAGATCAACCCTTTTCCTTTACTTTGTGACCGAATTGAATCTGGAACGGCCATTTCTTGGTTTAAGCCAGAGCCTTACAGATTGATCTCTCGAATCTAAAAGTGCTCCCGTGCAGTGCATTTTTTTAGGGTTTGAATTCGTTTCTCATCAACACAACCAAATTTACCAAAAACAGCAGAAACAGTTTTTACCCCAAAACACCTTTACACTTAAAGAACTGTGGCATATCCTCGTCAGCATCCCTTCTTTTTGGAGGAATGTGATTGTGAGGTTTAACTGACGATATGAGTTTATCTCTGGAGAACCGTTTACTTCTCTTCAATAGAAGATCTTTAAACTGTCTTGTGATCAACGAGACTGACTTGTAAAGATCTTCATCTGATGAATCAGTCTCCGAAGATCATCTTCAGAGATGCAAACACTTTTACTTTTCTCAAGTAATTTAGTGTTCTTCTGTGCTTTAAAAGCAACATCCTTCCCAGATTTGGATGTATGCTCATGATCAAAGATCTTTAACTTCCCAACCAGAGTATTTCTGGAAAGAGCATCAAGGTTATTTCTCTCAACGATGGCATGTTTCTTAGAATCGTATCTAGATGGCAGTGATCTGAGAATTTTCATCACAATGTCCTTTTCAGGAATAGTCTTACCTAATGCAAAGGATGCATTAACAATTTCAGACACTTTGTGATTAAACTCATCAAATGTATCTTCATCTGCCATACGAAGGTTTTCCCAATCGGAATTTAGGTTTTGAAGCATGGCTTCCTTTTCACTGGTATTCTCTTCAAATACGGTTTCTAAGATATCCCAAGCATCTTTAGACCGAGTGCACGTAGTCACATGGTGCTGAAGATCTGGGGTAATGGCATGTATGATGGCATTCAAACCGTCGGAATTTTGCTTTGCAGCAAGTATCTCGGCAGCATCATATGCACCAATATCTTTAGGTACGGTTGCATCTCCTACTACCACAATGGGAGCATCATAGCCATTAACTACATAAACCCATGATTGAAAATCACGCGCTTGAAGAAAGGCACTCATAGCAATTTTCCACCACAAGTAATTTGAGCCATCGAAGACTGATGGTACGTTTATAGAGATATCACTTCTGTCCATAGAGTCAGATCGCTACAAACACAGACTTATAAGGTCTTAAACGTGTTTTCCTGCTCTTACACCAATTGAAAAAGTGGGGGTACAACAACCTCACCCAATAATTCGCTTGGTATTCTTTATGGACTAACTCCAATATACTTTTAAAAGAATCAACTAGACAGTCAGACTCAATCTTAATAAAAAGTATATCAAAGAGTTATATCTCAATTTCTCGATTCAATACTTACTCAAGCAAATAGAAAAATGCGAGTCTAATTGAATACAAGAGAAATTAACTTGAACGGTACCAAAGACCAATGTTCAAGTATCAATCAATTTTAATCAACAACCAAAGGTCAGATTTCCCAATTGATTGATTCAACGCACAACCTGTGATATTTCAATTATATAACAAAATATAATGCAGAAAAGAAATAACACAGACACCAGAAGTTTTGTTAACGAGGAAACCGCAAATGCAAAAAAAACCCGGGACCTAGTCCAGATTGAACACACACTGTATTAAGCCGCTACAGACACTAGCTTACTATAAACTAACTTCGGTCTGGACTATAGTTGAACCCCAATCAATCTCACACTGATCCCAGCAGGATATTACACACTTGATTCCCTTAGTTGATCTCACCCACAACTAAGAGTTGCTACGACCCAAAGTCGAAGACTTTAATAAACAAATATGTATCACATAGAAAAGTCTACAGGAATAGATAAATCTGTCTCCCACAGAAATACCCACAAGTTTTGTTCCGTCTTTTGATAAATCAAGGTGAATAGGAACCAATCGATAACCCATACTTATATTCCCGAAGAACAGCCTAGAATTATCAATCACCTCACAATAATCTTAATCAACTAGGGAAACAAGATATTGTGGAATCACAAACGATGAGACGAAGATGTTTGTGACTACTTTTCTATCTTGCCTATCGGAGAAATTAATCTCGAGCCAATTTTACAATTGTACTCAATACGATAGAAACAGCAAGATCCGATCACGAATCTATAGAGAAAATAGTTGGGTCTGGCTTCACAATCCCAATGAAGTCTTTAAGTCGTTAACCTACAGGGTCTCGGTAGAAACCTAAGGTTAAAGGAGAATCGACTCTAGCTTATACAACTAGTATCACACAGGAGGTGTTGGGATTAACATTCCTAGTTGCTAGAGTTCTCCTTTATGTAGTCTCCAAATCAGGGTTTGCAATCTAAGTTACCTTGGTAACAAAGCATTCAATATTCACCGTTAGATGAAAACCTGATTAGATTCAAGCTAATATCTTTCAACCGTTGGATCGAACTTATCTTGTTATACACAAATGAAATGCACGTTCGTTTAGGTTTGTGTAACCGTACCTAAACGTGTACACCTAGTTGGTTCAACAGTAGTTAACCAAATGGTTAGCCATATGAGCACTTTCATATCAACCATATTCATCTTCACCATAACTAGTTCAAATGACTCAAAAGAACTAGTTAGAGAGTTGTTCAATTGCTTTGATCTCATAGAAGTATACAAGACACAATCGAAGCAAAAACGATTTTGATTCACTCGAATCGATTCATGAACTTTATAGCCACGGTTTGCAAATACGCATTCCTTAGTTTATATAAGTTTAAGTTCACGAATAAACCGTTTTTAGAAAATAACCCACTCAAGTATGCATACCGGTACACATACTAAAGTACCCGAATTAAGTTTGTTTTCAGTTCACAAACTCCAGCAGAAATTCACGGGACGTGAACTTCTGGCAGTACGCGGACTTTAGTTCCGGTTATCCTGAGCAGCAAAGTACGCATACTTTGGTTCAAGGATTTTGGACTTACACACGTATGAGTACACATACAATGTTTATATCCATTCAAGGTTGTATATTCTAAACTCTCATTTCAATCATTGAAACATTTTTAGAGGATGTTAAATAGAGGTTATTCACACACTATTTTCATCAAAGCAATTTTCAAGATATTGAAATAACCAATATGACTTTCGTCACTTGTAAAGATGAACTTGGCCAAAAAGAAAGCTTACCAACACATATTTCGATAAAAAGATAAGCGAGATAAACTCGGCTCGAAATAACAAATGTGTATAATCGAAGTCTATATAGCACTACGACTTTTGTCTCAATATAGGAGATAGAGTAGATAGACTTTTGAGTGATAGATAAGTTCAATTCTCCACATACCTTTTAGTCGATGAAGTTTGAAAAGACGAGGGTACCCAAATATACCTCAATCTAAAACTTTTCCACATATAAGTCCTTTTCCGAAAGTGATCGTCTATGGACTGAGTCGAGACAATACAATTAATCGGTTCACACTTCGTATGATCGTCTATGGATACAAGATCGAGACAATACAACAACGAAGTATGTTTACTTGATAATAGGTTCGGACTTAACCAAACTCTAGGGATTGTCTATCAAGTAAAATAGGAATTAACGTTTGTGTAATTTACTTTAAATTATAATAAGCACAATTATAATTGCGGAAAATAAAAATAAATGACACAACAAGATTTTGTTAACGAGGAAACCGCAAATGCAGAAAAACCCCGAGACCTAGTCCAGAATTGAATACTCTCAGAATTAAGCCGCTATACAAAATAAAACCAACTTCGTATAGTTGAGATCAAGCAATTAGACATATAGTCCACCTAGTTCCCTCACTATCCCTGCGTCTCCAACTTGTAAATAAGTCACGCACTTGGAACAATTCCTTTGGTTCGTATTCCAAACAGTAAAGGAACAACAAATCTGTTTGATAACAATTCTTTTCAACCAACATGATATGAGTTTGACAAAGGCTCTTCCGTTTAACCAATAAACTCCTTTGTCGGGTCCTTAGATCAATCTCTCAAAAACTACCAAAGTAATTGTTAGACTATGCAATCAATATTATTAATCACAAAGAAATGTATTGATGCCGATCTACTCAACTAATCAATCCAATCTATCACAAAGATAAACCGATTATAGTTGGATCCATTTCCAGCCGAAACAAGTTATTGTGCACACCAAAGATTATGAACCCAAAAAGTCTTCTTGTCTTCAAATCTTCTTTAATCTTCAATCAGCACCTACACACAATCAACTTGAATCTCTTTTGATCAATCACACACAGAATGGAGTTTGTTAACGTTGGATTATCATAAGATGTCTTTAGATCTACAAATAGTCTAAAGATCCCCGTCTAAACTTCGATCTAGTTTGAGTGAATCTTATATCAGAAGAGAAGATTCTCAAGCATAAACAAACTAGGTGCAATAAAATTTCAATAATCGTTAGTCAATCAAATCAATAGAAAACTAATAATAAACTGCAATTATCTAGTTTCCCACCAACGGTACTAATAGAGCTTCTCAATCCCAAAGAAGTCTTTAAACTGAGCGGCCGTAAGAGATTTCTCCTAATTAGGGTACTTTCCTCTCCGATAGGCGTCTCCACCAGTAACATCACAACTGAGGTAGTTTTACTGGCTTTGAGGATTAGTTTTCTACAAAATGCAAACTTCAATATTTATAGACAAGGAAGTTTGGACACCAAGGAATTTCCAAAACCGAATATTCTCAAAGATATGCAATAAACACAAAATCGGTTTTCATAACTCCTAGAAATGCACTGTCCAAATAATGACCGAAATCCCAATAGAAAAATCTATAATCAGTTCCCCAATGACTAGATAAAAGTTTCTATTTACAAGGCATCGATCATACCATCTTGAGTGATTACTTAAGATCGGTTTCACTAATAAGAGTCATACCAATACATGAGTCAGTCCTTGTGAATAGTTTTACCAAGATACATAAACAAGTTTATGAGCGGTTATACTAAACACACATATTGGTAATTCAAAATAGATTTGCAATGAATAACAATACCAATAAGCCTAGCAATTTCCCTTTTTTCTTTCAATTCACAAAACAAGTTTATGAACTTATGTCCTTTAAACAAATGTAAAACATTGTTTCCTAGGATGAATCTTCACTCATACCCATACATAATCATAATAGCATTCATATGATCATGTCGATATCTTATATACAAAGTTTAATGGTTAAGCAATAAACCTCGTATTATATTCCTTAATACTATGTCTAACTAGAGTATCATACACAGCTTCGCAGTTATGTTTTCAATATGCATGACTTGAAAGATATGTTAGGGAATGAAACAGTTCAAGTCAAATATTACTAACCTCAAGAGGAAGGATGATGTTGTCGTTGTAGCTCCATACTTCTTCACATTCTTCAAGTCTTCATGTAATATTTGTAAGTCTCATATCCTAATACTTTCAAGCTAACCTATATGAAGTTGACTCTAGTATATAATCAAGCGACTCTTTAAATGAGTTTTGATTCACTAAAATATGACAACCAAACTTGACATACCAACGCTTGGTGGGTTCAACCGAGCTATGCTCTAACAAAGTTCCACCAGTTCCTTGAGTAGTTCTTCGTCTTTGTATGATGAACGTCGTGGAGTCTAGAGATCAACTACACTTTCTATCCTAGTCCGAGACTTAGCTATAAGTAGACTAGAAATCAAGACTTATAGTTTTGACAACTAAACTTGACAACAAGCTTGAGATAGCAACGCTTGCGAGTTCGACCGAGCAGTGCTCTAACAGTAGCGGCTTAATATAGTGTGGTGTTCAAAGCTGGACTAGGTCCCTAGTTTTTTTTGCATTTTCGTTTTCCTCGTTAACAAAATTTCCGGTGTCTGTGTTATTTTTTTTCCGCATTATATTTGTTTATATAATTGAAATATCACAGGTTATGCGTAGTTCAATCACAGTTGATAAATCTGACCTTGTTTGTTGGATAGAACTTGATTGACACTTGGGCATTGGTCTTTGGTACCGTCCAAGTTATTTCTCATATCAATCAGGCTCACAGATTTCTATCTGTTCAATTTGCTGATTGTATTGAGAAAGAGATAAAGCTCTGTGATATACTTCTTAATTTAGTCTCACTTTTAAGTTGGTGCTTTCGAAATTATATTAGAGTTTAGTCCATACAGATTGCCGAACGAATTATTCGGTGTGGTTGTAATACCCCCACTTTTTTCAATTGGTATCAGAGCAGGCAAACTTGCTAAGACCTCATAAGTCTGTGTTTGTAGCAATCTGACTCTATGGACAGAAGTGTTATCTCTGACAAACGCATCACCAGGAATAAAAGTTATGTTTCTATGGAATCTATTAAAGAGAAAGACTTTTCCGACTCAAATATAGATGAACATCTTGTTCCCATGAAACAAACAAATATTGATAAGTGTTATCCTTTTTACCTTACTGATGAGTCTGACTCTGAAGTAGAAAGGAAAGCAGCCAAAGAAAGTGTAGTGATTCTAATACAAGCTAGAATTCAGTCCATTGAAGTTATTAAGCTGAAGCCCAAAGTCAATATGCTTATTGGTATGGTTAATGTTTGTGACTCTCAACTAAAGATTCTTCGTGAAGAAAAAGCCGAAGTAAGTTTGTCAATAAATTTACTCGAGGCCAAACTTGAGTAGAATTCTTTAGAAATTAAACGTCTATTGAGTAAATCCTTTATTCAATGTGAGGTTTGTTCTAAAGAGTCCACTATACCAATTGCTTCTTACACAACTGAGATGTTAGAAAATGTGACGACTTGTAATCATATTCTCTTATGAAATCAGCTTCAGAAGCTAAATTGCAAACCCTTCCTATTAATAAAGATGTGCTTGTAACTTCCTCTGATCAAGGAATCACCACATCTCACGGAAGGAAGAAATATTCTAATGATGTTGTTAAACCTATTCACTCTAATCACTCTGGTGATCAGAAAGTGTGTCTCTTTTGTGATTCAAAAGGACATGTTCGACGGAAGTGCAAATTAAGGTTGGATGACAACTATATTGGTCGACTTCAACAAACCTTAGATTTAATACTCAAAGGTGTAACTGACATTCATATGTATAAACCAATCGATTTTAGTACTCACCCTGTGAAACCTTCCAGGAAAGTTAGTTCAATCTGATCTTCTAACGTTCGAACTTGTAATAGTAGCGTTAACACGAATCGGTCAAGTAGATTTCAAAAAGGCCCTCCTCAGACTAAGGTGGGGGATGTTTTTCAAGGTATGAAAAAGGTACCAGAAGGTGTAAACAACAATAGATATATGAAGGACAACCTAAATTTGATAATTGAAGGGTATAAAGATCTTATCAATAGGCTGTCAAATTCCTCCAGACAAACCTCTTCAGGTAAGGATTCAAACTTAGTCTCATATTTTGATGATAGTAAGTTTTATGATATTCTTTCACATCAAAAAGGGTTTCCTCAAAAAATTTGAAGAAAAAAGAGGTTTAATCGTGCAAATTATTCATTTGATGAGCATAAAGCTCATACTTGTGTTAATTAATCACAAGGTTTGAAGTCTTACTCATGTAAAATCCTATTGAGTAAGATGTCCTAATAATCAGGTATACTTGATGGAAAAATGTTCTCTGTTTAGTTGAGCAATTTTCTTCTCGTTTATAGCTAGACTATTGTCTACAGACAACTTTGCATAACTATTTATTTATTTATTTGGTTAAAGTTCACTCTAAAGTTTTTTCGTCATTAAGTGGATCACAAATAAGCTTTTGTGCCAATCTTGTGCTCTAAATTTTCCTCTTGTGAGAATATAAAATTTATTGAGTTAAGATTTGTGAAAGAAAATTTTCACTGAGCAAAATATTGCTGTGTAACCATTATGCTTTGTGGATGGGACCTTACAGCATTTCTAAGTTTTCTTTCATGGGTTAAGTTGATGTTCGTATGGGTACCCGTTGTTACATGTCACGAACCGATTTTAAAAACCCTAAAAATAGATTCCCTGTGAAACCTTTCATATACCTATCCTATTGAGTTGAGTTATCTCACTCTAAGTTATTTTTTTTATCAAGAATGTCTTCTCCTTCTCGCACTTGTGATTTTACGAAAGGATTTCTTGATAAGGGTATTGGTTACGGATCCAAAGGTAAGAAAAAAAGAACACTAGTAGAAGATGACATTGTAAAATCTCAAAACTCTGAAGACTATCCTGATGTCTTATGCTATTATGCATATACTCATCAAGATGTAGAACATGATGAGATGGTTTCTGCTGAAGTTGTTCATGATTTTCTTAAATACTTTGAGGAAGAAAAACTTAAGCTCGTTGATACTATGAAAGGTCTCGATGTGTTACGAACTGAGTTGAAAAAGGTTAATTCTGACCTTGTTCTCATGAAGACGCATGTTAAAGATCTTCTCAATGAGGATATCTTCTTCGAAGAAGCAGTAGATGCTGTCAATCACAAGCTCAGAGGTCTTAAAACCCGTGAGGGTTCCGAAAGTGTACTTTGATTTTAGTACGTTTTTTGTTTTAGGTTTAATTGAGGTCTAGGAAACTTCTTATGAGAATTTATTCTTATGTTTAAGAAGGAGAACTAGGGTTTGGTATAGCAATTATTGTGATACACATAGCTATTTCCAACAATTTTCATCTTGCAATGTTTTTAGATTTATTTATTTAAATTCTAAGTTATTTGGAAGATGATTTTTGTAGTATTTAATCTTTTTGATTTCATAGAAAGCAATTTCTTATGAGATGTATGCCTTTACGTTTGTGAATTGTGCTAGTATCTCATAAATGCTCAAAAGTTAAGTCTATTATGTCTTTATGCAAATATTAATAAAAGATAGAATGGACTTTAAAAAATTCCGAAGTATTGATCTTTCCATGATCCACTTTTATGTGAAAGTACTATATGACTATGTAAGTTTTTCTTATGTTGAGTGATTTCTGGTTAAATTAATCATAAAGGTTCTCTTGTGATTAATTTAATTGATGATATTTTGAACATTAACAAATTGCGTCCAAAGAAATCCTTCTTTTCTTGTAAAAGTAAGGTCGCTCATGTTGTTCTCTTGGGAATGACATCAAATGGGGGAGAGTTCCTAAATGAACTTGTGCTTAATTGCTATATCTTTGTGGGGAGTGCGGCTGTGGAATGTTGTAGGAGTTATCTTGTATCTTTATAAACTCCTTGATGAATACACTAAGTTTCGACTATGTGAAATCATCGAAACAAAGTTTATATGTTCTCTTTTAGTAATGAATTATCTTTTTGAGAATTTGGTAGTTCACACTACATATATATGATTTACGGATCATTATGTAAGGGGGAGTGGTTTTCATTGTAAGATGGAAGTATTGACTAAGGGGGAGTGATACATATCACCATAGTATTATTTCAAAGTTGTGATGCAATTGGACTTTGATTCGATATATTATACTATGAAATTGTATACCAATGATTGAAAACATCTGTTTTCTTATTGTTATGGCTACGGATCTTCAACAACAATGATGCTGAGTTGAACACGTTCAGAATCGCTGGAGTACTTGGAGTAACGAAAAATTCAAGGAAAGTTGAAGAGCCAAGGAAATCAAGCATGATGGATGAGAAGCTACAAAGTTTATTTATTTTGTAATCCATATGTATTGATAGTTTTGTCACTAAAATTGACAAAGGGGGAGATTATCAGAGCACTGATCGGTCGAACTCGCAAGCGTGGCTATCTTAAGCTTTTTTTGTCAAGTTTAGTTGATCAAAACATATACTTGATTTCTAGTCTACTTATAGCTATGTCTTGGATTATGATAGAATGTGTAGTTGAGCTTTAGACTTCACGGGTTCAAAATTTAAGAAGAAAATCTACTGAGGAGCTTGAGAAACTTCATCAACAAAAGGTATGTGGAGACTAAAACTTATCTATCACTCAGAATTCTATTCTAGTCTATCTTCTAATGAGACTAAGTCGTATAGCTATATAGACTTTTACATTATACACATTTGATATTTCAATCCAAGTTTATCTTGCTTATTTATTTATCGAAATAAGGATTAGAAGCTTTCTGCTTTAGCTATGTTCATCGTATTCTTGGCGAGTTTAGTTGGAAACTAAATATTAAGTCAAAAGATGATCATGTGAAAATTACCTTGAACATCTTATATGATTTGTGTGAGACAGTCATTTGATGTTAGTTCGGGAAGTTTCGTATTGATCATTCGATCACTTGAAAATTATTTGAAGCTAATGGTATGTGTGAGATTACCATTGTCGTCTTCTAAGGATGTTTCAATGATTGAAATAAGAGTTTAGAACGATTATCCATGTATGGATACAACACGGTATGCATATCCAGTATGCGAACTGTTTTGTGATGACTCAGGTCCGGAACTCTTGTTTGCGAACCTAGTATGCGAACGGCTTTACCTGAGAAGTCCAGAACTCTTGTTTGCGTACCTAGTATGCGAACGGGTTTACCTGAATTGGGTCAGGAATGATTGTTCGGGAAACGGGTTTGGGAACAGCTTGACTAGGCCAAGGTACGGAGCTGTTGTTTGAGTACCCAGTTTGTGAACACAGTGGTTAAGTTCTAAAATCGGTTATGTATGATTCTCATACTCATGAACTAAAAAAAATTATGATTTAAGGAATGCAAATTAACTTTGCAACCCGTGGCTTAATGTTCATGAATCGATTCTTGTATAAGTACTTTGTACGATTACGAATCAATCCGATTATGTTTCAATTTGTTCATTAATATTTCTATGACATATTTAACAATTGAAAAACTCTATTTGAAACACAATTAGATTCATTTGATTTTCTATTATGATTGATTGATCATCATATTTGATTTAAAAGTGTTAGATTAAAATGGTTAAGACAAAAGTGTTCATATGGCTAACTTCGGTTAACTGTTATTGAGCCAACCCAATATACACGTTTAGGTACGGTTACCCATATCTAAATATAAGTATATTTCATTTTTGTATAACAAGATAAGACCATCTAACGGTGGAGATTGATTGCTTAATTTCTAAGCAGACTTAGCTTGAATCTTAAATCAGGAGTTCATCTAATGGTGAATATTGAATGCTTTGTTACTAAGATATCTTAGCTTTGATTGTAATAAACCCTGATTTGAAAGGCTATATGAGGGAGAACTCTAAAAAATGGAAAACCTAATCCCGACACTTTTGTGTGTCCTAGTTGCAAAGTAGAGTCGATTCTTCTTTAACCTAGGTTTTCCAAAACCATTATTAGTTTAACGACTTAATGACTTCATTTAGGATTCGTGAAGCCAGATCCAACTATTTTCTTTGTAGTTGCGTATTCTGATCTTACTTTTTCTATCATATTGAGTATTATCTTCTCTAAGATTTAATCGATATTTATCTCTGATAGGTAAGATATAAAAAGTAATCACAACAGTTCTTCATCTCAGATTCTGTTGATTCCGTAATAACTTTTTCCCTTAATCAGTTGGGTTATTTTGAGGTGACTGATATTTCTAGGCTGCTCTTCGGGAGTATAAGTCTGGGGTATTAGTTGGTTCCTGTTCAACTTGATTTTTGTATCAAAAGACGGAACAAAAAGAATAAAGGATAGACATATATGTGGGAGACAGATTTGTTTATAAGTCTTCGACTTTGGGTCATAACAACTCTTAGTTGTGGGTGAGATCAGCTAAGGGAATCAAGTGCGCAGAATCCTGCGTTGTTCGAGAGGCATAAGGAACGTGACTGTACCTTAATCGGTGTGAGGCTTGGTTAGGGCTCAACTACATTCCAGTCCGAAGTTAACTTGTAGTAGGCTTGTGTCTGTAGATGTTTAATACAGTGTGATGTTCAAAGCTGGACTAGGTCCCTGGATTTTTTTGCATTTGCGGTTTCCTTGTTAACAAAATTTCTTGTGTCTGTGTTTTTTCTTTTCCGCATTATATTTGTCTATATAATTGAAATATCATAGGTTGTGCGTAGTTCAATCACAGTTGATAAATCCGACCTTGTTTGTTGGATAAACTTGATTGACACTTGGGCATTGGTCTTTGGTACCGTCTAAGTTATTTCTCATATCAATCAGGCTCACGGATTTCTATCTGTTCGATTTGTTGATTGTATTGAGAAAGAGATAAAGCTCTTTGATATACTTCTTGATTGATTCTCACTTTTAAGTTGGTGCTCTCGGAATTATATTGGGGTTTAGTCCATACAGATCGCCGAACGAATTATTGGGTGCGGTTGTTCTACCCCCATTTTTCAGTTTTCAATATAGCACGACTTGAAAGATACGTTAGGAATGAAACAAGTTCAAGTCAATATTACTAACCTCAAATGGAAGGATGATGTCGTCATTATAGTTCGTTACTTCTTCTCATTCTTCAGGTCCTCGGAGTAATACTTGCATGTCTCAACATTCCTAGACTTTATAGTCTAACCTAAACGAAGTTGACTTTAGACTTTAATCAAGTGACTCTAGATGAGTTTTGATACTGAAATATGACAACCAACTTGACATACCAACTCTTGGTGAGTTCAACCAAGATATGCTCTAACACCCTTATAGCCCAATCCTCGTGTATCACGATGATTTTTACATGCTCCTAGCATAGTGGATAATTTGTTGAGGTAGAACAAAAAAAATTCAAGTCTTCTTCCAACAGTTTGACCTTATCACGAGAAACTGTTAGGTCAGCCTCTAGTTTTTTTTATCGAGAGAGAAAATCTCTTTCTCTTTCACTGAAACAGCTTTGTTGAGAGTTACATCTTGCTTCAGATTCTGCAAGTTTTTCTTTCAACTCAAAGAGATTTTGACATTCAGAATTTTTTTAACGCACATCTTCTTCCCGATCTTTAAGAAGGGATTGTAAAATATTATATCCACAATCATAACCCTTAAAGATTTTTCTTATTTTCTTGACAGAGCGGTGTCAGAAAATCAATCAGACATGAAGTTGACTTCTTTTTCTTTATAAGATGGTCAAACAACTTGATATATTGGGAGACTTCCTCATCAACATCTTTATCAACATCTGAATCACTTTCATCTGAAAGTTCAGCCAACTGTTCCTCCAGGCGTGTTTCCCAGTTATTCACATTTTTAGGTAATGACAAAGATATGATAGTTTTCTCAGGTGAATCCAAGCATTGAATCAAGTCTGAATGTTTCTGGACTAGTGCTGCGTCGTTGGAGATAGTGCTTCTGTCCATATAGCCATATTGATGCAAAGATAGACTTATGAGGTCTTAGCATGTTTTCCTGCTCTGATACCAATTTAAAATGCGGTGGTACAACAACCACACCCAACTATTTCGTTCGGCAATCTGTATGGACTACACTCCAATATAATTCTGAGAGCACCAATTTACTGAGTCTCAATCAGGAAATATATTTACAGAGCTTTATCTCTTTCTCAACACAATCAGTAAATCAAACAGATAGAAACCGCGAACCTGATTATTATGAGAATAACTCGGATTGTGCCAAAAACCAATATCCGAGTGTCAATCAAGTCTTATCCAACAAATAAGGTCGGATTTATCAACTATGATTGAACAACGCATAACCTGTGATATTTCAATTATATAATGCGAAAAAGAAATTACACAGACACTATAAATTTTGTTAACGAGGAAACCGCAAATGCAAATGCAAATGCAAAAAAAAAAACCGGGACATAGTCCAAACTTGAACACCACACTATATTAATCATCTACAGAGTCTAGCCTACTACTAGTTAACTTTGGACTGGAATATAGTTGAGCCCTAACCAAGTCTCATACTGATTAAGGTACACTCGCGTTCCTTACGCCTCTTGAATCTCGCAAGACTCTGCGAACTTGATTTCCCTAGCTGACATCCTTTACATCCTAGAAGTTGATACGACCCAAAGTCGCAGACTTATAAACAAATCTGTCTCCCACAGAGAAGTCTATTCTATTTTTTGTTTCTTAAGATAAAGATCAAGGTGAAAAGGAAACTCAACTAATAATAAGGTATTACGTACACTCCCGAAGAGCAGCCTAGAAATATTAGTCACCTCACAATAACCTAACTGTTTAACAGAAGAAGTTATTGCGGAATCACAAGAATCTGAGACGAAGAAACTGTTGTGATTACTTTTTATATCTTACTTATCGGAGATAAATCTCAAAAAAATCTTAGAGAATATTAAACTCAATACGATAAAAAAAAGTAAGATCAGGATACGCAACTACAGAGAAAATAGGTGGACCTGTCTTCATGAATCCCAAGCGAAGTTTTTAAGTCGTTAAACCTAGTAATGGTTCTCGGAAGAACTGGAAACCTAGGTTAATGAAGAATCGACTCTAGTTTTTAACTATGACACACGATAGTGTCGGGATTAGGTTTCCCAGATTAACTAGGGGAACGAGAAGTCTAATGCTCTACTACACACTTCTATCCTAATCCGAGACATAGCTATAAGTAGACTAGAAATCAAGTATATAGTTTTGATCAACTAAACTTGAAAAACAAGCTTGAGATAGCACGCTTGCGAGTTCGACCGAGCAGTGCTCTAACAACCAAGCCGTATAAGAAAATCAACGATTGATGCTTCCTCTTAGTTTCAATTGATCAGTTCTCTTTGATATAATATCTCTTGAATAAATTAGCATCGATATCTTAAATCCCATCTTTCTGTAAGTACTAACTAAGTAAGATACACAATTGATTTTAATGGCGTGATTATTTTTCATTTTCTGTTTAAGAATCTCCACAAATGATATTATTTAATCATCTTAAAGAAATTCAGTTATAATTAATTATATTGAATAATATTAGCTTCAAATTCATTGTCGGTTGGGCTTGGTAGAAAAAATGGCGCAAAAATATCAAGATTATGTCAACGGATCCTACCGCTTTAGGTAATAAGTAGATATAGTTATCCACGTACCTTATTAAGATTTAAAATCAAATTAAAATAAAAAGAAATATAATTTTATTTATTAGATAACGGTGTATTTGGAACAACCAATGATATGGTTTTGTTACGTGCACACTCTTTAAAAGAGTGTGAACAAAATTGGACTTGAGGGAATTACTCTGAAGGAACATGAGAGCTCAAGAGAGAATTGCCTTGTACGTTCGGAACTGACGAGCTAATGTTGATAATGGGTTGGACTTCACCAACTTCGTGCGTGGTCCATTTAGCTGAGGTTACATATATTTCACGGCCATACTCTGGCAGTGACTTTTTTTGGAAAGTGTTCGCAACCTTTTTCCGGGATCATGCAAAGGACTTCTACTACTTGGATATCTATAAAAGGTACTTCTTAACCTTTGTTTTTAAGATCTTATTGTACAATTTTGTTAACATTCAATATTTTAGGGTTTACCTATCGGGTAATCGTGTAATCATGAGTAGCTAAGTTTTGTTGATTAAGGATAAAGGTAAAGCTTGATTAGTAACCAAATCTATTTGGAGTTTTTATTTATCATCACCGATTATCTTCACCGCATTTAAGGTGTATGCATGATTCTTGGATTGATTTGGAGTGCACGCTAGATTGATCTATTGATTGTTCTATTGCTACTAGAAGTTATGAGATAAGTAATAGCTGATATAACTCTCTACACAAGTAGAAACAACGAGAGTAGATACCTTGCATAAAGATTTTGTGGAGCAATTGTGAGGGAAGCTAACACCATCAAGTGGATCTTGAGATAATAGTTTAACTACTGGATCAACCTAATTCATAAAGCCTAAAGAATTCGATTGGATTACACCTTGAGTGAGCTACTACTTGGTGGTTCAGATGAATAGAATCCGGTATTAGAGAGCTTGTGTATTCAGTGATACAAGGAGTTTTGGGGATAAAAATGAGCTAGTTGTTATTTTACGGTTGGTGATGAATGGTTCTTACGAAAGATAGATAAGTATACTAATCCAGTTAATGTTTGGTAACGGCGAAGGATTTCTTAATGAGCTTTTCATTCTTATTGTCTTTTTGTTATTATTTGCGAATACAAATAACATAACAATTACACAACTCTCTGTGGGAACGATCCCTACTATCACTATATTACTAGTTAATTAGTGAGAAATATTTTGAGTAATTTGTTTCACTTATGACATGCATCGTTGAACGTTGACCTATCGTGGCCATCCATGATCAGTGGAGGGGAGAAGTACGACCGAGTTTTCATCAATCTATCATTGTCGTACTGCGAAGGTATCATCAACATTTAGAAGTGGTCGTTCGTTCTCGACGGAGGCACTACGAACGAATGTTATCGACCTATCGTTATGGTACTGCGAAGATATCATCAACCTTTAACAGTGATACTCAGGGACATTATAGAGTATGACTGGCGAAGTGCTTAGAACTAGAAGAACGTAGCTGGGCTTGGCGAGGCGCTATGACAAGTGTGTAGTACTCAGTGCTATAACAAAGATTCAAAGTGTCCGTCATGACACCGAGGAATCTTCAGATTTAACAGAGGATCTTACTTGAAGTGGAGGTTCTTTGGCTTGAGTGATGAAAATATTTCACTTCACAGTGATCGAGGCTCTTCTCTTTTGAATGGTGGAGGCTCTTCACCTTTGAGTGATGAAAATTCTTCGCCTTTGAGCATTGGAGGATCTTCGCGTTCGAGTGTTGAATCCCTTTGCCTTGGGGAAATGAAAGTTCTTCACCTTCAAGTGATGGAGGCTCTTCGCCTTCGAGTGACGAAGGTTCCTTGCTTTCGTGTGATGGAAGCTCTCCGGGCATAACTAGGCTTTTTCATCTTTGAGATAGCTTCTCTTCCTTTAAAAGTTGAACTTAACCTTTTCCTGACTGGAGTTTTGGGTTTCATCTCGACTAAACTATGTTTAAATTAACTCACTTCTCTGCGTAGCCTGATAGCTGACCATACTTGTGGGCTTGAGTACCTCTACTGGGTTGGACATTTTGAGAAAATGACGATATTTCCCTTGGACTATAAAATGATGGTTTTACCCTCAATCAAAAAGTCACCATATACATAAGATTTTTGGGAAGTTTGGGAATCCAAAAATTTGGCATTCCTCCATTGAAAACTCTAGTTAGAGTCGATACTTTACAGAAATGGGTTACTTTCTTGACTTAGAAACTTAATGTATTGATATTTATGCTTGAATCATACAAAAAATGGCTACCATGACTCTTTATGACAAGAAGTTGGGGTTTCCATGACTAATTGGAAGGATTTTTAATGCCTTCAAGATCTCTCATATTGGTACCTCTCTTTGTGGTCCGACTCTTGTTCTCAAGTCTACATTTTGACGAATGGGATTGAATAATTATAAGAGGAAATAAGTCCTTCTCCTCCCTCAATATGTTCTTGTCATCCTACCTCCTTGGATCTTTATCATGGAGTTCTCAAGAATATCAAAAAGGAAGATAAAAAAAAGTAAAATGTATGCAACCACAATTGGGTTTGCTTGCTACAAAATTTCCTGAGATCAAGGATGATATGGAAAAGATTCAAGCCACATGGATTGACTCGAAAAGTGAAGATGATGTTTAGATCCTTTACTTTCTTTTTTCTTTTGTTTTTAGTTAACTTCTTGTAGGAAGTTTATTCTTATTGTTTTAAGGAGGAACACTAACTTTTGGAGTAGCCTATTTATGTATTTTACATTAGCTATTCCAAATGCTATAATCTTGCAATGATTAAAGTTTATTTATTTAATTTTATTTTGGAGATGCTTGCAATACCCAATCTTTATCGATTATTATGTGTATTGCTTATTTTGTGAGATTTGTTCGTTTCTATCATATTTCTGATGATTAGAATGGATATTTCATATGTTCTCATAGGTTGTGTTCATCACTAAAAGAAGAGTAAACTATTTTGAGAGTTGCAATATTGATCTTCCCACGATTATACTTTGTTAATATATTGCAGGGAATCCGTAAGATATTTTTTGTTGTCGCATTTCCTCCTCGAAACTGTAACTGACAGGAATCAAATCGAGAACTTTAATATTTACGTCCGTACATGGATAGAGAAGATATAATTCTTATGTTGAGCCATATGGATAAAATTTTACTCTTTGTTCGTAACCGGCCTAAAGTATAGTTTTTGTCGATGATTATTTTTCTCACGAAAGTAATGTATCTTAGTGCCTCTAACATTAAGGTTGTGGGATTTAACTTCTTTGTCCGTATAACTAACGAGAATACAAATTTACTTGTAAATTTGTTAATGTCCAAGAAAATCATTCTCTTGTTGTTAGAGAAAGGTCTCTCATATTGTTCTTTTTGGAATGCGATCAAATGTGGGAGAGTTCAATTTGAACTTGTGCCTAATTGATATATCTCTATAGGGAGTGCGGCTGTGGAATTGCAGGAGATAACTTTACCTTTCTTTCTCTTTGATGAGGATGCTGAGTTTACTTGGTGAAATCATCTAAATAAAAAAACTGGTATGTTATCTTTAGTCTCATTAAATTTTTTGTGTAATTTATTAAGATCCCTTGTTTTTGGCCTTTGCCAATCTTGTTGACCAAAAGGGGGAGAATCATATAGTAGAATTCTACTATAACATGTTTTTTCGGAGCATTATGTAAGGGGGAGTGGATTACAAGTTGTAGGTTTTACCTATTATGCAAAAGAGGTAAGTAAGGACTAAGAGGAAGAACATATCACCGTACTATTGCTTCAAAATTTTGAACAATTGAACTTTGAAGAAGGTAATAATACTATGCATCAACGTAACAACCATTGAGTTGAGTGACTTTTTCATTCTATAAAAGATCTAAAAAAGTATTCTCATAAGTTGTTATCGCTATGGATCTTCAATACCAATAGTGCTGAAACGATCATATGCAGAACCATAAAATAACTTGGAGTACGAAGAATTCGAGCAGATATTGAAGATTCAAGAAATCAAACATGATAGATATTGAGCTGAATAGGTTTATTTTATTGAATTCATATGTAATGATAGTTTTGTTACTAAAATTAACAAATGGGGAGATTGTTAGAGAATCCTCAGTCGAACTCGCAAATTTTGTTATCTCAAGCTTGTTGTCAATGTTAAATGTACAAAACTCTATTTTTTTCCACTAAAGTCAAGTCAGAGTATGATAGTTTAGTATCAGAAATTTCTGAATAACCATCGAAGATTGATGATTGAAGAATTCAAGATGATATTAAAAATTCAAATAACTCAAGCATAATGGGTTTTGAGCTGAAAGGTTTATTTCTTTTGAATCCATATTTATTGATAGTTTTGTCACTAAAATTGACAAATGGGAGGATTGTTAGAGCACTGCTCGGTCGAACTTGCATGTTTTGTTATCTCAAGCTTGTTGTAAATGTTAAATGCACAAACCTATATCTTGATTTCTAGTCTACTAAAGTCAAGTCTCGAACTAGGATTAAAATATCGGAGTTGAGTATCAAATATCAATGAATAAACCTTGAAGATTGAAATTGAAGATCAAACGAAGACATTTAAAGATTTTAATCGACAAAGAGGTATGTGAAGACTGAACCATCCTATTTACTCATGGCATTTACCATTTTATCTTATGAGACTATGTCGTATGATTTAGTAGATTTAATATTATAAATAAGAAATTTCGAATCGAGTTTATCTTGTTAAATCTCTCGAAATATGATTCAAACAATGGATGTTCTAGATCCTTAACAATCATGCTTAAGACAATTTATTATTCATGAACAATTTTTATTTCAAGTTTATCATTTGGAAATTTCCCAAGTAATGATATTTATTATCTATGGCGATTGGGAATATTGCAAATTGTTTAAGGATATTTCAGAACTTACTGAAATTCTAGACACATGGTAGGTACGCATACCCAATACGCGTACCATAGACATCTGAGTTCCGGAATAGGGTTGTACGCTGCATACCCATGTGATATGAGTTTGTGAATGGCTAAGGGTGAACATACCAAGGACGTGTACCCCCACATCCCGAGTTCACGGACTGGTCTATAGGTATGCGTACCCACATACATACCTACTGGTAGGTCAGGAAACAAGCCTACAATTACTAACTGCAAGTGCACAATGTCGATATACAACATAGGGCAAGCACAGGTCGATCCATAGACACTTGGAGGGTATAGATTTGAAACCAAAGTCTTCCTAAAACTGATTTAATCCAAACAGTAACAAAAGGGGTTTGATTATGTCGATACGACTAAGAGATTGGTAGTGACATAAACAGTAGAATAGAGTTGCAAATAACAAAGGAGTAAACGATGAGAATGATAAAACTAGGATTGTCAAATCCACCACTAACTTACACTATGTATTCAACTAATGATGTTACTCTTGTCCTTATAGCAGATAAGGGTGATGATCAAGTCTGCCCTATATCTAAGGTGTTTCTCCAATGGATAGTGTAATCGCAACTAAGGTATCTTTCCAAAGCATTAAATGTCTAGTTAAAGCACAACTAATCTAAGGATCAATAACAGTCTGGTTAAGCTTGAGTTGCAGCACAATCAACACAGTGGTATTCTAACTACAATGGATACATGGCATACACTGTGAGAGCAAAATGTTGAAGCCCTAAGATTAAATTCTATCTTAAAACAATTTAAGCATTCAAGAATATCACAATTAGCATGAATAACATAGCAGCAGGCTAGGGCTTCATCTAAACCCTAGCAAAAGAACTTAGAACATGATAAACATAATGCAAATACAATGATTTAAACTAGACAATTGACCCAGCTAACTTGGATGATTTGTTTACAAAGAAGAGAGCCCTATTTATACCTAATTTCACTCAATTCACCTTCAATTCGATAATTCAATGAAAACCCACTCACCAAAACGCGTTTTCCCTCTTCAATTCATCTTTGCAAAAACTTACTCTTCCAGCTGTTGGTGAAGATAATCCTAATTTTATCTCTCTCAAACCTAGCTTCTAGGTTTACTGTTCTTGATAAGATGATAAGGTTTGAGAGATAAAGAAAATTAAGAGTTAATGGTGGTCTTAATGATGGCGAAGCTGTGCTCAGAGAGATGGGACGGTGAAGTAATGGTTGATGGTGTTTGAATATAGGAGGAGTAAATGGAGAAGAAAGAAATGGTGATTTCTTTTCTTTTCTGGTCGATTAGGAGAAGGGATAGAAGGTGTTACGGTGTTGGGCGGCTACTTCAGATATTGTTGTCCTGAAGGATGAGCTGTTGGATGTTGGAATGGTGTAGCAGATCTGATACACAGGGTATGGATATGGATTTGTATTTTTGGGTTCTCTAACAAGCCCACTGCTCGGATTAGGCTTTGCAAGCGGCTTGCAGAGCGAGTGCAAACGGATTGCAGATGAGTTGCAAGCGGATTGTCGTTGCTCTTTGCGTGATGTTCCTTTGCGTTTCACTACCTTCTCGCGGGAGCTTTGTGTTGTCTCTCTTTCGTAGTCGCTAGTCATAATTCTTATGCTCTTTTGGCTTCTCAATTCATCCAAGCTTTATTTAGTACCTAAAAACACAAAATTAATTAGTATAACTATTTATTCTTGAAAACAATGAAAACACGGAATTTGGGATAATATGAGGATTTAAAGCACAAAAGATGAGTTAAATGCCAATAAAAAAATGTAAATATATGCAATATTTGGCATTCATCAAATACCCCCAAACCTGAATTTTACTTGTCCTCAAGTGAAACATAAATTAAGAAATCCTAACTATACCAATGTCGCTGGTCTCTCGAATGCATTTAGCGTATGCACTAAGCCTTTAAATCCCTAGGTGTCCATAGTGGATGAGTTGTAGTCTCGTGAGGGTTTACCAGAGGTGTACCCACAAAACCTTCTCCAACTTCATAGCGTAATAGAGTCCCAAGCATCCAAGGAGCTATGAGGACATAGAGTTTCTGCATGCTAGTAATAAGAAGTTAGAAATACCAAAGAATGCATTCTCATCCTTAAGAGTTGAGCGAGAGATAACCATACCATATGAAAGAATTCAGGTTCGAGAGTGATCACAAGCCTTGACTTCTGCCTCACCAATAGGGTTTTATGATAATTGCACTCAAAAAGACCACTTTTTTAGTCTCTCATGTGTGTAGGAAGGAATAAAGAGAGAAATCCCGCACATGTTGAATGGTGGGAAGGAAAACCTTCCGAAATAATTTCTGGAGACTCCACAGAATCGTGGACAAAAAGAATATTTTTCTGATGATCTCTAAGAAAGGAAATCAACCATTATGCAAGGATGGGAGTACTCACTTACCTTCACATCCGATCGGCAATCAACACCACTCTCACAGCATCCATAGAAACGTTTTCAATCTTTGGTCTTCGGTCTTCAACTGTTGATGATGAATTTCTGAACTTCGTAGAACCTTGACAATTTATGTTCTTCAAATTCTTGTTGCTTGAATTTTCCTCTTATAATCTTCTTCTTTACCATGGTGTTATTTAAACAAAACTTAAGGAAATAAACTACAATAATTGATTTTTTTTATATTAATTTTTTTAATTTTTCTTATTACACAAACTGAAAACAACAAAATAGATAATGAAACTACTAAATCCATGGATGAAGGACTTTATCACTTAATTCTGCACAACTTGTATTGTCTTGATTTCATAAACTTCACTAATTCTCATCTTTTTCTGCTTTTCTTTGCTCTTGTACGATAAGTATTAAACTTGTATATAGAGAATTCTGCTCTTTGTACTGTATCTTTACTTTTTGAATAAGACTTTTTATTTTCCTTGAGTTGTTGCATGTAAACCTTGGACTTTTTTCAACTTTCTTCAATTATTCTGATGTCGCGCTGTTTGTTGATGATGATGTGTTTCTATGGATCTGTTGATGTTGTCGAGAGAAAGAGAGTATGGTGTCAACTGCAAATCAAACTACAAGAAGGAGTTTTCATCTTTAGACGTCATCCTCATGATTGACGGAATTAGCATTCAAAAGATCTAAAATAGTGCTGAAAGTGGTGCGAAGTTGGGTAGCTCACCATTCCTACCCGGAATTGACGTACGGTGACACACACTCTAAAAGGACTTTTAGATAGTTACAAAAAATGAAGGTCGGTGCCTCGCTTGATGTAAGAATAGGTAGTCTCCACTAAAGGTGATCACAACTCTAGTACCAAATATCTTTGTTGCACCTATTTTGCCCACCGACATGGTTGAATCCAAATTTAACGCTCAGACAAACAAGAAACCCGATTATGTTCTCCAGTACTTCCAAGTTCAGTTATTTCGGTCAGACTCTCTATGTAAACATAGCTAGAAGCATGCTAGTGACTCTAAAATCTCTACGAGTTAGAGGTTTTATAAAATTTTGAAAATTTTATCTACAAAAGTAAGAAGAAACTCTATATGCAAAACACTTCCCCAAACCTAAATCTAACATTGTCCTCAATGTTTCGAAATATGATTGAAACTATAAGAATATACCAGGAGAAAAGCGCAGAGTAGACGAAAGGAAAGAGATTACCGTATGAGAAAAGGTTGGTGCTAAACCATAAATGGATGAATGCTTTTGAAAGCAAACAACATTAGCGATAAGACAAAAAAGATTGGTTAGCACACATAAAAGAAACTATGCACAAAGAAAGAAAAAAAAAAAAAGGAAAAGAGAATGGATTTTAATCCATATGTAGGTACACAGGTGAACCAGTTTAGTCCACATAGACGGGGTCTTCCAGATCAGTTGTTTCAGTTTCAGGTGAGATTGGTTCAAGAAATGGCTTTAGTCTCTGCCCATTGACTTTGAAGATGTTCTTATTTGCTACATCTTCGAGTTCTACAGCTCCATGAGGGAACACTGTGCGCACCAAAAACGGGCATGTCCATCTCGAACGCAATTTACCTGGAAAAAGATGTAAGCGAGAGTTGTACAACAAAACCTTTTGGCCAGGTGTAAATAACTTGCGCAAAATGCGCTTATCATGGAACACTTTCATTTTGTTCTTGTACAGCTTAGCATTGTCAGAAGCATCATTTCTCATCTCTTCCAACTCATTGAGTTGAAGTTTCCGTTGAGCACCTGCCTTATCAAGGGAAAAGTTAAGTTTCTTGATAGACCAATAAGCTCGATGTTCTAACTCAATAGGTAAATGACAGGGCTTTCCATACACAAGACGGTAAGGGGACATGCCAATAGGGGTTTTATATGCTGTTCTATAGGCCCATAAAGCATCATTCAACCGTAAAGACCAATCTTTTCTAGGCGGGTTAACCGTCTTTTATAGAATATGGTTAATCTCCCTATTAGACACCTCTACCTGTCCACTGGTCTTTGGATGGTATGGGGTTACGACTTTATGAGTTATGCCATACTTGTGTACTAAAGACTCAAAAGTCTTATTGCAGAAGTGTGAACCCCCGTCACTGATTATAGCTCTAGGGGTGCCAAAACGAGAAAATATGTTTTCTTTTAAGAACGAAAGTACCACCTTGTGGTCATTTGTTTTGATTGCAATTGCTTCTACCCACTTAGAAACATAATCTACAACAACAAGGATGTATAACTTACCTTCAGAATTAGGAAACGGACCCAAGAAGTCAATTCCCCATACATCAAATAATTCAATGATCAAAATAGGTTGTAAGGGCATCATATTTCTTCTTGGGATACTTCCTAATTTCTGACATCGTTCACAAGCAACACAAAAGGCATGACTTTCTTTAAACAATGATGGCCAATAGAAACCACTCTGCAAGATCTTTGCAGCAGTTTTCTTGGCACTAAAATGGCCTCCACATGCATGGTCATGACAAAAAGAGATGACATCTCTTTGTTTTGAATTGGGGACACATTTCCTAATGAGTTGGTCAGGGCAGTATTTAAACAAGTATGGGTCATCCCAAAAGAAATGTTTCACTTCAGAAAAGAACTTAGAGCGGTCTTGTTTAGACCAATGCAAAGGCATTCTACCAGTAGCAAGGTAGTTAACAATATCAGCAAACCAAGGCATTTCAGATACAAGCATCAATTGTTCATCAGGGAATGATTCTCTAATAAGCAAAGACTCATCAACAGATTTAACATTTAATCTAGACAAGTGATCATCAACAATATTTTCAGATCCTTTCTTATCTCGAATTTCGAGATTGGACTCTTGTAACAAGAGTATCCATCGAATTAGACGAGCTTTAGCATGTTTCTTAGACAAAAGATATTTCAATGCAGCATGGTCAGAATATATGATAACTTTTGACCCTATCAAATACGATCTAAACTTATCCAATGCAAAAACAACAGCTAGCAATTCTTTCTCAGTTGTTGAATAATTTAGTTGAGCATCATTAAGGGTTTTACTAGCATAGTAAATCACATAAGGGAGTTTATCGACCCGCTGTCCTAAAACAGCTCCTACAGCATAGTCAGATGCATCACACATAATTTCAAATGGTAAAGTCCAGTCGGGTGGTCTGACTATAGGAGAAGAATTGAGGAGAGTCTTAAGTTCTTTCTATGCACGCACACAAGCATCATCAAATATAAAAGCAACATCTTTTGCAAGAAGACTACACAAGGGTCTTGAAATTTTACTAAAGTCTTTGATGAATCGTCGGTAAAAACCGGCGTGTCCTAAGAATGACCTTATCTCCCTCACAGAGCGAGTTTGTGGTAAGTGTTGAATGAGATCAACCTTGGCTTTATCTACTTCTATGCCTTTTTCAGAAATGATGTGTCCAAGGACTATGCCTGAATTGACCATGAAATGACATTTTTCCCAGTTCAAAACCAAATTCTTTTCTTTACATCGAATCGGCACATGAGTAAGATGATGCAAACATTCATCAAAAGAAGAACCAAAGATAGAAAAATCATCCATGAAGATTTCAAAAAATTTATCTATCATGTCAGAAAAGATGCTCATCATGCAACGTTGAAAAGTAACAGGTGCATTAGACACCCCAAAAGGCATACGACGATAAGCAAATGTACCATAAGGATAAGTAAATATGGTCTTTGGTTGGTCCTTGGGTGCTATGTGAATCTGGTTATAACCTGAATAGCCATCTAAGAAATAATAGTGACTATGTCTTGATAACCTTTCCAGCATTTGGTCAATCAAGGGAAGAGGAAAATGGTCTTTCTTTGTTGCTGTGTTCAACTTCCTATATTCAATGCAAACTCGCCACCCTGTGGTTACACGAGTGGGGACTAGCTCATTCATTTCATTTTGAACTACAGTAATGCCAGACTTTTTGGGTACAACTTGAATGGGGATGACCCATTGGCTATCTGGAATTGGGTATATGATACCCACATCAAGTAATTTTAGAATCTCACCTTTAACAACATCTCTCATGTTAAGTCTCTTTTGCATTTCCCTAGATGGTTTAGTGTTTTCTTCAAGATTAATGTGATGCATGCAAATTGTAGGACTTATACCTTTTAGGTCTGAGATGGTCCACCCTAAGGCCTCTTTATGTTCTTTAAGAACTTCTAAAAGTTTATTCTCTTATTATGTTTCTAAACATGATGCAATAATAACATGCAAAGTATCAGAAGAACCTAAGAAAGCATATTTCAAAGATCAGGCAATGGCTTGAAATCAAGCTTGGGTGGTTTGACAAGAGATGGGGTAGACTCGGAATCAGAGAGTGGAAGTGGTTCCACTGCAGTCTTCCATTTAGCAATGTCCATGGGTGGCACAGATTCAAGCAAAGAGTGAACTTCACTAATGTACTCAAAATCAAAAAGATCTAAGTCAAAGTTATCTAGACATGCTTGCAAAGGGTCCACAGATAAGATATCAGGCAATGAGTCTTGAATCAGACTATCAATCATACTAAGCTCATGCAATTCATTATCATCAAAATCCATGGGTAGATGGTTAACATGAAACACATTCAATTCTACAGTCATGTTTCAAAAAGACAAATTCAATATTCTGCTACGAAAATTTATGATAGCATTGGACGTTGCCAAGAAGGGACGTCCTAAAATGACAGGAATATGACTTTCTGGATTTTGCACAGGTTGAGTATCTAACACAATGAAGTCCACAGGAAAATAAAATTTATCAACCTTGATTGACACATCTTCAACAATACCACGAGGGATTTTGACAGATCTGTCCGCTAATTGTAGCGTAACATGAGTGGATTTCAGCTCCCCAAGACCTAACTACACATATACAGAATATGGCAATAAGTTCACACTAGCACCTAAGTCTAACAAAGCCTTTTCGATCGTATGATCGCCTATAGTGCAAGAGATAGTTGGACTACCTGGGTCTTTAAACTTAGGTGGGGTCTTGTTTTGAATAATTGAACTCACCTGCTCAGTGAGAAAGGCACGCTTATGCACATGAATCTTCCGCTTTTGTGTGCATAGATCTTTCAAGAATTTAGCATAAGCAGGTATCTGTTTGATTGCTTCAAGAAAAGGAATATTTATATTGACTCGCTTAAACATTTAGAACATCTCATTGTATTGGTTACCTTTCTTCGGTTGGACCAACCTTTGGGGAAATGGGGCAACAGGAACATTAGATGGTGAAGGGATATCAGTAGAATTCTTGGAGTCACTATCATGCTCAGATTCTTTTTCTACAATAGATGTTTTCTGTGGTGTTGTGTGCAATTGTGAGTCTGATTTAGACTCATTTGACTGAGGTACACCTACATTGTTATCAACAACTTTACTACTTCGAAGAGTGGTGACAGCATTCACTTGATTATGTGAGGACTCATTGCAAGTTGATGTGCTTGCCTGAAAAGCACTTTTGGGATTTTGTTGGGGATGACTAGGGATTTTACCTTTTTATCTCTCATTTAAAGCATCACATATTTGGCCCATTTTAAGTTCTAGACTTATTAAACGTTGGTCTGTGGTCTTTCGAAGTTGCAATAGATTTTGGGTCAACAGACCGACACTATCTTCAAAGCTAGGATTTTTCTATACAGGGTGTGTATGATTGCACTTGAGGGTTTCTGGGATATGAGTATCCTTGGTTATTTCCTGCCAAACCTCCTTGTACAGGCCCCTTAGACCATGAAATGTTAGGGTGATTTCTCCACTCTGGGTTGTAGGTCTGAGAATAAGGGTTGCTCTCTGATAGACGCATTTATGTGTCTATTTTCATCTCTATTGTATATATTTTTAGTACCCATTTTTGTACTTATTATGGTGTTTTATGTCTTTGTAGGTATTTTTAGAGAAATAAGCTCTTGCGACGGAATTGGCTCGTTAAGTGGTGTTTTACACCCCAGGATGAAGTACTAAAGGCACCCCAGAAATACACCGGAGGAACCCCGAAAAAATGTTGGAAAACCCCCAGAAAAAAGTGTTAAAGGCACCCACCAAAATTACTAAAGGCACCCTAAAATTGGATAAGGGCACCCCCAAGGCAGCCGAGCTGTTAAAGGCACCCGAGTTTTGGATTCAGGGCACTTCACCTTCATCATTTGAAAATGGATTTTTGGCGGGAAATTTTTTTATTTCACTGGCAGTTGGTTCGATCGATTTTTGATGATGTTATGAAGAGATTAAAGGGCTGATTTCTTATGGGTAGTTGTTATATGACCTAATAAACATGTTTTGGGCTTTAGGTTCGACCGAATTTGGCTGAATAATCCGCAAGAAGAAAACAGGGAGAAATGAGTATTTCACGTGTTGAGAAGATTTTGTGGAAGATTTTGTGGAGATTAGAACGAGTTTAACACATTTTCAGCGTGCAAGAAGTGTGTGGAGATCAAACAGATGCGTGGAGGAGCTAAACAGAGAATTAAAATCTTGATTATTCCCGTACATGAATAAAAGATATTGTGAATATTTTGGAATTAATGGAGGAGATTCAACGCCTGTTTTTGGTATAAATAGAGTCCCTGGGAGACTTAGAGAGGGGGTGGAGAGTTTGGGGAGCTGAGAAGAACCAGAGAGTCGAGAAATCAAGTTGCAGGAAAACTCCATTTTCTGCTGCTGCTGCTGCTGATAAACGCGAAGAACATTAGACGCAAGGTAACCGTCGTTCTTCAACAGTGACAGCGACACAAGGATGAGGGTCGTAATGCGACAGTGTTAACAACACTTCATTTTTATCGTTCTCTGTAACAGCTCAGTTTGTAACAAACAGAAGTGTTACAAACCCGGTTTTTGTCAATTTTCTCCTATTTCATCATTTGTGAACCATATTTGAGCAATAATAAAGATGAATTTTGAGCATATTTCCATGATAATGATGAGCTAATTCTCGCGTAACCAAGACATGGAGGAAGCTATTGTTGCATGAATAATTGGTAATTATTTTACTTTTCTCTAATTTTGCAATTTATAATTCACTCAAATTACTGCTTTGCAGAATTTTAATTATTTGCATAATTTTTCCTAATTAGTTGTGATTCAATTAGATAGGTTATGCTTTGGTTAGATAATCTATGCTTAAGGGATACAATTAATGTTTGAGAATATGCTTGATAATTTGTGAATTAAGAAAAAGATATTTTAAAAATAATTAGAGTTTTGGAATTCTTATCATCATTTATTCATGTGTAATAGTGGAATCTAGTGTCTTGGTTATTTTCACTCTAAAAATTAAATCCTTAGTCCAAGTACCTCTTGCACCAATTGTACTATTTTTGTATATAATTTTTATTGATTTAAAAAAAACTCGAATCTTCACAAATCTGAACGAACCCATTCTTACCACTATTTAAAATTACATCACTCTCTTGCTTGTAATACAAAGCATTAGCCTGCTCAAATTTAGACTCTTGAAATGCATGTAGGTCTGTACAACTATCCACTAGGTGGTATGAACTGTAACATGTCACACAAATGGCTATCTCAATTTGGTCACGGAGAGTAGGGGCAGTAGTTTTCACATTCTTCTGCGGCTCTAACGCTTCTACTCTCCTAGCTAAGGATGCAACCTTTGCATTTCCTTCAAAGTCGGACTCAATTCTATAGACATTAGCTACAGGGGCAATCTTTTTAGGTTCACGGATAGACTCCCACTGTTGAGTCTTTTCAGCGACTTCGATTAAGAAAGTCCAAGCCTCATTAGCACTTTTGTCAATAAATGCATCATTGCACATTGACTCAACTGTGGTTCGGGTTCTGACATCTAAACCTTCATACAAAATTTGCACAAGTCTCCATTTTTCAAAACCATGGTGAGGACATTGGAGAAATAATTTATTGAATCTCTCCAAATATTTTGCTAGAGTCTCACCCTCTAATTGCACAATTGTATTCAGACTTTGACGAATTGTCGAAGTCTTATGGTTTGGGAAGAACTTTTTTAAAAACTCTTTCGTAAGAGCATCCCAAGTTGTAATGGACTATGGTTGTAGGGCATACAACCAAGACTTGGCCTTTTCTTTCAAGGAGAAAGGAAATAATCTCAGTTTGAGGGACTCTTCCGGCATTTGGTTGAAACGCAGAGTCCTACAAATTTCCTCAAATTCTCTTACATGGTGGTAAGGGTTTTCAGCATCGACCCCTCTAAAGACAGGAAACATATGAATTTTATTAGCTTTTAGTTCAAATTGACCAGCATCAGCTGGTAGAATAATGCATGAGGGATGGCTTGCCCTTGTAGGGTACATGTAGTCCTTGAGACTACGGGTTTGGTTCAGCTCTTCATCCATGGTCTCGGATTGGTCGGGGCTATCTACTTCATAACTTGGAATATCAACAATATCCTCTTGGCTGATTCTTACTAGTCGGTTTGTTTGGTCACGGAAAGTGACAATCATAGCCTAGCATACATACTAGTCACATTACAAAGACAAGAATTAACAAAAGGTGCCAAAGCCAGGTCACAGATGATACTTAACACAGCTAACAACAAACTTAGCTATCCAATATACAACTCAAGTATCACATGCTCATGTTTTTGGAAATCAAAAACTAGTTCTCAGAATATTGTACACAAATTCAAATTGTTACACTGCTTAGACAAGTAGCAATGCACAGAGCAAGGAAAGAAAAACTTATGTGAATGGGTATCTGGACTGCTCAAGCATACATACAGTTTTTCAAAAGTTCAGAGGTTATCTGCTAGACGGTGTAGTTGTGATTTTAGCAAGCAAGGAATTCAACCAGAAATCACAGAATCGTGCTTATTGGTACCAGGGTCTGATAATCATATTCAAGGACAATGCACACTGACACATGCCTAGTACAGCGAAACAATGATTTCGACTAACAAGGGTTTCACTAAAGTGTCACAGATTCATGCAAAAACTCCAGATATTGCAGGGGTTTTAACACAGGCCAGTAGACACTAGTTCATCATTCAATCATGATATATCGTTCACACATTTATCAAAAATGGCAAGTTTAGAGAATGATACCGCCGGCACAGGTCGGGTTTAAGCAAGAAATCAAATGTGTTCTACTGCTCCCTCTTTCTCTCTTTCCTTGGTGTGTATTTCAGCTTCACAGGTACCTGGTTGCTCAGAGAGAAAATTTCAGTTCAAGAAGTTATATAATAACAGCACAGATAAGGAGTTATCAAGACCGATTGTAATTGACTGCAAATGATCTACAGTTTGATAATGATTTCAGAAGCTTCCACTTTGGTTGTCTATGACGGACATAATGCAATTAGCAAAATAAAAAAGAGATGAAAATGCAAATGTGCTGGAATGGGAATTTACAGGGAGATAGTAACTATGAATGAAAATGGAATGGTAAATACAACTAAATGATGCAATTATCAGGAGACTTAATATGCTAACCGAAATATGGGGATGAGATTATGCGAAGATGCTGGTATGAGAATGCATCAAAACAGAATGCAAAAAGGTCTTTAAAAGATGATGCAAAGATGCAAGTATCATAACTGAAACAAGAAGCAAGAATGCAAATGAAAACTTACAGCTAAAACTGACACTGAGATGTAGTTTTATCACAGATGGTTGAAATAGCTAAGCATATGCTCATAAACTATTTTCACAAATATGTTTGGTGTTGCTACAACTTTCATAAATACTTCTAAAATAAATTCATTCACCAAATCACTATTGTTTTGGGGTAAAAACTGATTCTGCTGTTTTTGGTAAATTTGGGTGTAGTGATAAGAAACGAATTCAAACCCTAAACAATCGCACTGCACGGGAGTGATTTTAGATTCGGGAGATCAATCTGTAGGACTCTGTCCTAAACCAAGAAATGGTCGTTCCAGATTTAATTCGGTCACAAAGTGAAGGAGAAGGGTTGATCTTAGAGAGGGAAGCGAAGAAGGTGTTTGAGATCAGAATGTTGAATTATGAAGGTGTGGCTGTTTTACTACTTGTATCAGAATATGGTTTTTGGATACTTGTGTTGATAACACTTCTGTTCTTTATTGAAATAGGTTGAAATCCTATTTATACAAGTCATTGAGCGCACCCCTGATCTCGTAGGAAGTGGAAGCAGTTAATAGTGGGGTTGTGTAAAAGGTGGTGATCACCACATTTCAATTATTAGGGAATTGTTAACCGTCCGTCCTCTCCTAACACTTTCTCATAATGGGCGCATTGCACGCCGCACGCTGTAAACCGCCAGACCAATACCCTAGTGAGCATCCCCCAGTTTGTGACATGTTTGATATGAGTAAATGGGTGAAGTCATGAGACTCGCCGCTAAAAGCAGCACATAGTGCTTTTAGGTCAAATAATAAATTATTTGTGAAAGCAATATTTATAAAACATCGCTTATGATCGATGTATATAAAGCATCGCTTTTAAACAAGCAGCTGAAAATAATCGATGTACAGGAAACATCGTTGTTTTAGAGCTCGTTCAAATTAGTCGCGAATTAAACGTCTTAAAAAAGTAGCATGACCGGCCACCTTTGGGCGATCGTTTGGGAACCCTATGGGTGAGCTACCACTTGGTCGATCGCTCCCCGTGGAAGAGGGGTGGCCGATGATAACAGTGTTACCTTGTTGGCCTCCTGAAAATAAATCTAAACCATCCGACTAGGCTAGCAAAGTTGGATGGACGAGATGATTTGCGACAGTTGCGTACTGCCATTGGATTATGCAAACATCGCGACCAGCCTCTTTTGGGTGATCGTTCGGAGGCCATATGGGCAAGCCGTGGCTTGGCCGATCGCTCCTCATGGAAGAGAGGTGGTCGGTGATCATAGTGCCACGCTGTTGTCCATCTAGAATCCGACCTAAGCTGTTCGACCAAGCTGGCGAAGATGGATGGACACGATCAATTTGCGGCAGTTGCATAACGCCGCTGACTTAATTTAGGGTTTAAAAAGCGCGCAATCGCCCTACTTTGGGTAAACGGTTTGACGCGCTCTTGGACTGCTATATGTAGTTCGATCATCCAGGTATGGAGATGGGTCGCCGGTGAACGCGTCAGCACCTCCTTGATCATTCGAAGGAATATATAAGCCGTCCAACTATGCTATCTAAGTTGGGTGGTCGTGATGTTTTTGAGACCGCTTTTGCCGGTCTTAACTCGTTTGAGCTCATCTTTCAACAGCGCGATCACCCATGTTAGGGTTAGCGTTCAAAGGCATTGCGGGTGTGCTAGATGGAATCAGATCGGTCGGGATGTTAGTGGGACCGTCGGTGGTCATCATGATGATCGCCTTGTTCCGCTAGGAGTAGGCTAGGCCTGTTGAATTGTGTGGCCAAATCGTGTGGCCGTGATAGTTTTTTAAGACTGATATGCACAGTCTAGATTTTCCTTAAGGAATTTAAACGTGTTCGATCGCGCTAACTTTTAATTAAAAAGTGTATAAACACGCTGATCTCTTTATCAGAAAGTGGTTTAGCGTTTTCATGCAGGTCTCGATACTGACATTTCGGGAGATTCATGCCACTCCGCTGCGAGTGAACATTAATCGTCATGTCATGCCAATATTGAGAGTCCGGCTGGGAACATAGCATAGGAAAATACCAGGCAGGTCATGCATTAGTGAATAATACAATAGGTTAAAATTTACAGAATATCTGGGATTGTTACTTCACGCACCATTCTGGATAAATTTCATAAATATGTTGAATTGCTCAATACATACGTAAGTGGAGAGGTTTATGCACTCATCACTTTCAAATGGCTTTTGTTCCTTTACAGGATGACAGCGTATGAAATATAGGGTTTCACGATTTTATCCCTGAACCGAAAACCACCATCAACATTTAGTCCCCTGCTTTGCACGTAATAGTGACGCTATTGCGGGGTAAGCACTAGATGGTGACAGACCAAGAAATTCACAAGATAAGTTCGGCGTACATTACCAGGATAGAGGCTGGCTCGGTTCTTGAGAAAGATACGTTTCTTTTCAGCATACGTCAGTTATCCTCAGGTAGATAAGTATCTATTTGATCGTTATCCCGCGTCTGAATCCTTTATTCATGGCAGGTAGAGACTCATTTTCTTCCCGGGATCCTGCTGGTTTGTGGAATATAAAGAGAAGCGTTTGAGCCTTTCTCCCCACACCGATCATTACAGAATTGCATTCTTCTTCATTCCAGGTATTGCTCCATATGTCTCATGTAATTTGATTTTTTTTTTATCGATTGTTGATATAATCATGATGCCTCTTCGCAGTATATGATGGGAACTGCCGGTGATGATTATTCTTCAACTTCTCCAGTGAGGAGTTTTGAAGTCGACAAACCCAGGGCTAACGCATTCGAGGAGGTGATGGACAAAATAGATTCTCCGTTTCGCGAAGCTGGTCGTGCTATACAGGGTATGTCTCTTGTGCACTTATGCGTCGTTCGAGAGCGTGTTCAAGCTTTTTTGGATTCAGTTAGTATAGAGGAGAAGTGGAGACGTGATGAAACATCTCAGCGTGATGAAGCATCTCATTCCCCGAGTGCCAGGGCTGAAAGATTCGCGGCTTGATTGAAGCGGTGGAGGGTTGAGCATAAGAAATCTCCAGGTGGGAATAGTATGATTACCCTATTCATAATGGGATCATAATTCTCGACTCTGATGTGGACGAACCGGAGCATCCTCAAAAGAATGTTGGGGCAGTTTCTTAAAAGGATGTCGGTGCAGCTTCCGAGGAAGAGGTCGAAGTAGCTTCTGTAAAGGATATCGAAGCGACTGCTGGAGGGAACGCTGAAGTGGCTGCTGGGGAGAAAATGGGAGCGGCATCTGGAGAAGATGTTGAAGCAACTCCCAAGGAAGATATTGAAACGTCTCCTGAAAGGAACATTGAAGCAGCTGCTGAGAGAGGTGTTTAAGCAGCGTATGAAGGGGAAGTCGAGGCGGCTTCTGGAGAGGATGTGGGGGCGCCTTATAAAAAAGATGTTGAAGCAGCCTCCAACAACGGCTCTGGTGAAGGCGTTGTTGATCCCTCTGATAATTAGGTTTCCAACTTGTTATTTTCTTTCGTAGAAGAATATCTTTTCGTAGCTTAGCTTGCAGATGTTTTCGATATTTTAGTGGTTTTTTGTTTATGTGACTGGAGCCAGGGCTTCATCGGATAATAATCTTTCATTCATGTTGCTTTAACAATCTTATGTTTCCAATTGGGTGAATGAATGAAATCTCTTGACTGAGAAATTCAAATCTTCGGAAAGATCTCATAACATCTTTGAATTTTAGTCGCCACATCTTTCGATAGAGTTATAGTAGAGCCTCATACTCGTTCCTCGAATGCCACGACTAGTGCCTTGATTGCGTAAATGAGTTCTTCCCATTGATGGGGCCAATGGGGAGGCGACACACATAAGTGATGATGTACTTTCCTTTCATGTGACTGGATATCACTTCCATGATAATTGCATATAACCCAAATAATGATAACTCGAAGTAGGGGATGCAATGATGGAAATAAAGGATTGACCACGAACCTGTCCACCTCCAATTGATAGCGCGTTGCAATCCATGTGGTGATTGAGGGGATGCTTCATCGTTGAAGCAGGCTGCACTTCAGGGTACAAAAGATGCTTGCCTTAAAAATCACACACTGATCGCTTGACAATTTCCTTGCCCTTTTCTTTCTTCACGTATTCTCCTTTTTGGTGTTTCTTAAAAGATATGAGATGTTTCTTTTAGGTTTTTGTGTTTCTGTTTGAATTGATGGGTAATGATTAGGGTTTAGGCTTGCTCGAGACTTTGTGTCATGATTCAGGAGTAAAGCGATCTCTAAAAGGAAACGATACTTCGATTAACTGACAAATTGAAACCCTAATTATGAATGCAAGCAGTGCAATCATTTTGGAGGAATTACAAATATTGCATGAAAAGGGAAATTGCTAAAGAAAATACTAAAGAGAACACTGGAGGAAAGAGTAGCACAGCGTTTTAGGTATTGAAAAGCTTGAGCCATCGTGAGTGAATTGTCACACCTTTTAGTTTGTCGACATTGATGAGCTTGCAGTAACCCCCTAAGATAACGTCTTCCACTAGGTACGGCTCGTCTTTACCTTCTGCAGGTGAATCAGGCTGAGTGGTAACTTTCATTACCATATCTCCAACTTGGAATGGATTTGGGCGTTGCGCCATTACTTTCCCAGATTCCTTATCTTCAACTGTGACAGCTTCTAAACTCTTGATAAAATACTTGAAAGGACCAGCATCCCATTCACATCTCCCAGTAACGGATGGGTTGATAATCGGATCGAGTCCCCAAGTTTTGATGGGAGGAGAAGTGACTGGTTGCAAAAAGGGTTATTCGATGAGACTTATTTGTGCCCGGAATCTGCGAACAAATGCTGACGGGCTCTCTCTAGGAAGTTGCGTCACATTTGCGAGTTGTTGATACGACAACAAGTAGTCCTCAGGATTGGATGGCTTATTGGAGATCCTTTCAGGTATAGACACTGGCAAATGACATACTCCTAGCTTCGCCTTGTTGTCGTGTATCCATGAGCGCCCCAAGACCATATCATAATTCGGGTACTCTTTAACTATATGAAATTTAGCGTGTGTTAGAGTATCTCCCACCTTGATTTCAAGACTAATGTACCCGTAAGCATCTCTGGCTTCTCCTTCTGAATTTTTTATTATGGTTGGTGATCAAATTTTGATAGTGGTAAGAATGAGGTTCGTAAGACTTGTGAAAGCAATTGAATTTAGATTTATTTAAACTAAAAGTAGAGAAAATTTAAATCCAAATTTGTTTTTTTTAGAGTGAAAATAACCAAGACACTAGATTCCACTATTACACA